>JAIWQS010000013.1:0-81718 GCA_029891385.1 Erythroxylum novogranatense | reverse complement strand
TCAGATCTGGACTTAAAGATAGTGCTTTAGGTTTACGTTCTTTTTGAGCTGTGATAGCAAAGCTTGTTTTAAAGTATTTTATCACTTGTTTTAGTATTTTCTTTTTCTATTTTCAAAAATCCAAAAATACTTTTGTACTTTTAATGTAGTTAATGTTTTGAAACAAAACTCCTTTTTCCTTCTTGATTTCACTTGCTTTTTATGACATATAGGCTTAGCTTAGGTCCAAACCATTAGGTTCCATTAAGTTAGAGGCGACCCAGGTTGCATTTATACAGCAATCTTGGAATTTATTTTATTTGACCAGGTTTTAGGATGTTGATAGATCGCATCCAGGCAGCCGTCAGCTTGTTAGGGTCGAATGCTCCCACAACAAGTCCATTGATGGTCCATTCTTCGAGAACTCAATTTGCGTCAGTGATCTCCAGGTCGATGCTCTGCCAAAATTACTTTTAGTCTAATCAAATCCCATATTTGCCTTAGTATTTTAGCATGCCTCCAAATGCGTGAATCAATAACCTCTTGCCTAAGGCTCCTCATCAGAGTGGTGAGAAGTGCTCGGAACTTAGGGGTCTAACGGGATCCTTACATGAGTCGTTATCAACAGGATGTCATCTTCATGGAAAATAAGCCTTTAGTGAAGATGCAGTACATCGGAGTTATATTCGATGATACAAGTGAATGAACATGTAGTTCGGTTAGAATCCTGGAGAATGATGTTGAAGTCGATGAAAGCAGATGATCGATCTGAAGTCAATGGACTCGGTCGGCTTCGCCTGAGGAAGTTCCAGTTGGCATTCGATTATATTATGGATAGCAATGTAGCAAACTGTTTACTCGCGATGGAGAGACCATCAACCTTTTAGGAGAACGATTGGATGCGTGTCGATGGATAGTAGCAATGCAGGAGGAGAGGAGGCTCTGCATAAGAATCGAACTTGGATCTTGTCTGGTACCATCGGAGAGGAATTGAAACAAATGGGTGTTCAAGATCAAAAAGAAAGCGATGGTTGGAAGGTATCGGGCAAGATTGGTGGTCAAAGATATGTTAAAAGGAAGGTATTGATTTCAATGAAATATTTTCTCCATGGTTGGTTAACTACCGTTCGTATAGTTTAACATTATTAGCATTGCATGATTTACATCGGCAGTGATGTAAGCAGACTTTCTTCTTTGTGATCTTAAAGAAGAGATTTATGATCCAACTAAAAGCTTTGAAGAAAAAGGAAAGAAATTGGTTTGTAGGTTAAACAAATCTATCTGAATTCAAGCAAGCGTCGAGTGTTGGTATAAAAATTTGATTCTTTCATCATGAGTCAGGAGATCAATAGATTATCATGAGACCGCATGCGTATTCTGAAGAGGTTTGGAGGTGATGATTTTGTCATATTATTGTATGTTGACAACATGTTGGTTCTGAGCCTAATGTGATCGTATTAGAATTAAACTTCGATTGGTTAGGGAGTTTGAGATGAAAGACTTGGGACCAGACAATTCTTGGGATGTAAATTCACAAGAGCAAACAATAGGAAGATCTGGCTTTCTTAGACAAATTACGAAGAAGGTCTTGTATCGCTTCAACGTCTGAGATTTGCGGATACCCGCTCTATTAATTATAAGTTGTCCTCTAAGATGAGTCCTGGTGAATCGGAGAGGATAGAGATGTCTCAGTCTGTATGCATCAATAGTGGGTAGCTGATGTTTCTATGGTCGCACCAACCGGACATTACATGCGATGGGAGTTGTGAGTGTAGTCTGATAGAGAGCAATGGAGAGTAGTAGAAAGAATTCTTCGTTACATCGAAAGACGTTAAATACTACATTATATTAGAATCAAACATATATTTATGGGTATGTTGACTCAAATTATACGTGATCTCAATATAAGCAAGACCACCACGGATATGTGTTCTTACTAAGCGAATTTTATAATTTGGGTATCTAAACTGCGATTAGTTTTGGCTACATCAACAACGAGAACGAGAATATGTTGCAACTAAAACTAGTAAGGAAGCGGTTTGGTTAAAGTTAGTCATGGAGTTCGAGCATGTCGGGAGATAATTTATCTATTTTGTGATAGTGAGTGCTTTGCATCTTGCAAGAATCCACCTTTCATGCCAGAGCAAACATATCAAGTGCGGTACCACTTTGTTAGTGAGAAGTGAAGGAAGGACAATCTGTGAAAAAGATCAACCTGGCGAGCGTGGCAAATTACCGACTAAGGTTAACACGAGATAAGTTCATATGGTGTCGTTCCTCACGTGGCACGATAGAGACATAAGTAGTAAGGAGAGAAAAGAATGGTAAAGATTAATTAGTATCTAATTCAATCTTCAAGTGTAAAAATGTTAAGATGCTCTCATCACATCGGTGGGAGAGAAAGGAAGGAGGTTGAAGCCTATAAGGAAGGCTCCTCCTCATTTAACACGAAAAATCAAACATTCCTCCTTTGTATACAAATTAGAGATTAAGTTTTTTTCAAATTTTAAGAAAATTTAAATTAACAAAGGCATTGAGAACAATGTACAAGAATAACAAACCTAGACAAGTAAGGCAGCGAAGAAAAAGCCGTTCAGGCCGCTGTCCTGAGTGTATCAACATCACCACAATTTGAGGAAATAAGCGCAAATACAGCCTCGAACTACAATTAGATACACAGCGCGTCTCATTGTCAAGCAGTGATCTTGCTTCCCATACCCAATTAGGGCCTCTACAACAGTTAATAATGTTGGACCAATGGTGGTTGACAAATTAAATCCCTTATGTTTTGATAATAATAAAATATCTAGAATTAGTTAAGAAATTATTTGAGGTACTATTCATGAAAGAGTTGTGCAAATCAAGAAGAGCATGTGTTTCATTAAAGAATCAAGATGGGAGTTGCTTTACAGAAAATGACATAAAACATAAGGATTATAGAGAATTGGTCGGATGTTACCATTGTAAGTCAATACGAGTGACTTACATGGAGATATAACAATCAAATCGACTTATCATACAAATCGACTTATCGAGGGCGACAAATTCGACTTACATGAGAACAATCGACTTATTGGAGAGCGGAGTTACAATTTTTAATAAATGGTTGAAGCAATCGACTTATACATTCGACAAGTCGACTTATGGATGCACCAATCAGCTCCAGCGGTCCAATAAGCCAAAATGGAATGGAGATTATCAAGTAACGGCTATAACAAATCAAGAAGACGGCTAGTAGAGCTCCAACAGCTATATTTCTTGAATATAAATAGAGGATGATGGAAGAAGAGTTGATACAAGTTCTACAAGTCTAAATACTCTTCTATTGCTTCAAATTGCTCACTATTGCTCTTATTTTGTTACTCTATTGTTTTGAGCACTTGTTCTTCAATCTTTACTATATTTCTTTTACAATTTGAGTGACAGTGGAAGGTCACGTGTAAGGTAGGATTTGTGCCGTAAGACAAATCGTTTGTAAGGTAGCTTGAGCGGAAGTCAAGTGGGCGTTATAAAAGTTCACACTCGACTACAAAGTGTTGATAAAGTGATTGGCAAAATTCCTAAGTAGGGAGCTTAGGTAGAGGGCGTGAGTCTTATAGAACCTCTATAAAACATGTGTTTGATCTTCTTCCTACACTTTTCAATTAAGTTTATCTAAATTGTTTTGTGTGTTTTAACTTCTGATTTTCTTGTAGAAATTCTTAAAGAATTTTAAAGATCTATTCAACCCCTTTCTAAATCACTTTACAATTGGTATCGAGACGCGAAGTATCCTGGATGGCACCTGATAACTTAGCGGAATAAGGTAATACTAATAATCGCCCTCCTTTATTTAATGGTACTAATTATTCCTCTTGGAAAAATCCTATAAGTACCACATCATTGTAGCGAGGTAGAATATTGGAAGATAATTATCTTGGTCCCTGACCACCGTTAAAAGAAAATGGTGAGTTAAAAATGGATGGAATACGATGACAATGGTTGAAGGCAAGCTACATCAGCAGCTTAAAGCGATGAAGCTAATCTATTGCGCTCTCACAGTTGAGGAAAAGCAGAGTTAACTTCGTGTACCATCGCCAAAGAAATGTGGGAGACTTGCATCACCCGTGAAGGAACCAACCAAGTCCGGATAAAAATCAACATCTTGCTTCATAGCTATGAAATGTTTGTCATGAAGGAAGGTGAGATCCATCTCAATATATGCTTGATCGTTTTGCGTAAATCATAAATGGATTAGGCAACCTTGGAAAGCATATGTCGGACGGTGAGGTAAAGAAAATCCTTTGCTCACTACCAAAGGAATGGGACTCACAAGTCACCATTATTACGAGTCGAAGATCTCGATCATCCGAATTCAACGCTTGGTGGGATCACTTATCAACTATGAGATTATTCTCAAATCCGAGAGGAGGTAGAGGTAAGCCTAAAAATCTATTACTTTTAAAGCTAACACTTCTTTTGTTGATGAAAGTGATGAGGAAATAGATGAAGGCGAGGAAGGCGAAGAAATAGCTATATACAGCTAGAAATTTAAGGAAGTTGAGGGACTTCTCAAAATCGAAGGAAAAGAATTAAATGGCGGAAAAGCAGGTAGAAAGAAAGAGGTTTGGCGTGGAAAGAAAATCAAAGGCTATGGCGAAAAGAAAGGCAGCGAAGAATGTTGGAGATGTGGAAAAGGGACATCTCGCAAGAGAATGCAAAGCTCATCCTCCACATCAAACTTTGGAAAAATGACAAATACGACAAAGGTAAAAGCAAAACTAGCCTGGTGGCAACTTGGAGTGATGAAGAGGATACATACCAAAGTGATGATGAAAACAACTGGCACTTATGGCAAAAGTTTATCAATGATGATGAAAATGAGGTGCAACGAGGGATGAAAGGCCGTCAAGCACTTGGTACATCGATAGCGGATGTTCAAGACACATGAGTGGAGACAAGAACCTTTTGAAAAATCAAACCAAAGAATCAAGGTTATGTCACTTCGGAGACAACAACAAAGGTAAGGTCATTGGAATTGGTAAAGTAGGTAAGGAACCTTTGCTAACTATTGACAATGTTTTGCTTTGTTGATGGATTGAAACATAATTTGTTAAGTGTCTCTCAACTTTGTGATATGAATTTTAATGTAAGTTTGAATCATCACATTGCATGGTTAAGAAGGGCGGTCATATAGCTTTCATTGGTTTGAGACACGGAATACATACATAGTAGATTTACATGATGATAGTTCGTTTAATGAAAAGTGTCTAGTGACATTGAAGAAAATGCATTTTATGGCATAGAAAATTAGGACATGCACCTTTGCCTATAATCTCTAAGCTTTGAAAAATGACATTGTAAGAGGTTTGCCTAAAATAAGATTTGTTAAAGAACACTTGTGTGAATCATGTTTAAAAGGCAAACACGTTAGAGAATCTTTCAAACCAAAGAAAAATTTGCATCTAGAATTCTTGAACTTGTGCATATGGATTTGATTGGACCATCTAGGCATGCTAGTCTTAGTGGAAAATTATATGTCCTTGTGATTGTAGATGATTTTCTAGATTTACTTAGGTAGATTCCTTGCGAATAAAAGTGATGCCGTTAATGAATTTACCAAGTGGTGTAGATTGGTTCAAAATGAGAAAAATTTGTCGATCGTTGCTATTAGAACCGATCATGGAGGAGAATTTGAATGTGAACCTTTAGAAAGTCTTTGCGACGAAATACGGGATGGAGCACAATTTCTCAACACCAAGGACTCATGACAAAATGGTGTGGTAGAAAGAAAGAATCGTTCTCTTGAAGAAATGAGCGAACAATGTTAAATGAGTGCAATCTTCCTAAATCATTTTGGGCTTAACGCGGTCAATACCGCATGCTACATCATCAACAAAGTGTACTTACAAAGAGACAAAATAAGACACCTACGAACTTTGGAAAGAATTTAGCGACTTAATGCAAGGTGAGTTTGAAATGAGCATGATGGGAGAACTCGAGTTCTTTCTTGGATTGCAAATTAAGCAACACAAAATGGAATATTCATCCATCAATCAGTATACCAAGGAACTTCTTAAGTTTAGAATGGAAGGATGCAAAGTAGCAACAACACCAATGGCAACAAATGTGGTCTTGGAAAAAATGAACATGAAGAAGATGTTGATCAAAAACTCTATAGAGGTATGATCGCTCTCTTTTGTATTTAAGCGCTTCTAGACTAGACGATATTATGTTTGCCACATGTCTTTAATGCTAGATTTCAATCTTGTCAAGAAGATTTCTCATTTGAGTGCTTGTAAAAGAATTTTTAGATACTTGAGTAAAACTATTAATCATGGTTTGTGGTATCTGAGTTGTGATTCATTTGATTTGTATGCATATAGTGATCTTTGATCATGGTGGTATCGTAGAATTGATAGAAAAAGCACTAGTGGCTTGTGTCATTTCTTATGATCATCTTTGATATCTTGGGCTAGTAAAAAGCAAGTTAAGTGTAGCCATTTCCTTTCTGAATCTAAATATGTAGCAGTGGAGCAGTGCTTGTGCCCAAGTTCTTTGGATTAAACATCAATTGCTTGATTATGGTATTGTGGTTAAAAATATTCCTATTTATTGTGATAATATCAGTGCAATTTGTTTGAGTAAAATCCTATATTGCATAGTAGAACAAAGCATATAGAAATTAGACATCATTTTATCCGTGATCATTGTTTAAAGGTGACATTTGCTTGAAGCATGTATCGACTAGTGATCGATTGGCTGACATTTTACTAAACCTCTTAAGGAAGATCGTTTGTGAACATTAAATTGAGATTAGGCATGTGTGATTTAAATTCCTTTGGTTGAATTTGATTTTGCTACATTAAATGGTCAATATATGAGGCACATATGCAATTACATCCGAAGACTTCATCATCATGTTTTACACTAACTACGATAGACTAATTGGAGTTTAGGTCTATTGTTATTAAGGATTAATTCGAGCTATCTTAAGTTGGATATTGACATTGCTCGGGATAAAGGAGACTATGTGGGAAATAAGTCGAGGTATGGTTTACGACTTTGGGACATGAATTTTGAGAAGATAAGTCGACTTATGTAGTATCTGAAGTCGAACTTATGGAGGTCGATAAATCGACTTATGTGAGCGGACTCTTTAAGAAACCCTTCATCCTTTCACTTCTCAGAAAATTTTCTCCTTTGTAACCTTTGAAATCTCTTGCCTTAACTGGACTTAAACCTCAAAATCTCTTGAGTTCCACCTTACCCATCTTGATCCTCCACATTTAGCACAAACCCATTCTCCATCTCCTCGGATCTATCCTTATTTTTGAAAACCCTTTCTCAAACCCTAACCTAACCCTAACTGCGATTTTCCTTCTTCTCACTACAAATTCATGGCTCTCATAAATCGTCTCGAGAAAGGAAAGAAACTGCTCGATCTCAAGGTCCCAGCGTTCCTCAAAGACCACGGGTTCTGGGGTCCTCATCAAGGGAGATCGTCGAGGAGGATGTGTGCGATTGAACCCAGATTTGTTTGAGGATGCTCAAACATTGTATTATAAGGTACTTAAAGATGAAGTTTTGATTCCTCCATGAGATTTGATTAGGTTGAGTTAGATAGTAGCGAGTTCTCAATGTGTTTTCTGAAATTGTTAATCTTGGGCTAAGAGATTTTTTGGGTTTTCATGATGATATCTATGAAGAAACAGTAAAGGAATTTTATGCGAATCTGGTTGTGATTGGAAGTAATGTTGAGGATGGAGTTACCTTAGCCTCTAAAATTAACGAGAAAGCAATATATCTTTGTGAATCGATTTGTGTACCATGTTTGATTGCTGAGGAGGAGTTAGGCCAGAGCTTCTCTTCGATTTTGAGATTTTGAGAAATGTTGAGGGTGACACTGATGAGGAAGCCGAAGAGAATTTCGGCTATACCGAGAAAAAGGGGCTGACCTGTTAGTTCGGTTATGTCCTGATCATTCCCCTCCATTTGAGACGATGGATCTACCGATTGAATTATCGGTTACTCCATTATGCGATAAATAGGGTTGTGTACCCAAAGCGAGTAATAATCATATTACTTCTCTAGATAAGGAGATTCATGGCATATGGAGGAAGGAAGGAAAATAAACTATCCGAGCTTAATTATTCAGATGATGAGGAAAAGACGAGCTTATTACGTGGGCGGCTGAAGGGAAACTAGTCCGGCATAAAGGAATGTCGTATGTCATGCCGATTACCCATATCTCTCGAGTTAGAAGATGCAATCTGGATTCCTATGTTAGTTTTCCTTATCCTCGAGTTGGAGGTTCACACCTTACAATTTAAGGAGCATGAAGCTTGTAGAGCAGTTGAGAAAGGTTGGGTTTACTCTATCATGTTGAGAAGCTTGGGTTGACTCTGGTAGGTGGCGGTACCTTGAGGAAACGATCTAGATGCAGACGAGCGTCCAAGTAGCTCAAAACCAAGTAATGTCGGAAGAAGTGAGGTTTCTCGAGTGATATTCGTGAAATTCGAGATCGGTTGGATGAGATAAATGAGCGACATGATGATCAACAAGATGTGCTTATAAGATTGGAAAGAAAAGTTGATGAACAACGCGATACTTACCCGCTTAGAGAAAAGCATCGAAGATTTTGACAAGCTAGGATGTAAATACGATGATTCTTCATCCCGATGTGTATTGCATTGTGTCTTGACCAACATTTCATCTTACATTGTTGTTTTATGTGTTTTTATGTTTCGTGTTGGATTCACATCTTTTGTAATGACTATTACTATCATTTGTGTTTGATGTTATGTTTGGTTTTAAACTTCATTAATCTTCAATTTGTGTCTATTTTTCTCTATTGCTTTTGATTATGACAAAAAGGGGAGTAAGATTGAAATTGATATTTGATTAAGGGGTAAAATTTCAATGATTTGCGATTTTATTGATTTCTATTTTAATCATTGATTTATAAATTAAGGGAGACAACTAACCATCAAGACAAGGAAACCTTGATCAAGTTTTATGTTTTCAAATTTCTTGTCAATTTCTAAATATTTTGTCATTATCAAAAGGGAGATTGTTGGACCAATGGTGGTTGACAAATTAAATCCTTTATGTTTTGATAATAATAAAATATCTAAATTAGTTAGAAATTATTTCAGGTACTATTGATGAAAGAGTTGTGCAAAGCAAGAAGAGCAAGTGTTTATTCATTAAAGAATCAAGATGGGAGTTGCCTTCTAAGAGAAAATGGCATAAAACATAAGGATTATAGAGGAATTGGTGGGATGTTACCATTGAAGTCAATACAAGTCGACTTACATGGAGATATAACAATACAGTCGACTTATCATACAAATCGACTTATCGAGGACTACAAGTCGACTTACATGAGACAAGTCGACTTATTGGAGAGCGGAGTTACAATTTTACGTAAATGGTTAAAACAAGTCGACTTATACATTCGACAAGTCGACTTATGGATGCACCAAATCAGCTCCAACGGTCCAATAAGCCAAAATGGAATGGAGATTATCAAGTAACGGCTATAACAAATCAAGCAACGGCTAGTAGAGCTCAACAGATTATATTTCTTGAATATAAATAGAGGATGATGGAAGAAGAGTTGATCTGAAGTTCTACAAGTCTAAATACTCTTCTATTGCTTCAAATTGCTCACTATTGCTCTTATTTTGTTACTCTATTGTTTTGAGCACTTGTTCTTCAATCTTTACTATATTTCTTTTACAATTTGAGTGTGAGTGGAAGGTCACGTGTAAGGTAGGATTTAGCCAGTAAGACAAATAGTTTGTAAGGTAGCTTGAGTAAAAGTCAAGTGGCGTTGTAAAAAGTTCACACTCAACTACAAAGTGTGCAATAAAGTGATTGGCAAAATCCTAAGTGGGAGCTTAGGTAGAGGACGTGGAGTCTTAGCACCGAACCTCTATAAAACAAGTGTTTGATCTTCTTCCTACACTTTTCAATTAAGTTTATCTAAATTGTTTTGTGTGTTTTAACTTGATTTTCTTGTAGAAATTCTTAAGAATTTTAAAGATCTATTCAACCCCCTTCTAGATCACTTACAAATAATGCGGTCCACCAACTTATATTTATGCAGTTCCATTTGCTTGTAAATGTGCCTATTTCACTCCGTCGGATGTGATAGAAAACCATCGAAAAGAGGTCCTCAATATAACAGTGCCTTTCCGTCACATGCAACGAATAACCTCCTACTAGAACCTCATTTCAGTCATAAGTAAAGTCAAGAAGCTAGCATAGGTAAGATTCATTCCACCTTTGCTTTGGTATATTCGCATTCAAAAACAAGTGATTTATACTTTCATCGACTAACTTACACAGACACAAATGGGGTCATAGTAATCGAACCACCCGCCTTTGTTCTCAATCTGCTTTTAATAGTGAGACACAAGAAAAAACCGCTTGGGGCAAAGTACTGTTTCCAAACGAAGCGCAGCCATTGGAACCTCATCCGTCCTCCTGCCTGATGGCTCGTCTCAAGAGTTAGTGAATTCACCAGATGAGGTAGTTGTCCAACTTGATTTGTCCGGTGTATGACAAAGGGAGAGACCATGCATATAACTAGTAAGCAGATGGCCAAACCGGTATCGGTGCAAAACGGTCACTCTCCCGAACAACCCATGCCACAGTGGCATCCTTAGGAATGCAGTTGCGAACACCTATTAAATCATCTCGGAGCCAGAGAGGACTCCGCATATGCCAATTATCAAACCAGAACGATGTTCCCTCTCCATCCCCAAGTCGACTCCTAATCATAGGGTAGATCAATCCACGCGATTTCAGTAGCTTTGAAAGTCCATAAGTAATCGGACCTCATTTGGAGATGCCAAAGCTTTGGTTAGTAAGACGGTAAGTCTAAACCCATTTGACCCACATGGAATTTTTATCTTCAAACAAGCGCCAAATTTTCTTCATAAGCAGGCTTTGTTGCAGCTCAGAAAAAGAAAGAATGCCTAGACCCTCTTGCTTCTTCTAACAAAGAATCACTCCATTTTACTTTGGCACCTTTACATTGTTCAGATTGACCAATCCATAGGCAACGCTTTTAAGATCCTCTCCATTTCTTTGATCACTTTTTAGGGTAGTCATATGAGTTGCCCAATGAACATGCATGCTATTTAGAACGGAGAAAATTAAATTGACTCTGGACGCGAAGGAGAGGAAGTGATTATGCCAAGAGTTAATTCTGGCCTTCAATTTCTCCAGCAAAGGCATAAAGTTAGAGAACCGAGGTTTGCTCGAGGTGATAGGAACTCCGAGATAACGAAATGGAGTACTCTGTAAAGTTAACCCAACCAAATGGCTAAGGCCTTCCTAATCTCACAGACATCCGAAGATAACATAAAGTCCACTCTTACGTATGTTTATGGTCATTCCGCACCATCGAGAGAAAGTGTCCACCAAATCCAAAGATGATAACTAACACCAATGGTAGGCTTTTACGTAGAAGAAGACGTCATCAAGATAAATCAAATGAGATAGCGAAGATCCTTACGCTTATGATGATACTAGAAAACCCCATTACAAAGGCACCATTTTTACAACAATGGAGAGGCCATCCATTGCAAGAGTGAATCAATAAGGAGAGAGAGTGTCCCCTTGCCGTATGCCTCTGTGGATTGTGAAAGGCTTTGTAGGGATGCCATTAATCAAGACACTCAAAGATGGCGTTTGGATGCACTGAGAGATCCAGTGACAAAACCGAGTAGTAGGTAAGCCAATCAGAAGCACCCACTCTCGACGAGACCCAACCCGATATCCATGGTGATATCCGAGCCTGACCCACGAGGGTGGCGATTAGGACATTCATTACCTTATGAAAAATCGTATGACATTTTCTTTTCTTTCAAAAACATTAGAGTCATGAAACAATCATTGACTTGGCCCAATTATAACAAAACATTTTCAAATATAAAACCATTTCACTGATAAAACAATTTCAATCATTATTAGCACTCATTAGTGCTCAGCCACTCTATACAATTACATATAAACAATTGGGCCTACTAAATACCAAATCAATACACTAATGCAGATAAGCTCATAGTGATTCAGAGCCTACGGCTCACCGTTTAATGCTCCCTTAATGGGACAGTTTTAGGTGCTCAGTCACAACAACGTAATAAATTAGAAAAGAGTCACATACGCATTTCATGTGCATTGAATTGGTTTCTTGGTGATATAATAATCACGTGGTACTTCGAATGTGTTTTAGTGAAATAACTGTGTATATCTCGTGATACTGTATATGCATGAATTGGATGAACCATCGATGATGGTTCTCACCGAGTTCGCAACTCACCCAAAATTGCAAATTATTTTCGGACCGAGAGAGTAGACTCATAGTCTCAAGAGAGACTTTTCCTACCGTAGATTGAGTTGGCAAGAGAAGTCATGACATGTGTCGGTCACCGACACTTTTGAGGATGACCTAGCTAGCTTTTTGTTTGATTTACTTTTGGATGAATGTATGTAACATACCGGTTGTATAATTCTTCGCTTTAAGGTTATGAAATGAGAATTTATGGTTTCAAAAATTAGTGGATTTCATATTAATGCATTATGATACTTGGATGCCATGTGGAGTGTTAGTTTGTTTAAATGGCGCACCTTATCAGTCGTGTGTATCGGAATGACCTACGGTCCGTCCCGATACATATCCTATAGTAAAGGTGCTACTGAAATACATCGCATGCGCCTTGCAAATACCCCAAAGTTTTGTAAAGATCGATTTTCATGGCGCAACTATGTATCTTTTTACCCGATTGATACTCTCGATCAATTCTGAAGCAATAGAATATTATCACCGATGCTCATTGACGGAAGAAGGCTCCTTACTCCTTACTTACCACCTCCGTCAAAACACCTTTCAGATGTCTACAAAGAGATGCGATAATTTTATAAATGTTGGACCAATGGTGGTTGACAAATTAAATCCTTCTATGTTTGATAATAATAGAATGTATAGAATTGGTTAAGAAATTAGTTCAGTATTTATGGATTGATATTCAATTAAAGGATTAATACAAATCAAGAGATAGACAACGTCAAGAGATCCCAACAATAAATATTGAAGATCATACAAAATCATCACAAGATCCAACACTAATCGACTAAAATGTGGCAAGTCGGCTAATAAAATCGATACATCACTGGGGTATGAAACAAGTCGACCAACAAGTTGCAAGTCAACTATTAATCGATTGGATAGATGCACTAGTCGATTATCATTACACTAGTCATTCGTCATTACACTAGTCGACTATTCAAGAGCGGAGATGAAACTCGCATGGAAAAACGCTGGCACTAATCACTACTCTTTGAAGACAAAGTTGACTATAATGTACTAGTCGATTATAACACCTCGACTAGTCGACTATCGTGTGTAGACCCAAAACTGCTTGAATTAATCACAAATGGAAAGGAAATCATGCTACAACGCTATATACAACGGCCAGTAGACTTCTCCAACGCATTTACAATCACCTTAGAGTCTGCGAATAAATGTTGGAAGATCAAATGATCATAATAAGAGTCCAAAAGAAAACATACTACTATAGTTTATAATTTGCTCTCATTCGCTTCTTAGCTTGTTCTAAATTGTTCTCAAGTGTACCGAGCATTATTACTTCATCTTTATCATCGTTATTATCATTGTGAGTTGAGTGATTGGTGGAAAATCACTTGTGAGGTAGGATTTACGCCGTAAAACAAATCGGTTGTTAGGTGTAGTTTGGTAGCCTAAGTCAAGTTGTATTGAAAAGTTCACACTAAACTAAAAGTTTGTAGTAAAGCGTTTTGCCAAAATCTTAAGTGGAGTTTAGGTAGAAGACGTAGGTCTTAAAGACCGAACTTCTATAAAACAAATGTTCACCTCTCTTCCTACTCTTTGCATTTAAATTTGTTAAATCGTTTTGTGTATTAACTTCGATTTTTGTAGAAATTTACTTAAAAAGTTTCAAAGATCTATTCAACCTCCTTCTAGATCGCTTTAAATAAACCGACAAAGATAAAATCGGTCTATAGTCGTGATCGCCTCAGTCTCTCCTTTTAGGAATTAAATGATGTAAGTGTGATTGATCTCTCGTAGCAATTTACCAGAAGAGAAGAACTCAAGAACAGCTTCAATGAGTGACTATCCTATGATAGGCCACGTATGTTGAAAGAACCCAGTCGAATACCCGTTAGGACCCGATGCTTTTGAGCTATTAAGGCGAAACAGGACCTCCTTTATTTACATAGCAAAGAACGGGCGCTTAACTTGTCGAGAGTGTTCTGGGAAAGAGAAAAGTCCAGACATGGCTAACCCCAATCTCATTTTGGCTCGATCTGTTTGGACTTCCCATGAGTTGAGCAAAGAAGGTCCGGACATGGGTAGAAACTCCTCTTGCCCCGCCAGAAATTGCCATCCATATTTGACAGCTCAGTGATGTTACGGCGGGCAAGTATCGCCGCATGAAAGAACTTAGAGTTGCGATCGCCCTCCCGGATCCAGTTTTGTCTAGATTTCTGTCGAAGGATGGAGTCATGTAAAGTTAATGCTTCCTGGTATTTATATAGGCTGTCAACTTCAAGGGCCCACAACCCTCATTGAGGTGGTCCCTATAGCACTGTTGCTGTAAGTCAGCTAAATGAGAACCCAACTCTTGAAGATTAACAGTTTGCTGCTTACTAAAAACCTTAATCTCCTCTTAGCCATCTTCAATTTCTGCATTAATTGGTAGCCTTTAAAACTGTGGACCTCCACCTCCAGATCTGAGCAATCAAATCCATGAACCCGTCAGCCCGTAATAAACCATTGAAAAACCGAAAGAGAGCTCCACAACTGCGTGTAGCTGTGTGATGCTGGATAAGTATAGGTGTGCGATCCGAAAAAATCGGATCACCAAAAACTGCCAAATCGAGAGGGAAGGAATGTAGCCATTGTTGATTTACCAGAGCCTAATCCAGCTTCCTCCGAATATACATGCTCCCTCTCTGTTTGTTTTCCCAAGTGAACCATCTGCCCTTACCTCGCAGATCAGCCAGTTCAGTGGTACAGAAAAATTGTTGGAGTTCGCTACCCGAACCACCGTGGAATCAAACCCCACCCTCCACCTCAGTAGAATTTAGACTGCAGTTGAAATCACCAGCAGCCAATCATGGGCCAGCAGCCAATCATGGGCAAGTCAGGCCCGTTTGGAAGTCCTTCAATTCATTCCACAAATCAGAACGTTGGAAAGCAAAATTTGCCGCATATATAAGAGTAACCATGAATTGAACGTTGTCTTGGTCCTTGCAACAAAGATGCATAAATTGGGCACCCATCTTGAGAACATAAACTGCAATTTTCTCCGAATTGTACCAGCACAAAATACGCCCATTATAGTGATGAGCATGATTGGTAAACATTTTCCATTGAGGTCCCAAAAAGACCAAACCCTTCTGATCTGCTGTAGCTTTTATTTTAGTTTTCAGCAATCCTACCAAAACAGGGTTGGAAGAAGCAACAAGCACCATCATTTTTTTAGGGGATCATTCAGCCCCCTCGTATTCCACACTAGTATGGACATCATTAAAAAAGGCATTCAGGTTATATAACCCCCTTATGCTTTTTCTTCTTTGTTGTTTTTCTAGCCATCGTACTCTTGGTCTGCTTGTGCAAGTCTGGAGGAATCTCACCCTCTTCAGTATCAAGAGTAGAAGAACCGTCCTCACCCTTCTGTGAGATCTCTCCTGCTTCATGGTCAGCTGTTGAAGTAGCAGCCCCACCCTTTGGAGAGACTGTCCCTGGAACTGTAGTTGTAGGAGGAATCCCTGTAGGGCAAGCCAATTCTCCAGGCACCACCTGACGTGTAGTGTCGTTAGGGCTGTGATCGGCCCCGATCAAGTGGTCCTCTGCAACAACATCCATTTGCCCAACACTAACCCAAGAGGGACTATCCACAGATGAATCACAAGCTACTAAAATTGGTGGTCGGCTAGGACTCTCCTTTTCTGAAGTTGCCCTCAACCCATTAGCAATCCCACATTCCTGCACCTGGCTAGGTACCATCTGGCTATATTGTTCAGGCGTATGAGGGTTCAAATCCTTGGACCACCCGGACGGGAATTGACGCCCCGTCCTTACCCACTGTTTACCAACGGAATTTGGTTTCAAGGATAAGTAACAGAAATGCTAGCATTTATCAGTTCACGTTCACCTGCTTCATTGAGTCTCCTGATGGACACCTTGTCCGGGAGCACGACATCCTTTGCTACTTCAATACAGATCTTAGCATAGCCAATACGATCCATGGCAGTAGTTTGAGAGTCCAAGCAGATTGGTTTCCCAATGCCACTAGCAAGATGACTAAGTCCCTCCAACGTCTAATACTCCAAGGGAAGGCCATGAAATTGAACCCAAATCGGAATAACGGCAACAGAGCTTCTGTCCAAACCCATACTAGGTCTCCATTGACGCAAAAACAGGGGTTGATCACCTATATGCCAAGGCCCAAGCTCCAAAATTTTAGAGACATTTGCCTGCGACGAGAACTTGAACAGAAACATCCCGTCATCCATGAGCATGGCTTTTTCAAAGCCTTTCTTACTCCACCTTGCCTTTGCCCAGGCATTGACAGCCGGAAAAGCCAGGCGTTTGCTCCAGAAGAAACCAATTAAAGCATTAGACCATGCTTTGCGCCAGCCCTTAACAACTCAACCGGAGGGAAATGACACCATCCTGGAGAACATGAGGGTAATGGGTAAGCATACCTCGATGCTGATGGCCGGCGACTTTGTCACACCATGAGCGCCTGTTTTGCCCTGAGGTTGCAACAGAGGCCAAGGATTTGCCCTGAGAAGAGCTCCGATCACCAGGAGGCGCGGTTGGAGGAGTACCCTGCGACGCCATTTGAAGGGTGCCTTCGTCGGGCACACTCACACCAGTCGGAAGAGAGATCTGCGAACCAGATGAAGATGGAGGAAGGGTGGGAAAGGGGTCTGGATCTGGAGAGGGCGTCGGGTCACCCATGGAGATGGTTGCCCGGCTGGGACCAAGGGCAGGGAGGAAAGTCCAAAAAACCAGAAGGCTAAGGGCAGAAATAGAAGGGCTGAACGAAGGTAGGTAGGGGAATGGGGGTAAAATCCAAATGGGCGGGAAAGTGAAAGTAGAAAGAAGGCAGAGAAAGTGATTAGAGGATTAAGTTTGTAATCTCTATTTTTTTTTATATTAAAATTCTTCTCTTTTCGTAGTTTTTATCTTTTGAAATTTTTCACGTAAATTTCTTGTGTTCTTTAATTTTTTCCTATTCCCTATATAGTTTTTCTTTTTCCATGCTTTCTTTTCCAGCATGAAGTTTCTGTGTAGTGTGTTTTTCCTCTACCCTGTGTCTGATGCTGCTTTCCTTTTTATATTTGAAGAAGATGACTTTCGGTGAGGACTTGAATAAATCAGACTATTAGCATGTGCATATCACGTGGGTCAGTTATCTTTCAGCCTTTGGTCTGCGTTTTGAATTGTAGTTGCTGCGTTTTTGTCTCTATTTGTGCATGTGTTGTCCCTTTTGAATGAGTCTTTATGCATGTAGGTGACTTCGGATAGAACTTATAAATTTCTCCGGCTGCTCCTCACGCGTTTTGTCTTTGACCTGCGTCCAAATGATGCTGCGTTTTAACATGTGCTAGTTGCATTCTGATTTGCTTCATCTTGTAAATAGCACGACAGCGTATTGACTTCAGCAGCTAACATCTGTGTTTATTGTCACGTAAGTCAAAGCTTTATTGTTTCTGTCAGTGAGAAACATCGAGAGCTTCGCTTCATGTCTCCTTCTTCAACATTTCAGACACCATCTTCTTAGATTCTTCATGCTTCTCCAATTCTTTTGTTGCTTCTATGTGTGGATTAATGGAGAATCACGTGATTTTTATCACAATGCCAAAACAAAATAAGAAGATATGTACTACATATCTAACATTCACTATCAAAGAAGACCATCGGCTGCAGGCCTCCACTTCATTGCTTCAGCATCACTAAAGCACTTAACCATTAGTGGAGTTGTTGCAGACTTCACATACTCCAGGTGATTTCTGTGCTCTACTTCGAGTTCTTCAACTCTTGCCATTAAAACTTTGATGTTCTTTCTAAGTTGTTCAATTTCAGAAACTTGTTTGTCGCTCGTTTTGTTTGCAAAGTTTCTAGCTTTACGACCAAAGTAAGCACGTGCCACCAGCATTAGACGATCTTGTATGAAGTCAACTTTGAACCCCATAAGTTCCAACATCTTTGTGCGGTTCCACCAAGTGTGGATCATATCTCTCTTAACATTCAGAACTTTAATTGTCCTCATACTGTATATAACCTCAGATAAGTATATGAAACAAATGGATTTTATTCTTGGATCTAACATGGATTCGGAGCTAATATCTCCATGTTTGCCATTGATCAACCCCTTAAGAATGGGGATGAAGATACGAGGTGTAATGTATTTGCCATATCTGACAAGCTGCTTCTCATCGTCTGAAAGAACCAACTTGAGTTTTTTTCTTGAACCAGTGCTAGAATCAAGCTTCTGTACGAACTGTGTGAATGCTTTCTCTGAATACGGTGAGACCTCCGGGATATTGAGATCGTGTCCTCTGCGTTCGTTCCCTGAACACTCTTCACCACTCTGAGAACACTCTTCACTACTCTGATCATTGTAACTCCCAGAGGATTCCTCTTCAATATATTCTTCGTCACTATAACCATGCATGTTATTATACTCTGCAGCCCAGGTCAATTCTGTAACCATTGTTTTGATATTATCCCGATATTTGTTTTGCTCATCTTCATTCAAACATTCAAATACGTCATCCAGGAACAGAGAAGGTTCGGTCTCCAATTCGTCTTCACTCAAGTCCTCATTTTGTAGCTTTTCCACTGCATTTCCCCTGATAATCACTCTGTTATTCTTTGTGATTTGTTTGTTTAAGCACCTTAATTCTACGATCTCTTCACTCTCTCCTCTTAGACATGCTATAACCTGAAAATACAGGCAAAACAAGAAGATAGATAAATATTTAATATGTCAACATCAAGTAAAAGGTTTCAAATCGACATACCTCAGACATCACACAATCTACTTCAGCGGTGTATGAACACCCTTTGCAATAGTAAACACAGAGAAGAGGGTCTCTTATCTCCTCACAATGATAACAATATTGCTCATCCTTATCATCAATGATATAATCCTCGAAAGTGAGACTATGTATGTGTTCATGTTTAATGGTGTGTGGCAATGGACCACACAGGAGGTGGAGGTTGAACTTGCATTCCAGACATCGAAATGCAGGCTTGCCCTTACAACTCTTTTGACAAGTATCACATTCAACGTCATCATATACTCTATCCACCACAGTTAGCAGGTGATGACCATGGTTAGCAAATTGAATAGTGGGAATCAAATAAATGCATTCAAAACCACAATAGAAGTCGCACTTGTCGCAACGAAAGAAGAAGCCACTGGGACAATCACCGAGACACACATTGCATCGACAAATATCGGGACTTTTATAAAGAAACAGAGTATGCTCAGGGTGGAGTGGACTTTGAACCTCTAGCATATGCTCAGAACAAGGTTTCTCTAATGGAAATTTGCAACTGAGGCAATCTGTTTTCTTCATTAAATTATGACAGATGTGTGGAAGACCCTCAAAGTTACCTGGAAGCCTCAGGGCACATTTAAGGTGCAATCTGAAGCCGCAACTGATACAGGCATAGGACACACCAAAGCCAGCTCGAGTACAAGCACCACATTCATAAGACCGACATATGAGCAACGCGAGGAAATAACGACATTTGTGATAAAAGCTGTACAGTTGTTTAGGAATTTCCACACACGACTTGTGTACATAAAAGCTACAAACAGAACACTCATAGTAGGTCGGACCAAAACAGAGCTCTCCACATACTTCGCATAAAATTCCATTATCTTCCGTGATCTTCTCAACAGTGGACAAGGGATGTCTGTGAAGAGGAGATTCAATCTGCTCCTGGGCTTCAGGGTTCGTGATGGTGTTTGGAAGTTGTTTCAATGTACAGGAGTAGTGCACACCCCAACTACAACGTCCACAATCGTAGAGAAAACCTCTGCAAGGCTCGCCACAAGCTTCACAGGTTCTGGTGTTGGAGATGATGAGAATTAGTGGGCAAGAGTGAGTAAAATGGTAGATCTCCATAGGAATATTGGTGCACGATTCGTGCAGAGAGAATTTACAGTCAAAACAAGCATAATAACGACCCAATACTTGTTTCTTACAACCTGCGCAAGTAACTGAATCGTGATCTTCCATGTCTGCAAATAACAACTCATGCTTGTGTAGGAAATGATCCAACAACTCCAGTTTATTTCCTAACTGCCGATCACCATTAAATACGGTTGATTTCTCCAGTATTTTCGAAATTTTTTTAACAATTTCACTAATAAGGAAGTGATCATTCCTGTCAATCATGAAACACAATGATTTTACCTTCCGTTACCAAAAACTTAGAACAACAATTAACTACATAACTAAATTCTTAATAAGTATGGGTACAACGACAATGATGAACACACTCGCCACAAAGTCGAAGAACATGATTCCAAAGAAGCAGGTTAAAATTTTACCAGAAGTCCTTAGAATTGAACCCAGATAGATTGGCAGTCATGATCAACGCATCCTCCAATATTGTATCCTGTGAGCGTTCCAGGATTTTGCTCATGTCTTTCAAAAGCCGTGGCAGCATGATGGGACTGGTTCCTTATATGGGATGGATTTACCTCGTAAAGACAGGTATGACAAACTGTCCACGAGTTTGATGACATCGTATGATCTTTACAAGCTGATCGAGACACCAAGTGGAAGATACATAGTCTTTTGAGAAAACGACGACAGCAACATTCGATTCTTGGATTGCTTGCATAATATTGGAGTAAGCAATTTCTTCTCGTCTTTGGAGTTTGTTGTCGGCAATGAAGGTCCGGAGGGCCTTTCGGCACAGAGCATCATAAAGATGGCTGCAGAAACTGCGACGAGTGTCTTGACCCATGAAGTTTAGGAAGACATCGTACCTCCATGGAGCAGGAGAATGGGAGGCCAAAGAAGAAGAAGAAGAGTAAGAAGCCATTGTTGTTGAAGGTGCGTATCGCACCACTTGGTGCATTATTGAAGAAAGAAATCCATTGATAAGATAAAATGCATAGAAATTTGACGTGGATGGCCTCTTTGTCTTTCGTTTTTATTTTCTTTGTTATTATTTGAATTTTTTTAAATAATATTATTTTAATATAATTCAAATTATGAGACTTTCTTTTGATTGGACATCTCAAGACCCTATCTTAACGTCTTGCTTATGTGGTAACGTCAAATCTTAAGGTAATTCCCTCAAGTTAAATTGCTTATGTGGTAACGTCAAATCTTAAGGTAATTCCCTCAAGTTAAAGGGTACCATCAAACTCAAAAGGTGGAACGCCTATTTTAAAGCTCTTACACTCCTACCGATATCAGATAAGGAGGTTAATCACGATTTGATCCTATCAACTTTTCGAAAAGCGATCCAGGTGTTTGGTCATGCGTGAGTCACTATATCGAATGAACTCCTACACTACCTCTGCCGAGACTCGAACCCTCGATCTCAAATAAAGGGTACCATGATACAACGAAGTGGTGCCTTCCAACGACAAACGCAAGTGGATGTAATTCTTGTTGAAAGGTTGCATATGAAGAGACATATAATGGTTGTAGATAAAATCTTAAATTAATATAAGATTTTATTATTTTAAAGTTCACATTTGCCACATATATGATTAATCTGATTAATGTTAAGGTTATGCTTATGTCAATATAAAAGTTAAATTATACAAAATTTAAAATATTATGTCTTTTGTAAATTTAATAAACATTAAATTACAATTAAAATTTTAGTATAAATGCTATAGATTAAAACAAACTTTCAATTAACATAAATTAAAATTAAAAATTAAAAGTTTGAGTATTAAATTAAAATAATCTTAAAAATTAAACACTTTTGAATATCTTTAATGCACATAAAATAATAGAAATTATTCTTTACAATACATCAATTGCACAAACAAAAACTCATTTGGGAACGGATCGGACTCGGATCACTAAATTTAATAATAAATTAAATTAAACTCATTCTAATTTTTAAATGTAAACCTGATTAAAGTTAAATTTAAATTTAAATAATAATAATAATAAATTTTATTATTATTTTAAATTTTATCTTCTAACTCAAATTTCTCAAGGTAATTTTCATTTGTATTGACGTTTGAGGAATTTGAAACACATGAAATTAAGTTCAGACGAGCTTATACGTAATTATCGATCTCATCATAAAATTATCACGGATAACTTGTTATCACTTCTCAAACATCAAACCACGGTTAGAAAACGGCTCACGAGCAACACGCGCGACGGCCTCGTGGTCTTATCCTGACTCCTGTGTGGGCAAAACATACGGACCCGCCACTTCAATAATGCTCCCCTCTTTAAGCAGAATCACATGTTGGCATTGTACAAAGATTCTCTGGCCATTTATTGTCTTCCAAGTTCCAACACTTTATTGTTTAATTTTAGGTAAAGTTGATGTAATTTTTATATTAATATATAAATAAGATTTAATGAAATAAAGTAGGAATATATTTATAAAAATAAATGATATGTTCCTATCTACATGATCAACCTCTTTTTCATATAAAAGTTAGGTAAATATAAAAATTTATTATGACATTATTCATTAAAATTTTTGAAAATATTTGTGATAATTAAAATATTAAAAGACTATTATTAAGTTTTAATTAATTTATTTTATTACAATGTATTACTAAAACTCGATAGAATATAAATACAAATTTGTTTAATAATTAGTCATATAATAATTTACATAAAATAATTTGATAAAATTAATAAAATTTTAATATCTTTGATTTTACAAGATATCTTATATAATTTATAATAATTGAGAAAATTTTAAAAATAAATACAATTTTCAAAAGATCTATCTGGTTAATTTAAAAATAATTACATGACAATAAAATCTACTTTTTATTTTAAAATATGATAATAATTTCACACACAAAATTACAATTTAATTGTAAATATTGAGGCATAAAATACACTTTTAACTAATAATATACCAGTACAAATAACAGTACAAGAAACATATTAAGAGTAAATATTTATTTTCTTATTAATTTATCTAATATTCAAACTGATTAATATTCAATTTATGCTTCAAGCTTTGAACAAATCCACCTAGTTAGTGGAAAAGTTCACCATGAGAAGCAATAATTAAAATTCAAACAAAACAAATTGAAAATTTAGGTAAAATAAAATTTATTTCAAAAAATACAAATATAATTTACAAAAATTTTGAATTAAATTTAAAAAATTAAAAACAATCCTAAGGGTGGTTGAGTTGGTGAAGTGAGGACATGTGGCCAAAAGATTTTGTGTTCAAATCCTTCTACCTATGATCTCTCGATCTAGCTTGTCATTTAGGCTTTGACTAATATAAAGTAATTTGTACCTAATTGGCCTGATTTGTAGACCGATGCATCAATATAGAAATTTAATCACGATGCATCTAAAGGATAGCGAGAGGAGAGGATATCACCTGTCTAAGTAATCATGTCTTACTCTGTCCAAGAGTAAGACGGTATCGTTTTTGGTTAAAAAATTTGAACCACTACGACTGCTATTGTAGTTGTTCCTGTCAGATGAATAAGGTGATCGTGAAAAAGCCACCAAGTCGCCTATCGACTTGGCTTTGTTGCCGAGATGACTTTAAGCTTGAAGACATGTTTATTATTTATGTAAACCAACGAGATGACTTTTAAGTTTGAAGACATGTTTATTATTTATGTAAACCAACGACTTTTGCAAAGACAGACTATTACTAAAACCCGCTTAATATACTTCATAAACATTATTAATTATGTTGTTGATATTAAGTGTAATTTAAAATTTTAGTATTATTTAATAATAATAATAATCATCATGTAATGAATAATTTCACTAAATTATTAATTATAATTGCATTAAAATTTAATAATTAATTTTTTTTATTATTACAATTTAATTGAAATTTTCCGACTTGAGTATATATATTTATTAATAATTAAAGCCCATTTTAAATAGTTAAATTAATTAATTGTAAATGGCCATTTAGTTTTTATTACTAATAAATACATATTATATAATAATTATGATAATTATAATTTCCTTATAATTTATTTTTGAGAAATTATTTTAGGTATTATTATAAGTTCTACTTACTATTATTATTATTAACTTATTAATTAATTAATTATATTAAATAATATCATTAAATTCCTTATTATTATTAATTTTGTTCTTAATAAAATACTTTATTTATCTCGTCAAGATTCTCAAATGACTTTATATAACAAAATAATCATATATTTTTATCCTTATTATTATTAAGAACAAAATTAATAATAATAAAGAATTTAATGATATTATTTAATATAATTAATTAATTAATAAGTTAATATAATAATAATAATAGTAAGTAGAACTTATATAATAGTTATATAATAATAATATAACTATTAATAATAATAGTAAGTAGAACTTATATACAAAATTAATAATAATAATAGTTATAATTGTAAAGTTTTATGATTTAATATTATTTAATAATTTATAATATTATTAAATATTATGCCATTTCACTAGGCGAGATCCTCATACGGTGAAATGGCAATAATTATAACCATTTCACCAGTAGGTCTTGCCTCGGTGAAATGGCAAATGGCCATTTGCATTATAGTCATTTCGCCGAGTATGAAATGTGGTGAAATGGCAAATGGCCATTTGTAAATAATAATAATATATATTATTTATTTAAATAATAAATAATATTTAATAATATTATAAATTATTAAATAACATTATTTAATAAACTATTAGAGTAATCATAAAACTTTACAATAATAATAATAATAATTATTATTATTATTATTATAAATCTATAAATAAATATTTATAAATTAAACCCAATATTATTAATAAATAAATAATTTATTAATCATAAGAATAATAGCAAGTAGAGAATTAATAATTAAAGCCCATTTTAAATAGTTAAATTAATCAATTGTAAATGGTCATTTAGTTTTTTATTACTAATAAATACATATTATATAATAATTATGATAATTATAATTTCCTTATAATTTGTTTTTTGAGAAATTATTTTAGGTATTATTATAAGTTCTACTTACTATTATTACAAAAGTACCGAAGCAAACCGGAATAACGAAGAGCGAAACAAAACGAACGAGGCGAATAGCGAAACGAATAACCAAATGCGGAAACAACCAATCGAATAGCAAAAGTTTCGAATGCGAAACAAAGTACGAAAGTACCGAAGCAAAACGAAGCGAAGCGGAATCGATACTTAACAAACGGAGTCGACATCCGAGAACAAGAAAGAACAGAGAAACACAATCGCGTTAGAAACCTAGACTATGACATATCCGAAATCCGGTATAAAATTATCTTTTCTTTACTCATTAATCAAATCTGATTTCCTTTTTCTTGGACATTTTCTTTTTCTTATATTCACCTTTATTTGAACTAAAGCAAATCAAATACAATGAATTCTCACTTTTGGAAATTAATTCTCATGCAATTCTCAATACTTAAATCATATGCTTATATATCCATACAACTCTTACATTACATTTTTATCCCAAATTTTATCGAAAATTCGGCAGCATAACGGCTGCCTTTAACCTAACTCAAAACCTGCAAGGTGTTCAAAAACACTTCTATAATCCCAAACACAGCTCAGAATCATCGGACTCTCCCGTCCGGAATCCAAACACCAGCAAAACACACGTCTATACCTAATACTTCAATAAATTAGTCAACACAACAATCTCATTATCTATATCCAAATCACAATCATATCTTAATTCCATAAACAATCTTATTACACTAATTACAATCATATGCAAATTATAACTTAAATCCCGAATTCATATCCTTTATATCCAATGACATACAGAATCATATACACACATGGCAATTCAAGCCATATACAGAATTAATACCAAAACCCAATTTACACAAAAATCCAAACGATACAAAATCGGACCAAACGTCTTGATATTCTTCCATCCGATCTCCTGCTCAAAACCTGGAGATGGGGATGAAAGGGGGTGAGCTACACAGCTCGTGGATAATATGTTTATAAATCAAATGATAAGCAAAAATCATTTTCTAAACTGTTTCCATTTTAGCAAAAAGTCATACAGTGGCGAAATCATCGAAAACTTGTTTTCTTTCAAACTTTTCAAATCATTTCTAAACAATTTCAATAAATTTCCGGCTGGAAATTCAACATTGTTTATTTCTTAAGATTTTCCCATTTCTTGAACCAAAACGATATATCGCAAACCTTTCAAAATATGCAATGCAACAAACTTATAAATAAAACAAAACACATCAAATGGTCTGTTCGGTCCAACAGAACGTCGCACATTCAAGCATAATGCCACTGCCGAATGTAACGCACTACACTTTTTCGCATAACGGTCCAGTTATAGTCAAAGGGAGTCCAAATCGAGCTCCATACCACTAGTGGGCAGCCGGAGAAGGCTATAAACTAGACAGACGCACTCGTCCCACATATGGGACCCGACCAAACTCACATAACACATATTCAAAAATCGAACATTCGGATTGCCCAAAGGCACTTTTCAAAATCTTACTTTTCAAATTTCTCATATCGCAATCACATATCACATTAAAGCATGTAAAATTCACTCGTCATATCATAACCAAAATTCCAATCATTAATTCATCAATCAATTCACATATAAATCAAAATCATCACAATGTATGCAAATATTTCTTTCAATCATAAAATCAAACTTATTCAATTTCACATTTTAAAATCATTCATAGAATTGAATCAGATTTTCGTAAAATTTATTTCAAAACTAATTTTTCAAACATTTTCATAAACAATAATTTATCAAAATTTTGCTTCTTAAATTTTCAAATATTCATGCTTAGCTTAAAATTCAATAAATAAACATGCTATCCACCTCGAATTGATGCGAAAACTGCTCCTAGCTCCAATTTGATCAATTCTTCTTTCTTCCTTCCAATTTAACATTTCCTAAAGCAATTTCATCAAAATTCAACCTCATAAATAACTTAATCCTTAAAATTGATGTCATAATTCATCAATTCATACTAATTCCAAGATATCTAAATCATCATTTTCTAAAATTCCCAAATTTTAAATTTGACCTAAACTAATTCACTCAAGTTAAACATCATAAAAAATCATAATTTCTCAAATTGAACTTAACAAACACTAATTCCACATACTTTCAAACTATCTAAATCATCAATTTTCAAAACCCCCAAATTCCAAAATTGGACATAATCTCTAATTAATTTCCATCCAAAATTAAACACATCCTAAGGCATAAATATCAAAATTAACTCCATAATCCACAAACCCATCTCATATTCCATGATTCTAAACCAAAAATTCATTAAAAACTTAAAGACAAAAATTCACTTCTTACCTTCCTCTTCTCAATTTTTGGATTTTGCTTGGCTTTGAAGGAAACCTTCGTCATCTTTCATCCTCTTTCCATGAAATCAACTGAAAATCAAGCTTGAAGTCTCCAAAAATTAAAATCCCTAAGCTCTCTCTTCCTCTCCCATCACCGAATACTTCAT
The DNA here is from genome assembly GCA_029891385.1 of Erythroxylum novogranatense. Taxonomy (NCBI): domain Eukaryota; kingdom Viridiplantae; phylum Streptophyta; class Magnoliopsida; order Malpighiales; family Erythroxylaceae; genus Erythroxylum; species Erythroxylum novogranatense. The sequence continues at coordinate 53,995 of JAIWQS010000013.1, read as the reverse complement.
TCTCCTCTTCTCTCATTCTTATTTCTCTTCTTTTCCTCAAGTTTCGGCCTCCACTCTAAAAAAACGACAGCCTTATGCTTTAAATACTGCCATGTCAATTAAATGAGGGTCAAATGACCTTTGCCCTCTCTTTAAGGAGACTTCCCAAAATGCCCCTAATGCTTTTAATTCACGCTACTATGTCCGATTCAGACTATCAATTTGAAGGAATTTGTCAAAACTTCCTTCTAGAGAAATGTTCCTCTATGTCTTAATTTTATAATGCCACAAGAATCATCCAATTCGGAGCACTGCATCAAAAGTTATGCTCAAAACATTTTAGATATGTTCGTGTTCTAACATATTTTCCAGCACGTTATTTCCATCCAGAAATTCACATTCTTACTCACAAAATTGTCATTCGATGTCTTCATAACAATTGTAGCTCTATTTCTCTAGTTTAATTCAAAATAAGAATCACCTTATTTTGATTTCGAGAGCAAAAGTTATGCTCAAAATACTCTCAGATATTCCTAATCCAAAAACTGCACTCTAATCTGAACTTCCATTCATAATTTGAAGGTCTTAGGGGCAAAATTGACATTTCATTTTTCATATGATTTGTAGCCCTATGTCTTAATTTTATTTCGCCTCAAGAATCACTTCAATCGGATCACCACAGATCCCGAATTTCTTAAAATACCGAACCATGTTCGGAAAATTTTCCGACTCACTTTGATTAAATTAAGGTTAAATTAATCACCCTTAATTTAATCTAAAAAAAATTCACAAATTTCTTGTAAAAATGAAATTCACTGTCTTAGGAATCTAACGCTACAAGAATCAACTCAATCGGATGTCGGACGGAAAAGATATGAGCAAAAGATTGCAAAGGGGTCATATTTCCTATAATCTGAAAATAATAATTAAATAATCCGAAAATAATAATTAAATAAAAAATAAAAATAAAAAAAATAAAAATAAAACTTGACTCTCCTCACTAGGGTACGTCGCCCTAGCGACAGAGCTTCTGTTTTTTTTTCTATATATATATATCCTATTTTTTTTTCAAAAAACGTAGCTCTTGATTTTGAATTCTAAATTTGACAAATTTGGTCTCTATAGAAAGCTTGAAGGAAGCTCTACAATTTCCATGTAGAACTCAAAGATCAATTTCATCTCTAAAATGATTAATTTTCTAATAAAAAATTTAGCCCAAATAATAAATACTTAAACAAAGTCCTCAACTTTGAAAATTTCTATCTTTCAACTCCAAATTCCGAACACCTTATATTTTATATCACTGCGAAGATCAGAAAGTCACCTACAACTTTTATGAAGGACATAAAAATCAATTTGACTTCTAAGGATGTCAATTTTTCAGTCAAACGCTCGTCCTCTAATAATCATGCTAAAATAATAACATAAACTTGTAAAAATCATAACTTATTATTCCTTTATCGAAAAATTCCATACTTTATATCAAAATAAAGATCAAATCAAATCCTTTAACTTTCATGAATGACTTCAAAGCTAAATTGTAACACCCAAATACCCCCTGGGAGGATACATGGATGCCACCCAAGACAGAACAAACAAAATCAAACATTACACATATGCATTGTTTTAAAATCTAAGTTTAACACACATATAATACATCTCGACTTTCCAAACAAATCCAAAGAATATGTACAGCTCAAATAAACCAAACAAATACATATTCGAGTAACACAAAACTCGACTTTTTGGCCATCATGGTTGACTTGTCCTCATCCTTAATCTCTTTGCTCTGCACTCTACACGGCAAATCCAATCGCTTAAGCTTATAGCTTAATGAGTAATCATTTATCTAATTTAACCAATTTCTTTTCACAATAACGATATCGCATGCATTCCGAGATCGAGATTAATACTCGCAGCAAAATGCACTTCATAATGTATGTTATCATTAATGACAAAACAAAGCAAAAGTCCATAAAATAGCAAAGGGTAACGGACTTATCGAAGATCAAGTCTCGATAATCAAGTGTCCATATCGAAGACACCGGCGTGTCACAGAAGACCGAAGTCTCGTTAAGTCAAACCACTTCACGTATTAAATAATTTTGATAATAAACAAAGAGAAATATATGTAAGAAAAGCGATTTAAGGAAAAGCGTATTTATACAAAAGCGTTTGGAAGAAAAGCGATTTAAGGAAAAGCAGACGATACAAAAAATGTATTTAAAGAAAAATGAGCGGAAGGAAAAATGATTTATACAAAAATGTATTTAAAGAAAATGTATTAAGGAAAAGCGAGACGATACAAAAGGCATTTAAAGAAAAATGTATTTAAGAAAAGCATTTATACAAAAGCGTTTTAAGCTTTTACGAAGACAAAAAGCATTTATACTTAAAATAAGACGGAAGAAAGAAACATCGCTTAAGACTACATGAGCTAAACCAATAACCGCTTTTTAAAGATTCAAGAAGCAGATAGTCAAGAAACAAATTGAAGTTCACTATAAATAAGAGTCGAGATCAAGAAGAAACAACTTTTGGAAAAGTGAATGAAACTCTGTGTATTCAATATCTGCTCATCTCGAGAGAAAATTGCGAACTATTTTCGAGTGTATATTGTGAAGAGCAACTCTTTGTAAAAGCTTTTATCGCTTTTTCATTTTGAAAAAGTGCTACAGATAGCCTCAAGAGGCTAAGAGTAAAAGAATACTTCTGTTAAGAGACCTAAAGAGGCTCATTTAAAGAATACTTGTAATCGGTTTTGAGATAGTGAAAATCTCGAAGAATATCTCGAGGATCGGACGTAGCCTACGGTTTAAGGTGAACCAGATAAAATTGTCGTGTTTCTCTCTAACTCTTACTTTTCTTAAATCGTAGTTTTCATTATTAACAAAGTTTTTAAACTAGTTAAGAATTGATTTACGATAAGTTTTCTCAAAGAACAAGCAATTGTTATCAAGGGATTAAAGAAAAGTTTATCACAATTCAACCCCCTTCTTGTATATCTTGGTCATATTATTACTCAATATATTAACGTGTGATTTACTTCAATTGGTATCGAGCAAGGTGTTCAAGAATCACTCTAATAAAGTGTGAACTAAAGAAAATGGTGGAATCACACACGATATTGCAGAAGGAGCCTCACCACCGCACCTCCAAAGATTCAATGGTGAAGACTACCACTATTGGAAGGATCGGATGAGATTGTTTATCGAGTCTACTCACATTGACCTTTGGGACATCATCGAGAATGGACCTTACACACCAAGATGATGATAAAAATCCAATTCCACGAGAAAGATGGACAAATGAAAGTAAAGCAAGATTTCAACTAAACTCCAAAGCGAAATTTTCTCGAGTCAGCATCGAGCGTAGCGAGTAGTATGACGAAGTGCATGGATGCGATACTACCAAAGAAATGTGGGATACATTATCAATTGCACATGAAGGAACAAATCAAGTGAAGGAGTCCAAGATAAGTATTTTGGTGCATCAAGACGAGTTATTCAAGATGAAAGAAGAAGAGACTATTGATCAAATGTTTGGAAGATTCCAAACAATTGTTAATGGGCTAAAAGCTCTTGGAAGAACGTTATAAATACCAAGACCATGTTCGAAAGATTTTGAGGAGTCCGCCCAAAGATGGAGACCCAAAGTAACCCCAGACAAGAAGCCAAAGACCTAAGCGTCATCAAGCTTGATGAATTGCTTGCATCGTCAAGATACACGGCAGTAGCTTGATGCGAAGATAAGCCCAAAAGGAGAAGTCCATAAGCGCAAAGCAAGTCAAAAGAATCACAAAATCCGAAGAAGAAAACAAAAGGAATACATCAAAGGCGTAAAGATTGAAGAAGCAAGGATGATGATTCCAAGAAGTCGAATCAATCAAGTGATGAAGACGATGAGCTATCTTTCATTTCAAGAAAGATAAGAAGAATGTGGAAAAGAAGTCCAAAGGAAATTCAACATTTAGAAGGAACAATGCAAAGACGATGAAAAGTCGATAAAGCATCCATTACCGTTATGAATGCAAGAAGTCGGGACATTACAAGTCCGAGTGTCCAATGTTGAAAAGACAACCCGTAGGAGTAGAGATAACAAGAAAAGCATGATGGCAACGTGGAAGATCTGGATTCATCGAATCGATACAAGTTCACAAGCGTCGTAACATGTTAACATATGTCCGTAGTCAAGAAAAAGTGATAAGGAGGTAACTTCCACTATAATGATATACAAGATGCATATTCGTAATTGTTAGAGGATTCTCATGCTATTCAAGCAAGATAAGTCGTTGAAGAAGAAATATGTAGAAAACCTCAAACATACTCATGAGATAGAGAGTGAGAATATAAGTTTGAGAAAGCAAGTCGAGGAATTGAATAACAACAAAGTTGTAGATAGATGTGAAGAGATTAATCAATTGAAATCGAGAATTAATAATCTCTCAATTGATCTAGCTAAATTTACGAGATAGTACAAAAAGATGAATAAAATGATAAGAGAATACGTATATCCGAGGGATAAAAGCTGATTAGGGTTTACTAAAAATAAGCCCCAAAGATTACGTAGTAAAATCAGTTGCTCAAAAAATAAGAAAAGATATCAATCGATTTTCGAAAGGTCATCAACATTATCATTCTACACATCATTATCATTCATTACATCGATTAACCCTAAAGGACCCAAGAGAATCTGGTACCTAAAATAAAATAATATCTCCCACGAAATCCTTCGTTGAAGAACCAAGAAGCACCATTGGTATATGGACAAGGATGCTCAAGTCACACGACGGAAACAAGTTTATGTTCCTAGATCTTTAGTACAAGAAAGGAGGATCAAGAACTTTTGGAGACAACCAACAAGGAAAGATAATCGAGTTTGGTAAGATTGGTAAGAATTCTCATGCATGCATTAATAACGTACTACTAGTTGATGGTTTAAAACATAACTTGATAAGTATTAGTCAATTATGTGATTCTGGTTTTGAAGTTTCTTTTAATCAAAAATTTTGTGAAGTCGAAACAAAGATGGTTCCATCTTCTTTTCAACCAAAAGACGAAACAATCTTTATAAAATTGATTTAGACGTTTTCGGTCTCAAAATATTTCATGTTTTTTATCTATCAAGATAAAAGATCGATCCGCATAAAAACTAGGTCATGTCAGCTTTTAAACATATTTCAAAACTTTTGAAACATGATTTGGTAAAAGGTTTGCCACAAATTGCTTTTGACAAAGATTTCTTTTGTGAAAGTTGTCGAAAGTGGAAACAAGTTAAAACCTCTTTCTCTTCAAAACATTTCATAACTTCTTCTGCACCACTTGAGTTGTTACATATGGATTTATTTGGTCCAACAAGAACAATAAGTCTTGGTGGAAAGAAGTATGGACTTGTGATTGTTGATGATTTTACAAGGTTTTGTTGGATACTTTTCTATCACATAAAGATGAGTCTTTCAAGTGTTTTAGAAACCTTTCCATGAGATTACAAATGAAAGAGGAATGTCTATAGCAAGCATAAGGAGTGATCATGGAGGAGAATTTGAAAATGAGAAGTTCAGAGTATTCTCGAAGAAAAGGAATTTTCATAACTTCTTCGCCCCAAGGACTCCACAGCAGAATGGAGTTGTTGAGAGGAAGAATAGGACGATTCAAGAGATGGCAAGAACAATGTCAGTGCAAGATGAATCTTCCTAAATACTTCAAGCGTAAGTCATCAATACAAAGATGCTACATTCGAATAGAGTGTCATGCGACCAATGTCAAGAAAACTCCCTATGAGTCAGGAATGGAAGGAGACCAAACATTTCTTATTTCCATCCTTTTGGCGCAAGTGCACTTTTCTCGAACACAAAGGAAGCTCGACAAATTTGATGCGAAGACACTTCGTAAATTTTTCTAGGCTATTCTCTCACTTCAAAGGCATTTAGAGTCTTCAACCTCACCTCAAAGACTCGCTGAAGAAACTATTCACGTTAAGTTCGATGATAGCTCTCAACCCAATAAGGAAGAGGAATCAAGAAGATGTCACATAAAGGTGCCCTTGACGCAGTGTAAGGAAGTATTTTCATCAGAACACTTCATGATGAAAAGATGATATCTCTAAGAATTTTGAAGTTAAAGAAAGATCGAGATACAAAAGCTCTCATCCTAAAGAGTCAATTATCGGAGAAACCTCGAAGGTGTAAGAACAAGGTCCAAGTTCGTAAGAGAAGCCAACGTGGCATTTATATCTGAAGTAGAACCTAAAAAGATTGATGAAGCTCTAAAAGATGAAGCTTGGATATTAGCTATGCAAGAGGAGTTGAATCAATTCAAGAGAATAAAGTCCGGTCCTTAGTTCCTAAACCCGAAAAGAAATCCATTATTGGTACTAGATGGATATTCAAAATAAGCTAGACTAATCAGAAAAGTAAGTCGCAATAAGGCAAGATTAGTAGCACAAGGCTATAATCAGCAGGAAGGAATAGACTATAATGAGACATATGCTCCAAAGAGCAAGACTTGAAGCAATAAGGATACCGCTTGCATATGCCGCTTGCCATGATATAAAGCTTTTCAGATGGATGTAAAAAGTGCATTTCGAATGGCTTTATAGATGAAGAAGTCTATGTCAAGCAACCTCCTGGATTTGAGGATATAAAGTATCCAGATCATGTCTCATGACTTCATAAAGCCTTATATGGATCAAACAGCTCCTAGAGCATGGTATGATCGTTCGAGATCATTTCTTATTGAAATGGATTTACTAGAGGTAAAGTTGACAAAACTCTTTTAGGAAGAACTTGTATAATGATTTTATTATCAGCAAATCTATGTTGATGATATTATTTTGGTGCCACCTCAAAAAGTTATGCATAAGCTTTGAAAATATGATGAAAATGAATTTGAGATGAGCATGATGGGTGAGTTAAAATTCTTCTTGATTGCAAGTAAAGCAAACTAAGGATAAGATTTTATCCATCAACAAAATATGTCAAAGAATTGTTGTCTAAATTTGATATGTGCAAAGGTTAAAAGTATGTTCACACCGATGCATCTTTCAAACTTGTTGTCGAAAGACGAAAGTGGTAAGAAGGTGGATCAAACCCTATTTAGAGGATGATTGGTTCTTTGCTTTATCTTACAGCAAGTAGACTGACATTCTATTCAAGCAGTATGTCAGGTGCAAGGTTTCAGTCGATCCTGAGAATCTCATTACATAGTAGAAACAAATTTTGAGATATCTCGCAGTACTATCGATCTTTGCTTAATGTATGAGAAAGGTAAAGATTTCAGGTTGAATGGATATTGCGATGCGGACTATGCCGTGATAAGATTTAAAGGAAGAGCACGAGTGGTGGTTGTCACTACCTCGAACCAAACTCGTGTCATGGTCAAGCAAGAGACAAAGCTCGATTGCATTATCAACCGCAGGTTTAATATATGTCCGCCGAAGTTGTTGTTCACAATTATCGTGGATCAAGTATCAATTGGAGGACTACTCAATACAAGAGGAAGAGATTCCAATATACCGTGACAACACCAGGCCATCACTTGTCAAAGAATCCAATTCAACATTCAGCGGTGAAGCACATTGAAGTTAGACATCATTTCGAGAGATTACGCTCGTAAGAAAGTTGTCACCACAATTCGTGGAAACAAAATTTCAAGGGCGATATCTTCACAAAACCACTAAGTGAAGATCGCTTTAAAGAAATCGACGCAACCTCAATATGGTAATGTTAATGCACTAATCATCCGTTTTTCACAAAGAAGAAATGATGATTTGGAGGAGTTAATTGACCAATCATCCGGTTTTTCGCAAAGAAGAAACAGATAGACGGAGGAGTTAATCTGACCAATCATCCGGTTTTTCGAAAGAAGAAACAGATAGACGGAGGAGTTAACGGATCATTCATCCGATTTTTAAAGACAAAGACAGTAAAGACGGCAGAGTTAACAGATTGATCATCCGAATTTTCAAAAGAAAGACAATGAAATGGTGGAGTTAAACGGCGTTGACGGATTCGACTTAAAACTTCTTTCACAAAGAAAAATTTTAGAGGGAAAAGGTCACGATCATCGAGAAGTATAATCGTTCTAGAATTTGCTATAAAATCCCTAAAATCGACGTTTGGGATCCCTAACAAATTCAGAAATTGCTAGTTCTCTCAAATCTCTTTGAAAATTCTTCGCGAGTTCCTATTCACCGTAATCAACAAGATGAATGTCAAGCCCATTTTGAGAGTTGATCCAGAGCAAACCGGGAAGATTGGTAAACTTTGAAGATCTAAGAAGGAACAAATGGATATAGAGCCGAGATAATAGCGGCAGGATGGAGAAACTTCTTTCAAATACGAGAGCAAGTTTATCTCAAAGAAGTTTATGAGTTCGAAACATACTAAAACCGTGGATAATACAATCAGATCGTATGTAGAAACACTCGTTATAAGAACCAAGGAGTTACCGGAAAGAGTCACCAATGTCCGAGTAGTGGAGTTCAACCTACTAACATGGTGAAATGGATGACTGTCAAGTTGAACGAAGATGAAGTTACTCGTCAACTTTATGGTCGTAACAACCCAATCGAAAGAAGAGCCTCTTGGCTTGTACCAAAGGCAAGGGTTTTGTTTATTGCTTTGTGTGACTGTGTGTTACCTAGATAGGTTCAAGACATCAAGTCACTACTTTGATGAACAATGTATCCTTCATCTCCTGAATCACCAACCAATAGATTTACCATTTTGATTTATCAATATATGGTTAAATCAATAAAGGATACAAACACTCTCCGTATGGGATGTTGTTGACAAGGATGTTTAAAGAATCGTGAATCGATTGAGTCGGGAGTCGATGTAAGGTATCTGTAAGAAGTTATATAGATTCTACATCGACACAAATGGGTCCGAGATTTTCGACAAACAAGGAGCGTAAGAATCAAGGAAAGCAACAACCAAGGGGGAGCCTAAACCAAGAAATCCTCTATGAAGGAGAGAAGATCACACTCTCGTGAGTCAAGTCAAGATCTGCTCGATTTTTGAATCAGTGACTTAAAGCGAGAAGTGGAACCTTTGGTGAGTGACATTCATAAGCAAGAACGCCACCCACAAAGGAAATCGTATGCGATGAAAGAAGCCATCCTTCCAGAGATTCAAGCAAACTAAAGCATTATGAACGATGAGATCAAAAGCTACAAAATCATCGCCATCAATCCTCGAGAAAGTTTCGTAAACTCAATCTCAAGGAAACGAAGGAAAAGGAAAGAAGAAGAACCCGAAGAAGAAAGTTCAATCCAAGAGGTCACCAAGGTTAAAGAAAATGAGTGCAAGCAAGAAGAAAATCCAACAACAGAGGCAAAGGCTAAGAAGACAAGGCTAGAAGAAACTGTTGTTGACATTTCTAAAAATCACGCATGTCTTTGTTAAGTCTTTATTGATGTTGTTGAAGTTAATATGGAAGTCGCCATCAAGCTTATCAGGAAGTCAGAAGGGTAATATTAAGGATTCTCACAAAATTCTTAATAATCCAATTTTTGAAGAAATAGTTCCTACTACTTTTCAGTCCACACTTGTCCATAAACAAATTGCTACACATGTTTTGGGGACGTAGGCTACTTCAAAGTTGTAAGTGTGATGACTATTGTTCCATCCAAGTATTTCACTTCAAAGAGAAAGATGGGAACATAGATTGGTTGTAGAAAAGGAGAAGAAGACCAAGTCTGTCATCATCGAGACAAACCCAAGAGATTTGTCAAAGCATTCTTCAAATCAGAATATGATAATGGCATTTCTCATCCGTTGGATAGGAGTTACAAAATTTCTATGATCAATCAAGAGAGTCAGAGAGAACCATATCCACCGAGCCATTTGGAGAGCGATCACTTCTTATCCTATAATCGAGCAAGATAATAATCAAGGTGGTACCGATCTTCAACCACCAAATTTTGTTGAACTCAATTATGAGAAGCTAAAGTCGAAAGTTCAACCCGAGCCAAGATTGGATGACATGTCTTCCGATCGATCAAGAGGCAAGAAATTGATTGATGAAGCATGTAAGGAGAAAAGGAGTGGTAAGTCCATTTATGTATCAAGATCCGGACCAAGTCTAACTAAGGCCACAGCAGATGATCCACAGGGAGGCAATATCGAATGGGTCAAGATTGTTCGCTCGATTGGCAACTCGTAATGTTGTTTTACTATAATACGTAACATTCTGCTAAATCGACCTCGTGGGAGATCACTTCAATCAGCAGGTTATGCCATGGTTTGACGACTTTTCAACGAATAAGAGATTCCTATGATCTTGATATCAATGAACAAGTCGTATTTGTTCCTCCTCTTCTCAAAATCATTGAACCAAATGTCTTTAATAAGGAAGCTTATACAACAACAGGGCTATCGCTGAAAAGCAAGTTGTTAAGACAAAGACTGACCGCAGATGAATCATCAACTCTAAAGAAACATGTTCGTAAGCTTGATAAAGATATGAAGAAGATTAAGAAGATGCTGAAAAGTTGGTGAAGCAGATTGAAAATAATTTTTGATCAATAACAAATAGGGGAGAAGGAGAAGGAAGAGAGAAGGAGAAGGAAGAAATCAACTGGAAGGATGAAGATAATTTTTTATCTCAATACTTCAGATAATTCATAAGTATATGATACTTTTCATATTTCTCTAATTACAAGTATTTGTTATTATCAAAAGTGGAGAATGTTAAGTCAAACCGCATTTCACGATTAAATAATTTTGATAATAAACAAAGAGAAATATACTAAGAAAAGCGATTTTAAGGAAAAGCGATTTATACAAAAGGCATTTAAAGAAAAGCGTAAAGAAGGAAAACAGACGATACAAAAAATGTATTTAAAGAAAAAGCAGACGGAAGGAAAAACAGACGATACAAAAATGTATTTAAAGAAAAATAGACTAAGGAAAAGCGAGACGATACAAAAGCGATGAAAGAAAAATGCAGACGAAAGAAAAAGCGATTTATACAAAAAGCGACTAAGCTTTACGAAGACAAAAGGCATTTATACTAAAATAAGACTAAGAAAGAAACATCGCTTTAAGACTAACATTGAGCTAAACCGAATAACCGCTTTTTAAAAATTCAAGAAGCAGATAGTCAAGAAACAATTGAAGTTCACTATAAATAAGAGTCGAGATCAAGAAGAAACAACTTTTGGAAAAAGTGAATGAAACTCGTATTCAATATCCGCTATCTCGAGAGAAAATTGCAACTATTTTCGAAAGGTATATCAGAAGAGTAACTCTTTGTAAAAGCTCTTTATCAATTTTTCATTTTTGAAAAGTGCTACTGAGATAGCCCCAAGAGGCTAAGAGTAAAAAGAATACTTGCATTAAGAGACTGAAGAGGCTCAGTCTAAAGAATACTTGTAATCGGTTGAGATAGTGAAAATCTCGTAAGAATATCCGAGGATCGGACGTAGCCTACGGTTTCAAAGTAACCAGATAAAATTGTTGTGTTTCTCTCTCTAACTCTTACTTTTCTTAAATCGTAGTTTTCATTATTAACAAAGTTTTTAAACTAGTTAAGAATTGATTTATTAAGTTTTCCGAAAGAACAAGCAATTGTTATCAAGGGATTAAAGAAAAGTTTATCACAATTCAACCCCCTTCTTGGTATCTTGGTCATATTATTACTCAATATATTAACGCAGATTTACTTCACCTCGACAATCAAGTGTCCATATCGAAGACACCGGTGTCACGAAGATCAAGTCTCGACAATCGAAGTGTCACGAAGCGCTTACGAGACCCTTTATAGGTACGCCTATTTACCCACAACTCGGACTAACAGCTTTCAACCGTAACAAAGTCATTTCGATAATTCATGTGCAAAGCAAGTAGCACTTCCAATGATATAAACATCAGAAAGCGCCTCGACAATCATTGTCCAAATTCAAAACACAACACTTCAATATCACAATCATCAATCAATACCTCGGACCTTCATGTCCTAACCAATTAGCAATTCAAGACACATCACAATCAAGTTACTTGAAACAAATCAAAGTGAGACCATCCCAGTCTATTACAAATTCTATCGCCTAAATTACTTACCGATATTATCGACATGCATGTAATTTATTTACCAGACTATGTTACTACTAACAAACTTTATCGGAATTACTTATCAAATTATTGACATTATCGAAAGTCCCGACATCGACCTTAAATCGCCTTACTATTTATCGCCTCAAGTCCCGATAATATCTCGGCAAGAGTCGCCTCTATAATAGGAACATGATACAAATTATTATTGTGCATAATTATCAGATGATATATGATGCATGTTCATGCAAATTTCGGGATTTTACTTGCTCAAAATATGTATCACTATTCACAATACGTATTATTATCGCTCACAAATACGTGCGGCATCGCTTCACAAATACATACGCTCACTATTCACTATGCACTATTCACTATTCACTACTATTCACTATTTACTTTCACTATTCACTATTACTATTTACTATTTACTATTTACTATTCATCGACATCATTCAATCGACATCGTTCATCGCCTCACCTAAACTCACTGCTCGTTTCATTTTTTTTCTTTCTTTCTTTTCCTCTCCATTCTTCTCAATTCTTTTAGCATCATCACTTAAAAACTAACCTGCTTAACAAATCTAACCTATCGTAATCATCCAAATCACAAATATTATAGATCTAAAATTTCTTTTACCAATCTCGATCTCATCCGACTATCTTTATAAAAGACAATAACAAACCATAGATTCATTGTCAAAAGGACTAACCTCGTGATCTCGCAGCAGAAAAGAGATCGAAATCATAATCGACAGAGTCATGAATAACAATCGATAAACGCCATCGGCTCTGTCTCAAAATACTTAAGAACCCGTATATATTCGCCCACTTATTCAATTTTACTATTGGATGAATAGTTAATTACCTAAAACACACTTATGAATTCTTCTCTCAATAAATACCCGTAAGTTCCAAACAACTTCCAAAATTCACCAAATGCCAAGAGAAAATAAGGACTCGCAAAATAAATTGGCAACTCAAAACTAATCCTCCATTAATTTCTAAAATGTTCAAGTATACAAAATTACTAAAATTATCTTAATACAATCAATCAATCCAAGTGTCATTAAACCAATGTATCGGAAAATGCCATGAATGCTCGCCAAAATGTCAAAGAGACATAACCTAAATCGGACTAAATTTGCTTAATATGCTAACCCTAATTTGGGCGTTATAATTCTTTCCTCCTTATGAATTTCGTCCTCGAAATTCAGATCCGATCCAAGAATGCGGATACCGAGGTAACGGCTAGATAACGGTCATAAACGATTAGTTAACAAAGACAAAATGTTCTATAAATGAGACCATTCCTTCCTCATTACTTCATCCCTACACATTCTTTCTTTCTTACTCAAAATTTCTTCTGATTTAAACCACATTTCACAATGTTATCCTCTATCGCATGCTTTTGTGTACTTCTTATCATTATGTATCTTTTTCTCGTTCTTAGTGTTAGTTTCGAGCTACATGAAGCTCACACTTTTTTTGTCTTCTTAGCATTTCCTATGATCCTTCTGTTGCTTATTGGCATAGCCTTTGAGCAAGGCATGTAAATTTTTTTTTCATAAGGGAAAAATAAATGTTTTATTTTCACTTTCGGACTCAATAACGTCAATATCAAATCCTATTCTACCTCGTTCCAAATGCATCTAATATCACCAAATATCATAACAAAGCACTATAGCCACAAAACCAATGTTTCTTCACATAGTTACATAATCATACCAACCAATGATCTCATTTCATAAGGAACATCATATGAACCAATCATCGCTAAAAGGTTCAATTCATATCTTGAGCATTAATCTCATCTTTCACGATTCCTCTCAGAACATCACACAACAATGTGATCAAAGAAACCTAATATCGATATCATCTCATGATCGATCATCACCAATTTCCCGACATACAACACACGATCTCCTCCCAACACATTACATTCACATCGCTACAAGGTAATACAATTAACTCACGTGTCTTCTATACAAAGATCGATACACACAAACGCATGCAGATAGTACTCATTCAAACAATTCATAGACCTTCATTCTTTTATTCATTGACTTCAGATCGATTCAATTATATCAATACCGCAAACTATCCGACATGTGTCACTACACTCATCAGGTCTCCAAGCTTTCAAAGCTATGGCAAGTAAGTTTTATCAACTAATCACCTCACGCGACATCATTTGTCTCTATGCATACAAATTTTTTTTTCTCTTCATTCCTGCAAAACATGAATGATTTCACCCAAGTTCACTTATACATTTGTTCTCAATTACAAGACTTCTCTACATTCACGCAAGTCAAAATAAAATTCTGAATCTCTCCCACTTAGAAACTGAACCATTCCAATCTTTTGCCACAAATTTGCCAATATATCAAAATGCACCAAAATTGATCTTAAGAATCACACTTTCAAACTAGTATTCTTATTTTAACTTTGCCTTTTTTTCTTTTCCCGAAAATCAAAAGATAATCTACCAGATTTTATCCAAATTAAAATCAGAATGATCAAACGCACTTCTATAATGCTCACACACATAACGTAATCATCGAACCTTCCGTCCTAATCCAACATCAAGAAACAATGCAATGCTATAATCGAATCTCAATACCCAATGCATTCACCAATACAAATGCATTACCTCATTATGTGCTTATTTGACATCTTAGCTTCCTCGAGCTAAAATACATATCGAAAATCCAACTCGCACTTCTCAACATACCGACATAGAATTCATTATGCACTCTAACTCCATCTAACCATAATAAGCATGTGTACATGCACGCTCAATGCCTATTCAACTTCCCATGTCCGAATCGTGATCAATTCGTAAACTTACGATATGTAACCATCATGACATTCTAATATCGAACCCATTCTTATAATCTTATCCGAATCAAAATTCTCAACTACCTCATCAATATTCTTATGAATCTTTTCATACGGACATTCTGTAACCAAAACACGGGACAAACCGCATTAGCCGGATATATAACTCTAGTACAAGCAATAGTTAAGTTACCGTTAAACCGTAATTGCCTAAACCATGCTCGATACTAAAATATGTAACACCCAAATACCCACGGAGGATACATGGAAGTCACCCAAGATGTAACAAACAAAATCAAACATTACACATATGCATTGTTTTAAAATCTAAGTTTAACACACATATAATACATCTCGCACTTTCCAAAACAAATCCAAAGAATATGTACAGCCCAAATAAACCAAACAAATACATATTCGAGTGACACAAAAACTCGACTCCTTTGGCCATCGCGGTTGACTTGTCCCACCCTTAATCTCTTTGCTTCTTGCATCTACACGGCAATCCACCGTAAAGCTTATAGCTTAGTGAGTAATCATTTATCTAATTTAACCAATTTCTTTTCACAATAACGATATCAAGATGCATTCCGAGATCGAGATTAATACTCAGCAGTAAAATGCACTTCATAATGATGTTATCATTAATGCATAAAACAAAGCAAAAGTCCATAAAATAGAAGTGGTAACGGACTTATCGAAGATCAAGTCTCGACACCAAGTGTCCATATCAAGACACCGGTGTCACAGAAGATCAAGTCTCGACACCAAAGTGTCCATATCGAAGACACCGGCGTCACAGAAGATCAAGTCTCGACACGAAGTGTCATGTGTTGCCATGCACTTCTAAGCACGCCTATTTACCCACAACTTCGACTAACAGCTTTCAACCGTAACAAAGTCATTTCGATAATTCATGTGCAAAGCAAGTAGCACTTCCAATGATATAAACATCGCGAAACGCCGACAATCATTGTCCAAATTCGTAACACAACACTTCAATATCACAATCATCAATCAATACCTCGGACCTTCACGTCCGGAACCAATTAGCAATTCAAGACACATCACAATCAAGTTACTTCAGAAACAAATCAAAGTGAGACCGGTCTATTACAAATTTATCGCCTAAATTACTTACCGATATTATCGACGCACATGTAATTTATTTACCGTAACTATGTTACTACTAACAAACTTTACCGCCTAATTACTTATCAAATTATTGACATTACCGAAAGTCCCGACATCGACCTTAAATCGCCTTACTATTTATTGCCTCAAGTCCCTAATATCCGGCAATGGTCGCCCTCTATAATAGTGGAACACGGATACAAATTATTATTGTGCATAATTATCAGATGATATACGATGCATGTTCACGCAAATTTCTGGATTCTATCGCTCAAAATACGACATTATTCACAGATCACGATTATTATCGTTCACAACACGTCATTTGCATCGCTTCATAAATACGTCGCTCACTATTCACTATGCACTATTCACTATTTACTTTCACTATTCACTATTTACTTTCACTATTCACTATTACTATTTACCGACATCGTTCACACATGACAATCGGTCATCGCCTCCTACCTTACTTAAACTCACTGCTCATTTCTTTTTTTCTTTCTTTCTTTTCCTCTCCATTCTTCTCAATTCTTTAGCATCATCACTTAAAACTAACTCGCTTAACAAATCTAACCTATCGAATCATCCAAATCACAAATATTATAGATCTAAAATTTCTTTTACCAATCTCAGATCTCATCCGACTATCTTTATAAAAGACAAGAACAAACCATAGATTCATTGTCAAAAGGACTAACCTCGTGATCTCGCAGCAGAAAAGAGATCAAACCATATTGACAGAGTCATGAACAACACCGATAAACGCTATCTGTTCGTCTCAAAATACTTAAGCAACCCAGATATATTCGTCCACTTATTCAATTTCTACTATTGGATGAATAGTTAATTACCTAAAACACACTTATGAATTCTTCTCTCAATAAATACCGAAGTTTTAAACAACTTCCAAAATTCACCAAATGCCGTTAGAAAATAAGGACTCGCAAAATAAATTGGCAACTCAAAACTAATCCTCCATTAATTTCTAAAATATTTGAAGTATACAAAATTACTAAAATTATCTTAATACAATCCAATTAATCCAAGTGTCATTAAACCAATGTATCTTTAAAATGTCATGAATGCTCGCCAAAATGTCAAAGAGACATAACCTAAATCGGACTAAATTTGCTTAATATGCTAACCCCTAATTTGGGCCGTTACATAAATTAACCTCTAACTAGGTAAATTTTCCAGTCAAAGCTTTAGTCATAATATAAGTCAACCGATAACACACCTAAACTTTGACTGATCATAACTTTCACTCCCGATATCGAAAAATTGCAAACTTTATGGCCACAGAAAGCTCTTAATATAAACTACAAGTTTCTTGATTACCATTTTCTCAAATTTTGCGTAAATCAAAAGTCAACTTTCAATGGTCAAAAAGTCAAACTTTCTAAATTCTTCAAATTTTTTCACTTTTTCTTTTTAATTCTAGCTTTTCAACTTCATATTAATCAACTCATCCCTTTAAATATTTCTTATTTTCACCAAAATCGGGTCCAACAGAGCGCTTGAAAGCTCGACTCACCATGAGGAGGTCGAGAGGTAAAGGCGATGGCGGCGAGGAACAAGTCAGTCTGAGGAATGTGCGGTGCTGCAAGGAAAGCTAGAGTCGGAGAGAGTTCTAAAGAAAATTCTCGAGGATTGTCATGCGGTGAGTGGCCAGGCAAGAACCGAAGATACACTGAGGAGGGTGCGAGTCTCCATAAAGGAACAGAGGATCGAGGTGATCATGCAATGACAGAGGCGATTCTTACAGGAGGAGTGTTTGGAGTACTCCTGTGACTTGGCCCTCATGATCCTGAAGAATTGCTGACGCCTGCTGCCTCGAGGGGCCTGACGGCCCTCCGCTTGAGGATTTGCCGAGCCGCGCCTCCACCGCCTCGCCTCTCTCTGGAGGAAGTAAGGGAGAGAGCCATGAGGATCGGGGTCGGCCTGGCTGAGGAGCTGGACCTTAGCTCGGCTGAGGGGACGAGCTTCCTTGTGAGGATACTTCACCGCCGCCCCTTGACCTCCGCCTCCTGCTTTGCTTTTCCGCCGCTCGAGGCTTCCCCGGGCACTCGCCCACTCTCCTTCTGTGGATTTTAAAGCTCACCTGGTCGGGCCAGGACTGTATGATTCACGCTAATGCAATCTTTACTTTTGCTTCATTTTCTCAAGTCATTTTCCGATTTATGTTCTTTACTTTCATGTATAAAGGAGTTTGATGAAGTTGCTCATAGTCGATCGGCCGAGGTCGACTTATAGTAGAGTCCTAATCGAGGTCCCAAGGATCTCGTTTGACGACCGATCGACCGCAATGATCCAGATAAATGTTACGCGAAGCAGCGAGGGTCCCAAGAATCTTGTTCATGCGACCGACCGAATCGTAGTCGATCTATGAAGATGCCGAAGCGATGGCGCAGCGAGGTCCCAAGGATCTTGTTCACACCACCGATCGTAGTCGATCTATGGAGATGGCGAGTGATGGTCCCAAGGATCTTGTCTTGACGACCCGACCGACTGTAGTCGATCTATGAAGATGCCGAACGATGGTTGATTGGATTTTTTACTCTTTGTCACATATAATTGAACTTTTTATTGCCAAAAAATCTGAAAATCCCTTTATTGATGATAATGAGGGCGTGGGCCATTAAAAAACCTGTCTGACAGGGACAAGAAAAAGGTTCCCACATGTTGTATACGAAAACGGTAATAAGCAAAGATTAATTAAAATAAAACTTATCTATTGGTAGAACCCCTTCAAGTTTCGAGAGTTCCAAGGCCTTGGTAGAACCTTCCCTTTCGCATCGCGTAGGATGTAAGAACCTTTCCCAGCTGCCTCGGCCTTTCGCAGGACGTACCCGCTATCTTTACATTGCTCGGCTTTACCCTTCTGTTGTAAAATTTGGTCGCTTTTTGCTTGATTGTTTCCGAATGAGCGGTCGCCTTTCTCTCGTCTCTCACCGAGGAGAACGAGTTCATCTCGGGCTTCATCATTCCGCTCTTCTTCATAGCCCGACAACCTTGATTATGCAATGCCACTTCTATCGAACCGTGACTTCGCCTCAAGGTCATCCTGAACGGTGTTTCCCACATGGCTCTGCTCGGTGGTTCAGACGCCCATAATACTTCGCTCTAATTCTTCCACCCAAGTCCTTCGTCTGCCTAGGCACTTTCGAGAGCACTCATTATTTTTTTGTTGGTATTCTCCGCAAGGTCGCTGCTCGAGGGTGAGCTACTGAGGTTAACTGTAGTCTTATCTTTAGTCGGTCATGCAGAAGTCTCGAACTTATCGTTATCGAATTGTCGGCCATTGTCCGTAATTAGCACCATAGGCATCCCGAAGCGACACAATATATTTTTCTTTACGAAACTTTCTACCTTCCCTTCGGTGATTGTAGCGACCGCCTTTGCTTCTACCCATTTAGTGAAGTACTCCACTGCCACTATCAGGAACTTCTTCTGTTCGGGACCGAGAGGGATGGGCCCCAAGATATCCATTCCCATCGAGCTTAAAGGAATAGGATGACTCACGATTTGCATCCTCTCTTGCTATGATGAGATAGATCGCTATTCTTCTCGCAAGCCTCACATCGGTCGACCTACTCCTGACAGTCCTTCCTCATTGTCGGCCAATAATATCCCTGTCTGATAAGCCTATGGGCTAACATTCTGCCTCTTACGTGGTTTCCGCACATCCCTTTGTGGACTTCATCCATTGCTTGCCCGGCTTCTTCTTCATTCAAGCATCGCAACAGTGGCCAGTCATAAGATTGCTTTTATAGGGCGCCGTTAATGACCGATATTCGCCGCCTTTATTCTCGCCTTGGCCTCCGATTCTTCTTCCGTTGTGTTCCTTCTAAAAGGTACCGTGTGATCGGTTCATCCAACTCGATCGACCGGCATTTACGCCGAGAACTTCCTTGGCTTTCTGAATGCTAGTCGGTCTACACTCGACCGTAATGTTATTTTTGGCGCCTCGATCCGAGGCCATTTGTAGAGTGCATCCGCTTTAGCATTTTGAGCTCGTTCTATCCTATTAATCGAGTAATCGCCGAATTACTTAACTCCCGCTACCGACTCCAAGTACTCGATCATGCTGTTCCCTTAGTTTCATAACGCCAAAGGACTTGGTCGACCACCACTGCTATCGCTATATATCTTTAGGTGCTTCACCTCCATTTCCTCGCTAGTTGGAGGCCGCCTATCGAGTCTCATATTCGCCTCGTTATTGAGGCCTTGAATTCTAGCCGAATGGCGATTCCACCTTTTCTTCCGATGCGGATCGACATTACCACCTCGCTCCGCATCCTTCAAATTTGACGAATCGTCAACAAACATGCTCGAGCAAGGAACTCGCCGTCTTCGAGCTGGGTTGGCTCATCTCTGCGATGAAGTCCGCCAACACCGCTTTAATGGTCGTCCGGATTTTGTATTGTATGTCGAACTCTCCCGCTTCATCGCCCACTTTATTAGTCGACCAAGTTTCGGCTTTTGAAGGCACCGCCGAGGGGTTGTTCGTCCACACCTCAATGGTATGATTTTGAAGTAGGTCTTAGCTTCCGGCTGCCATTATCGTGAGAGGGTTAGTTTCTCTATAGGCGATATCGCATTTTCGTCCGGTCAACACTTTGTCGACGTAATAGACAGGTGTTGTTCGCTTCCCTCCGATCGAATAAGTACTGTTGATCGACCCTCTGTAGAATTACCAAGTATAAAATCGACTCTCTCCTCTATCGGGCTTGCAGGATAAAGCTGCTGACAAGTATTGTTTTAAGTGTTGAAAAGTCGCCTCGCATTCATCCTACCATTGAACCGGGTCACGCTCGCTTCCTCAAGATTTGAAAATGGGAGGCACTTGTCTCCCAACTGAAATGAACCCTTAGAGACTATCCGACCGGTCAATATCTCGCACTTCTTTAAGCATCGGGCGAGGGCATTTGGATGATGGCTTCGATCTTCTCGATTAGCTTCAATCCTCACCGAGTGATCATAAACCCTAGAATTTTCTGATGCCACCCCAAAATGCATTTTTCGAGTTCACTTCATCTCAAATTTATTCGTGGTCCGAAGACTTCTCGAGATCTTCCACATGCTCCGTGACTATTTTACTTTTGACCACCATATCATCCATATAAGCTTCCACCGACCGCCGATCTGCTTTCTTAAAGACCTCCATGACGAGTCGCCGATAGTCGCCTCAGATTCTTCAAGCCAAAAGGCATTACTTGGTAACAATATGTGCCTTGCCTGGTATGAAGCGATCTTTCTTCGCCTTCCGACTCATTTCAATATGATGATAGCCTCAAGAAAGCATCCAGAAGTCGGAAGTTCATGCCCGAGGTAGTCTATTAACCGGTCGATCTTGGGCAGGGAAACCGCCTTTGGACATGCTTTGTTCAAGTCGGTGAAATCGATGCACATTCTCCACTTCCGCTCTTCTTTTTCACTAAAACCACATTGGCGAGCCATTCAGTGGTACTTGACTTCTGGATGAACCCGCCGAGTAATTTCTCTACTTCTTTCTCGATCACTTCGCCGCCTCCTCGCATGCAATCGCTTTTTTTCTCGATCGCCAGAAGTCATGCCAATACCAAGGAGTGCGATGTAACCGATCGAGAAATTCGAGCATATCGTTCGGCACCTGCCAAAATCGATCTATTTTCCTCTAGCGACTGTGATTTCTTTAACTAGTCCTTCGCGCCCGGAACCTAGGTTTGTGAATTTAGAGGGTTTGGCCGTCCAATACAACCCGCTGCGCTTTCTTCCACCGTGTTCATCCTATCCATCTCCTCATCAACTCTCATCAAGAGAGCTCGTCGACTACCGCCTGCCTAATATTTTCGCTTATGCTAAGTAGCACTCTCAGGATTCTCTGTTGACCCCGACAAGATCGATTCCACGAGGCGTTGGAATTTCATCGCTCGGTAGTATGTAGAGACAACCGCCTGGGCGTTCTAGTAGCTCGTCCGATTATCGCATTGTATGCCCTTGAAACTTCATGACTAGAATTCAACATCCCTTCTATTTGGCACGGCTTTTGCCCAACTTCACTTTTAAATAGACTCGGCGAATGGGTAGTCGATGCTCCATTTATCCTTCGATAGGTCCGCCTACGGGCGATAGTCGATCTTTGGGTACCTCCATCCGCCAAGGCCTCATAATACAACAAGTTGACCGAAACCGCTCAGATCAATCATCACCGCTTCACCTCGTAGCCGTTCATGTTCGGGTTTACCACGAGGCGTCATCACGAGGGCAACTTACTCCATCAAGGTCGACTCATCGAATGATATCATCCCGCCATTCTCCTCGGCCTTTTGGTGGATGAGTCTCGCCAATTGCTTGGCATATCTTTTATCCCTTTAGCGGTGGATCTCTCGCCGATTTTCACCGAATATCGTGTTAATGACCCCGGCTTGGCCGCCTTGTTGCTTAGCATTGCCGCTTCTTTCCTCGATCGTCCTCTCTTCTCGTCGATTATCTCAGATTGGCATTCTCGCTTCCTCCATCATTCCTGCTGTTTCGCCTCCAGGGCGGTCGCCTATTGTCTGGCCGACCTGTCCTGCGTTGATTATCCCGATCGGCATTTTGTTCGTGCCTCACGAATCGGCCCAGCCTTCCTTTTTGGATAAGGAGTTCGATCTCTTTTTTCAACCGCCAACAATCCTCCGTGTTGTGATCAATATCTCGTGGAAACGGCAATATAGATCTGGGTTCCTTTCGACCGCCGTGCCGTAACGCTTAGTCAAATTAATTAACTAGACTACTACTGTAGCAGTGGCGAGTCTAGGTCGATTCCACAGAGAGTGTGTGTAAAGTTTATGAAAAGAAATTAATCGATGTTGACACTAATGGAGGGTTTTGGATTTTTGAAATAAGAAAAATAAAAATAAAACTAACTAATAAAAACAAAGTAAAGAAAACATGCAATAAAATGATAAATGTGGAATTGGTGAGATCCTGCTTCTTTGGTTCAATCTCTACTTAAACCATGACTAAGCATATTTTATTAATTTGTTGTTCTTTAACCTCTCCTAGAAATTATTAATCGTGGATTAAAAATTAACTCGAGTTTTCCCTTAGGTTTTGTTTATTCAAGGTACGATCGTTGATTAAACCTAACTACCTAACAACCTAGGATACGATCTTTAGATTTAATTAGGCAAGAGATTACGAATTAGGAAAACCGATTAATCAAGGCAACAACCACACACGCCGTCATTTAACCTAGTCATGTTATCCCTAATGATTACGAATCATTAGTCGCTACAAATGAATTTCAACATAACAATTACGGATTATATCGAAATTCTAGCAATGGGTTTTGCAATTAACAATCCAATGAACGCATTAAAATCATCACTCACAATACCCAATAGGTTTATACACAAATAACCGAAAAATAACAAAAATCCGATTATCCATATACGAAACCCAAATCGATTAAAACCAGATAACACAATCAATTTCTAATGAGAGAAAAAAATAACAAAATAATTAAAATAATACTTAACCCGGGTTGTCGGCATCAATTTTACCTCCAAACTGGTGTCGAGACGTCTAGCTCTTCATGAATCTTATCCAATAAATTGCTTCAACCCCCGTCATGGTTTTAAAAACCGGACCGGACCGGCCGGTCCGACCGGTGACCGGTCGGTGGTCCGGTCCGGTTTATGCCTAAAACCCAGATTCGAATCGGACCGGTGTGAACCGGTCAAACCGTCAATTGATTGGTCGGACCGGTTCTTGGTTCAATTCGGCTTCGATGATTTTTATTTTTATTTTTTTAATTTTTTAAAATATTTTAATATTATATATAATTAAATATAATTATCGATAATTATTACGTCACACCTGGCTCGATTCGGTGATTGAACCGATCGAACCGATCAAACCGGTAACTAATAAGACCATCGGTTCGATGACCGGTTAGATTTTTAAAACATTGACCCCCGTTTAATGTCCCTACTTAAATACCCCTCTACTGCCTACTCTAACGCAGCTCTTCTTTTACTATGACTTGTCACTGTTCATGATTTGACAAATAAACATGGAAGTTTATTGTCCATCCCCTTGTTCTGCTTCTCCTCTGTGTGCTCCTCACTGCTTCCCTAAGCCACAGCCACGTCTCTCCTGCGCAGGCTCCTCTCTTCACGCAACTCAGCCGCCCAACCAAGCCAGCAGCAGCTCCAAGCCGCAGGGTCACGCTTCCACGCCTGCGCCTGCTGCCCAGCTGCTGCCGCCTCCCATTTGGAGCGTCTCCTCTGCGTTTTATTGTTTTTTTAGTCTACTGTGCGTCACTATTTCTTGATAAGACAATTAAACTTTGATGCCCTCTTTTAAAACCTTGCTCCTGCACTGCCCTTGTGCGTCGTCGTTCCCTGCCTGCACGCTACAGCGCCCCACTTGCTTTGTTTTTCCTACCATACGTTGATTAGACAATTTAATGTTGCTCTCTCCATTTAAAGCCACCACGCTGGTCTCTGTTCTGTTTTCTACGTGCTGCCCATTAAAACGATGCCACGTCTCTCCTGCGCAATTAAATTAGCTCCTGCCTTAAAAACCTCCACACTTCTTCGTTGTGCGACGTCGTGCCTTCAGCTGCGTGGTTCCTTGCCTGGGACGCTGCGTTTTGCCTCACGTTTATTGTGTCTCCAGCTGTTGATTAATTTATCTGCCCATTTACCTCCATCCATGCGTCGCCGTCTGCTCATGTCTCCTTATGTTTGTGCATTGGAACGCCAACGTTTAACACCAACGCAGGTTGCATGCGTTTAACACTTCCCATCTGCTCTTTTTTGCTTCTCTTCGTGTCGTTTTAGGCCTCATTCCAAATCGTTTTTGTTGCTCTTAGCTTCCAAATTTGCCACTTTAATTCTTCTTTGTCCCTTATTTTTCTTATCTTCTCCTTAACTTTTATTTCCTTTAATTGCTCCACGGAAATAAGCAAAATAAATCTTCATAAAATGACCCAATTGTACTGTTTTGACTCACTTTAATTTTTTGCTTTCAATTGTACCTAAAATAAATATGAATTAAAGTGAGTATTTTAATCATTTTGTATCAATAATCGCTAAGTGAAAATAATTAAAATATCAACAATTAAGCCATATCACCTCTCCTTGTAAGGGGTCTTCATATTATTGGGCTCCTGATGGATTCCCATCCGCCTCATACCGCTAAGATTCGCATATCGTTTGTTAAGCGGGGTGAAGTCTTAGTGATGCCATCGCCGATCGATCGACTTTCTCCAGTCGATCGATCCTCTGTCTCTTGTGAGACTCATCTACCCTACCACTTACCATGATCATCCGCTTCTGCGTTTTGTATTCTTTAATACTTCTTCGAAATGAATGTATTTATCCGCCTGATGTTTGATCTCTTGAATAGATCGGGGTTGATCAAGTACCAATGATTTTTCAACTCCTCATCCTTCGTGTTTGCTTATAAGTCCGCCAATACGGACGAAGCAAGTGGTCGGGGACTTAACCGCCTCATTATTAAACCGAGTGATGAATTCCGTAAACTCGCTTTCTTCCTCGTCATTGCATTACTTCCAAAGTCACGGTTTTCGTGGTCGCTTGCTTGTGGCTTAACTGGTTGAGGAAAAGTAGCTGAAATCCTCAAAGGTGATATGACCCAAGGTAGACTATTGAATCATCGTCGGGCTCCCTCTTGAAAGGCCGTACAGAAAGTCTTACATTGGATGGCATTTGGCACGCAGTGCAGACTCATCATCGACTGGAAGTGTTGTAGGTAGTCCAGGGGATCGGTCTTTCCAGTGTATTTTTCAGGCGTTGGTATTTTGGCACCAGGTGCCGGGAGGTTATCCAAGATTTTCGGAGTAAAGGAGAGTCAGATCTTGTCTTGGTGGACGATCTGGCTAAGCTCATAATGCATTAATCCGATCATCCACGATTTTCTCTAGGCTTTTGGGTGGTGATCGGTCGTCATCTTTGCTGCATCGTCAGGACTTCTGCCGCGAAAATTCTTGTTGTCTTGGTGATCGCAAAATCGGCGAATCAACAGATCAACCGCTTCTTCAACTGCTTTTGGCGAGGAGGTGTGCAGTGCGGGGGATCTGATCTCGATTGGTCCGAGATTCGGCGATATTGATTCCAGCCGTTATCTTCCAAGCGTCGCGCTCGCTCTTCTTCGTTCTAGGTTGAGAGGTTGCGATCGATCATCCGGGTTCGAGGATCGCAGACGGAAGCGTGGTGTGTCGACGATCGGGTAACAGGAATCGCAAACCCATCCGTTGATCGCCGAGCAATGACAATGGCTACATCGTGGTTTGTCGCCGCCGACCGATTCAGATGTTTCGGACGTGATGCTCGATGTCGCCGCCCCACGGTGGCGCCAATTGGTTCGCCGGATTCGCGAATCGAACGTTCTTTGCTTGATCCATGGAGTCGATCGCTGCAGAAGTAATTCGACGTGAATATCCTCGCAAAATAAAGAAGGCACGCTCGGGTCAGGTCCCGATAGCCCTCCGACGCCAAGTTAGTCTTTTATGGTAAAGACGAGATCGCCGTATGCGAAAAAAAGAGAATTGTGATTACGCATCTGTTATGGCAAAGTTATACCTTATATAATGAAGTAATAACTAGGTTTAAGCTTTTATGTGTTTGCATGAGAGACTTTCTTTTATGGATGGACCAAGAGGACGTAGGTCGACCTAGGCTTCATAGCCATAGTTAGGTATGAGACCGATCTTTGGTGATTAGACCGATCACCATACATCGTTGAGACTGGTTCGGCCCAATACAAATAGGCACCAACATCAATTAAAATTCAAAATTAAAAGTTTGGATATTAAATTAAAAAAATCTTTAAAAATTGGATACTTTTTAATACCTTTAAAGCACATAAAATAATATAAATTGCATTTTTCTAATTATATTATTTTGTGGGAGCATTTTCGTCATTGACATTGTTTTTATATTCATCTCATCGCAACCAAATACATTTTTGTTCTCAAGATTTGGAGACAATTTTTATGCTCGCTCTACCACAACCAAACACCTTATGCCTCCAATTTTGTTCTATTCCATCTCCTCCTTTATATCTCGCTCGCCTCTCGCCTTTGCATGCATGACAACCAAACACAACAGAAGTGGACAAATCAGATTGCCCTTGCTAGGGCCAACCTAAGTCTGGTCACATCTTAAATTGCAGAGTGTAGAAGTTCTCGTTGAAAGGTTGCATATGAATAGATATATGATTTTAGATAAAATATTAAATTCTCAAATTAATATAAGATTGTATTATTTTAAAGTCCACATTGCCACATATATGATTAATATTAAGATTATGATCATGTCAATATAAAAGTTAAATTATACAAATTTTAAAATATTAGGTATTTTATAAATTTAATAAACATTAAATTAAAATTAAAATTAAAATTTAGTATAAATGTTATAGATTAAAACAAACCTTCAATTAACATCAATTAAAATTAAAATTAAAATTTGGATATTAAATTAAAAATCTTTAAAAATTGGATACTTTTTAATACCTTTAATGCACATAAAATAATATAAATTAATCTTTACAGATATCTGAATTGCACAAATAAAACTCAATACCGTAAACACATCCGAATATAATTTATGTAAAAATTATGTAGATGCAATTTAGTAATTATACATCATCAATCAGAAGAAACTACACTTAATTAAATATGATACTCTTTAAAGTTTGACTAATTGGTATCAATTTATAATATCATCTTGTGAATTATAAGTAATTATCTTAAATTTTCATAAGCATCAAACAATTTATTTAAACTTGAATTCTTTAAACATTTCAACATGTTACAACAAAAAATAATTCACTTCACATATACAATAACACATTTATTGCCTTCCACCCATTTAAATATAATTTAATTTGTTGAGTTTGGACAGATTCTCAAATAATCAAATTTAAAAATTTTTGTTAAATCTAAATCTTATTTCAATCAAACCATGTTTTATCTGTTAGATAGGAGAAATTTACAATATTTCACAAGTCAATACATTCACATTGCAGATTGCGAAAGAGCTGACATTATCTGAACAATAGTGTTAAAAGAAATGTATGTTTACCATCAAAGAAGACCTTCGGCTGCAGGCCTCCACTTCATTGCTTTAGCATCACTAAAGCACTTAACCATTAATGGAGTTGTTGCAGACTTCACATACTCCAGGTGATTCATGTGCTGTAGTTTGAGTTCTTCAACTCTACCCATTAAAACTTTGATCTTCTCTTCGAGTTGTTCAATTGTCGAAACTTGTTTTTCGCTCGTTTTGTTTGCAAAGTCACTAGCTTTAAGACCAAAGTAAGCACGTGCCACCAGCATTAGACGATCTTGTATGAAGTCAACTTTGAATCCCAGAAGTTCCAACATCTTTGTGCGGTTCCACCAAGTGTGGAGCATATCTTTCTTAATATTCAGAACTTTAATTGTCCTCATACTGTATATAACCTCAGATAAGTACATGAAACAAATGGATTTTATTCTTGGATCTAACATGGATTTGGAGCTAATATCTCCATGTTTGCCATTGATCAACCCCTTTAGAATGGGGATGAAGATGCGAGGTGTTATGTATTTGCCATATTTGACAAGCTGTTTCTCATCGTCTGAAAGAACCAAGTTGAGTTTTTTTCTTGAACCAGTGCTAGAATCAAGCTTCTGTACGAGCAGTGTGAAAGCTTTTTCTGAATACGGTGAGACCTCCGGGATATTAAGATCGTGTCCTCTGCGCTCGTTCCCTGAACACTCTTCACCACTCTGATCATTGTAACTCCCAGAGGATTCCTCTTCAACGTATTCTTCGTCACTATAACCATGCATGTTATTATACTCTGCAGCCCAGGTCAATTCTGTAACCATTGTTTTGATATTATCCCTAAACTTGTTTTGCTCATCTTCATTCAAACATTCAAATACGTCATCCAGGAACAGAGAAGGTTCGGTCTCTAATTCGTCTCCACTCAAGTCCTCATTTATGGCATTGTTTTGTAGCTTTTCCACTGCATTTCCCCTGATAATCACTCTGTTATTCTTTGTGATTTGTTTGTTTAAGCACCTTAATACTACGGTCTCTTCACGCTCTCCTCTTAGACATGCTATAACCTGAAAATACAGTCAAAACAAGAAGATAGATAAATACTTAATATGTCAAGATCAAGTAAAAGGTTCTGAGAATATGTCCGAAGATCAAGTAAAAGGTTTGAAATCGACATACCTCAGACATCACACAATCTACTTCAGCGGTGTATGAACACCCTTTGCAATGGTAAACACAGAGAAGAGGGTCTCTTTTCTCCTCACAATGATAACAATATTGCTCATCCTTACCATCAATGATATAATCCTGGAAAGTAAGACGATGTATGTGTTCATGTTTAATGGTGTGTGGCAATGGACCACACAGGAGGTGGAGGTCGAAGTTGCAATCCAGACATCGAAATGCAGGCTTGCCTTTACAATTCTTTTGACAAATATCACATAAAACGTCATCATATACTCTATCCATCACAGTTAGCAGGTGATGACCATGGTTTGCAAATTGAATAGTGGGAATCAAATAAATGCATTCAGGACCACAGTTGAAGTCGCACTTGTCGCAATGAAAGAAGAAGCCACTGGGACAATCACCGAGACACACATTGCATTGCCTGGTATCTGGATTTTTATAAAGAAACAGAGTATGCTCAGAGTGGAGTGGAGTTTGAACCTCTACCAGATGCTGAGACCAAGGTTTCTCTAATGGAATTTTGCAACTGACGCAATCTATTTTCTTCATTAAATTATGACACATACATGGAAGACCCTCAAAGTTACCTGGAAGGCTCAGGGCACATTTAAGGTGCAATCTGAAGCCGCACCTGATACACCCATAGGACACACCAAAGCCATCTCGAGTGCAAGCACCACATTCATAAGACCGACATATAAGCAACGCGAGGAAATAACGACATTTGTGATAAAAGCTGTACAGTTGTTTAGGAATTTCCACGCACGACTTGTGTACATAAAAGCTACAACCAGAGCACTTATAGTAGGTCGGACCAAAACAGAGCTCTCCACATACTCCGCATAAAACTCCATTATCTTCCTTCATATTCTCAACAGTGGACAAGGGATTTCTGTGAAGAGGAGATTCAATCTGCTCCTGGGCTTCAGGGTTCGTGGTGGTGTTTGGGAGGTGGAGGTTGAACTTGCATTCCAGACATCGAAATGCTGGCTTGCCCTTACAATTCTTTTGACAAGTATGAAATTCAACGTCATCGTATACTCTATCCACCACAGTTATCAGGTGATGACCATGGTTAGCAAATTGAATAGTGGCACTCAAAGAAATGCATTCCAGACCATAATAGAGGTCGCACTTGTCGCAACGAAAGAAGAAGCCACTGGGAAAATCACCGAGACACACATTGCATCGCCTAGTATGGGGACTTTTATAAAGAAACAGATTATGCTCAGGGTGGAGTAAAGTTTGAAACTCTAGCCTATGCTGAGAATAAGGTTTCTCTAATGGAAATTTGCAACTGACGCAATCTGTTTTCATCATTAAATTATGACAGGTATGTGGAAGACCCTCAAAGTTACCTGGAAGCCTCTGGGCACATTTAAGGTGCAATCTGAAGCCGCACATCATACTGATACAGGCATAGGACACACCAAAGCCAGGTCGACTACAAGCATCACAGTCAAAATAGCGACATATGAGCAACGCGAGGAAATAACAACATTTGTGATAAAAGCTGTACAGTTGTTTAGGAATTTCCACACACGACTTGTGCACATAAAAGCCACAATCAGAGCACTCATAGTAGATCGGACCAAAACAGAGCTCTCCACATACTTCGCATAGAACTCCATTATCTTCCCCCATCTTCTCAACAGTGGACAAGGGATGTCTGTGAAGAGGAGATTCAATCTGCTCCTGAGCTTCAGGGTTCATGATGGTGTTTGAAAGTTCTTTCAAGGTACAGGAGTAGTGCACACCCCAAGTACAACGTCCACAATGGTAGAAAAAACCTTCGCAAGGCTTGCCACAAACTTCACAAGTTCTGCCGACGTCGATGATGAGAATTAGCGGGCAAGGGTGAGTAAAATGGTGGATCCTAAAAGGAATATTGGTGCATGATTCGTGCAGACAGAATCCACAGGGAGAACAACGATAAGACCGACCCAATACTTGTTTCTCACAACCACTGCAAGTAACTGAATCGCGATCTTCCATGTCTACAAGTGACAACGTATGCTTGTGTAGGAAATGATCCAGCCCCAGCTCCGCATCATGAGAGTACATCTCCATAGCTCCTCCCACTGCAGTGCAATACTTCCTTCCTTTTCTATAGAATTAACGATGAATTAATTTGAACTTAAGTTATAGGTATTCACATTTTAAAAAGCAATAATTATCTTCTCTTTTTCATATTATGTTTGTACTGAGTTTTCGGGGAATTTGAAACTTTGGTTGGACATAAAATATAATGGAACGTACATATATAGATATAAAATTAAAATTTTATTATTTTGAAGAGATAAAAGAATTTATAATATAAGGTTTTTTAATGAAAAGTTTATGATATAATATAATATAAAATTGTTTATTATTTTATTTTTATTTTAAATCTTTTAGTCAAATTTTTTAATTTTTACGTAGAGGATAAAATAAAACTTTCATTTTCAATTTTATTTAGTTGTAAAACTATAAAATAATATTAAAATTTATTTTATTCTATTTTAAAACCACTTTTACTTAAGTGGTTTTAAACCTCTACGACACATCTAAACCTTTATACATATAATTAATACATATAATTTTTTAAAATATGAAAACGATCTAGATTTAAAAGAAGTTTTTCAACCTCCATTGGTCCAACAGAATACAAAAGAAAAGTCAATTAATATCACATGTCAGAGTCAGAATTTAAATATTATATGCATGACTTCATGAAAACAATCGGTTAATAACGTCAATTATAAAGTCTAATCGGTTAATAACGCTATCTAGCAATTAAAGATGTTAATTATCCATATAATTAATACATTTTCATTTTCTAAGGTATTTACCCATTCTTACATTCAATAATATAATGTTAAATTTGTCCAATTTTCACAATAATTAAGAGCATTTGAATATAAAGTAAGAGATCCATAATTTAATAATTCAATATTTTGAGTTAAGAGTTCATTAAAATTATGAATTTTGGTATGATATCATAGTTATTAGTCAGTCTAATTTTATATAGACTGACCATGCAAGAACGTCTCTCTCACGTCCAATAAAAGATTCCATCATCTTTTCCAACTAACCACGATTGGTGTGGCAAAACAAAAGTCAATCAATGTTACTAATGTAACTTTTGCTTATCAGACTCAACTACTATACCCCTGGGCTTCGTCTGTATACGACTGATAATCTATTATCTTTCTACGACCTAGTCTTTCCTAACTCTTCTCACCTCATCCCAAAAAAAAAAAAGACTCAATTACTATATAACAATAAACTTTTTTACCTGTTATAATTTTATAATGAATAAACATCATTATTTAGTACGACACGTCTTGTCTTCTGACAAAAACTGAGTTGGAAAGGCCTTCCAATCAGAACGCGGCGACGACTCACTTCGTGGCCCTTCGCTTGCAAAAATGTACGGACCTAATAATGCTCTACCCTTTATGGAGGATTACATGACACATGGTCACCCCAGCTTTTTCCAATGTTTGGTAAAATATAAAAATTTATTATGACATTTGAAAATGCTTGTGATATTTGAAATATAAAATATGATTTTTTATTAAATTTTAATTTATTTATTTTATAAATCACAGTGTGTTACTAAAATTATTATAAAATTATTATATAAATTTATTTAATAATTAATCCTATGATATTTATATTAACATAATTTGCTAAAATAAAAATTAATATCTTTATTATCACAAAATATTTTATATAATTTATAATAATTAAAAATATTTTTAAAATGAATGCAATTTTTAAAAATCAATTTCTTTTAACTAAAAGATATATAGTAAATAAAGATTTATTCCGTCGTCGTCAAACAAAGTTTTTGAAAAACTTCCTAATCTAATTAATTTATTTATTCATTTGTAATCTTTCTAAATAAATGGGATCACTTTTACATTCTTTTCTCACTAAAATTAATAATTAATTAAATTAAACTTATTCTAATTTTGTATATATAAACTTGATTAAAGTTTAATTTAAATTTGAATAATCATGATTGATTCTATCGGATTTTAGTGGACCGAATTTCTTCTTGGATTCATGAGATTAGCAATTGATATATATTATATATAAATTAACTAAACTTTCTTAATTCAATATTGCAATTTTATCTCATCTTTATATTTATTTTGACAAAATTATTGTAATGATTTCGCATGTTATACGAAAGTAGTTAATTAAACCCGAGATATAAAATGTTACTCTATTAACCTTATGTTTTCAATTTTCTTGAAAAAACCCTTAACCGCGTGTTGTTCCTCCACGCTTAAGAACATGAGTTAATAAAATTTTAACTCGGGGTGTTTTTGCTAATTTTTATATGTCGAGGTTTTTTAGCAACTTTTGAATAACACAGAGTTATTAAGCAATAAATTCTATTTATTTTGAATATTGTGACTTGTGGATTTTATCAAATATATTTCATTTTTATTTTCAAGCAACATTAATACTATTTACTAATATCTATTAATATTGCTTCTGTCGTATCGTATCGGTACATTGGACAATAAGTCCGATCGAGTATCTAATATCTATCGTATCGTATTGACATTGTATTGAGTGACATTTCAATATATTCTTTGTTGATAGGTGCAATGGAGAATTTTCGTCGAAATATTGCCTTATTTTACATTCACTTCCTCTGCATGCCTAAAAGCCAACCTCTAACGGAAAAGGACTGTATTCAAAGAATGCATAATAGTTTGCACTCTTCTAATTTAGCGAATAAATATAAATTTTTCTAAAGATTTAAAAAGGTTTTAAATTTCAAAGCATGAATTTAGATTTTGGGATAAATTTGAAGTCAAGTTCGAATTTTATGGTCTACTCTATCATGACTTGATTGATTCGTTTTGTTCAATGACAAAACTTTGGTTGAATTGCTCATTCAATGGTTAAAACAAAATATCTTAACCTATCGTGGATAATATTTTAGTCGGACCGAATCGATTAAATTTTAAATCAATCTTCAAGCATTTTCTGTTTAATTTTTAACTTTAAGCGCTCAAATTGTTCAATCTAACCCGCTTTAAAGTTCAAACATTTTAAGTGAAAACGTACTGTTTTAAGTAAAACATCATGTTTAAATTATAAATTAAAAAGAAAATTTTGAGTTACATATCAAAGTAGCTTAAAGCATTCAAATTGTATTTTAAGATATTTAAAACGCTCAAAACAGACCTTAAATATATAGAAAATATAACTAAATTTTTTGTGAATTAAATGTTACATCAATACTAATGTGACAATAATTTTATTTTTAACTGAAAAGTGAATTTCACTATCACGTCCTAATTAAGACACGTTATAAAAATAAGTTTTATTGTCACGACAAATAAGATCTTTATTAAAAATTTATGAAGGAGAGTCTGGTTAATTTAAAAATAATTACATGACAATAAAATCTACTTTTTACTTTAAAATATAATAATAATATCACACAAAAGTTATAATTTAATTGTAAATATTGAGGTTAAAATACACTTTTAACCAAAATAACAGTACCAGAAACACACTAAGAGTAAATATTTATTTTCTCATTAATTTATCTAATATTCAAATTGGTTAATATTCAATTTATGCTTTAGGCTTTGAACAAATCCACCTAGTTAATGGAAAAGTTGGCCATGAGAAGCAATAATTAAAATTCAAATAAAACAAATTGAAAAATTATATAAAATTAAAAAACTTTTCAAAATTTAGGTAAAATAAAATTTATTACAAAAAATTCAAATCTAATTTACAAAATTTTTGATTTAAATTAAAAAACTAAGAACAATTTTAAGGATTGTCAGAGTTGGTGAAGTGAGAACCTGAGCCCAAAAGATATTGTATTCAACGTCGAAAATTTTGGAGCAAAGGAAACGACGAACTTCCCTAAGCATTTGAGCTTTAAAATCAACTCAAAGACTCTCTGTAATTGTGACATTTAACTCTTAGCAAACAAAATTTTCTGTGAAGCCAAGCAAGAAACTTTCTCCAGATTTTCCCGCCAAACAAGGAAAATAGCACATACGCAGTTCAGCAACGGAAATGCAGAATCAAAACATTCCATTGAGAGAAGACAAAGAACCAGAGATCAAGGGTAGCAGAATATGACCAAAATCACTCAAACACAAGATTAATTAAATTTAAACGATATTAATCTTTATTTTAAAATTTAAATTTTAAGAATTAAAGCGAGTATACTTTACTAGTCGCATGAATACAATTAAATTATAATTAAGTTGAATTAATCTAAAATTTAATTAAAACTAATTGGTCGTTACACTATATATCCGATCCTTAATAAAGTAAAAGATATATAATTAAAATAACAAATATGTCTTAAATCAATATTAATATAATATGTACTAAACGATAGCATCTTTAAGATTTTTGTTTAGTGCATAATTTAAATTAAACAACTTGTAGATATTAAAGTTTTAATAGTGAAAATCTTGAACCGATTAATTTAGCGATTCGGTTTCTTACTCTCGATTTGATTTAGTTTAATAGTTTTTGTTGTTAAAAATCGATCAAATAAATTTATTTAATCTTTAATCAATTTTATCGATATTTAGTAAAGACTGAACCTTTTAAATTATAAATTTTTAGCTTATCGCTTGAAAACATTGATAAAAATCATTATTAGATATGATAATTTTGGCTCAATTCAACCTTTTTTTTTGTTCGTTATTAATAGACTAAATTCAAATTGACTCGAACTAATAATGGTTTTTTATCACAAAAACATTATGAAGGATCGCAATATGCGGCGGAAATCAAAATTGCAATCATATGCTATCTATTGCATTTAACAACATACTAATAATAAGAAATAGGTATACGATAAATACCTGAAAATGACGATTATTCGATTTGTAACTTCGAAAACACGAAGTCTCTATATTTTCCACACCGAAAAATATGTCCCACTTTCAACACTTGATATGGCTATGGTAAATTTGAAGAACCCTTTTTTCAAATAGGAGAAAACAATTTTCTCTAATTTTCTAAACTTCCGAACAACACAAAATTGAAAACAACAATCTCTATGTTTTCTTTTGTTCTAACTTTCGGTCTCCACGTTGCTTAAAAACAAACAAAGATTTATCTTTGTTATATATCACCGCACACACACAACCAAGGAAAAAGTCACAGTGGTTTTTAACTCCTCTTCGTACTGCCTTGAAAACCACCACCCTTTATTAAAAAACCAACGTCTCTTTTTATCATGTTTCTTAAACATAAAACGTTACATTGTTTTGATTTAAAACCAAAACCTCATTGTAACCGTTACAACGTTTACATATAACGTTTTTTATTATTATTTATAAAATAAAATAAAACTATTTTATTTTATTATTATTTCTAAAATGAAATAAAATAAAACTATTTTATTTTATTAATTTATTTTATACAAGAAAATTTCTAATATTAATTATATTTTCTGTGCTAGCAAAAATATAATAATATGCCATATAGATTATTTAATAAATTATCTTATAATAAATTAAATAATCATAAACGAGAAATATTACACTCGTAAGTGTGTGATCACATAGGTTCAACACTAAGTCGGTAGTAATTAATCTAATTAATTACTAATCAAGGTTGACGTCTAGCAACACTCCTCAACGACCGAATAGTGTGAAGTAACAACTTTACAAAGATAGAACCTGATTAAGGATAATATATAATTTCCTTCCATCATTACAACTCCGGATTATTCTAAGGTATGGTTTAACTGTCAAACCTTATTAGATAACTAACTATGTTACATGTCGATCATTAATGATTGGTGAATGACTTAGAAAACTCCTTTCTTCACTCGTTCAATTGCCCAGGCCAAGGTCTTGAAACAATCATTAAAATCAATGACAACATAGAGTTCAAACTCATTACTTAAAGTTGATGGATCCCATCTTGACTCACCACTAATCAGATAGGTACTTACTTATATCTAATAATCATTCAACTAACATTTTTACACACTAGGTGTCCGACATCAAAATATAATAAGTGACCTATTGATTACTATGATGATCTCAGGTCAAAGGAAAAATATATACTTAAATCCTTATGAGAATATCCCACTTGACAGTTCATAGGTAATATTAATCATTGGGAATTCTCAGTTTGGTCAGTTCAATGATCATATCTCCATATGTATCATCTATATATGTAACTTAGTAAATGAGATCTACTAATATCTATCCAATAGATACTATTACATATATATTAATCTAACCAGATCATTAAAGTCGTTATTTAATGATCCTATGATCAAGAACATTTTAGAATAAATTCTAAAGACTTGACTCTCATTATCATAATCTCCATTATGATGGCAAGTGTATAAATTTAATCAAGGACTTATCATATTATAATAAAAAACAAAAAGCATAATATGATAAAAATATTTGCCATGTTATTAAACAAAGTTAATAATTACAAAACTACATTGTTCAATCTATTACATAACGATTAGGTCATGTGCATAATTCCAACAATCTCCCACTTGACCTAGACCCAATCACTCATGAACTTCAATCCTATCTTCCACTTGTTCTTATCAAACTCCTTTGATCCAAGCGCCTTAGTGAAGGGATCTGCAACATTCTCCTTTCCTTCAACCTTTTGAATTTGAACGTCCTCACGCTCAATAATTTCTCGAATCAAATGATACTTCCACAGAACATGTTTGGATCTTTGATGTGACCTTTGTTCCTTAGCTTGTGCAATAGCACCAGTATTGTCACACAATAAAGGAACAACTTCCTTTATTGAAGGAACCACACCAAGTTCAGTTAAGAACTTTTTCATCCAAACAACTTCCTTAACTGCTTCACATGTAGCTATGTATTCTGCTTCAGTAACTGAATCAGCTACAGTAGCTTGCTTGGAACTTTTCCAACTCACTGCTCCTCTATTCAAGGTAAAAATATAACCAGAGGTAGATTTGCTATCATCTTTATCTGATGCAAAACTAGCATCGTGTAGCCTATTAGCTTTAATTCACAATCTCCATATGTGAGGAATTGGTCCTTAGTTCTTCTTAAGTACTTAAGGATAGTTTTAACCACTTTTCAATGTTCCTCACTTGGTTACCTTGATACCTACTTGCTACTCCTAGCAGAGGCCACATCAGTCTTGTACATGTCATGGTATACATGATAGCTCCCACTACGTTGGCATATGAGACCCTACTCATGCACTCTCTTTCTTCAAGGGTTTTAGGACAATCCTCCCTACTAAGAGAAATTCCAGTACCGATTGGTAGATAACCTTTTTTGGAATTTTCCATGTGATACCTTTTTAAAATAGTATCAATGTACATGGATTGGGAAAGTCCTAGCAGCTTTCTTGATCTATCTCTATAGATCTTGATTCCAAGAATGTAAGCTGCTTCTCCCAAATCTTTCATGGAGAATTGTTCAGATAACCAAATTTTTGTCTTTTGCATGGCTGGTACATCATTTCCTATTAGCAATATGTCATCTACATACAGCACTAGGAAAATAACTACGCTCCCACTAACCTTCTTGTACACACATGGCTCTTCCTCGCATCTAACAAAGTCAAACTTTGCGATTGTTATATTGAAGCGAATATTCCAACTTCGTGAAGCTTGCTTTAATCTATAAATGGATCTTTATAGCTTACATATTTTATTAGGAGCAGATGACAACGTGAAACCTTCAGGTTGAGTCATATAGACATCTTCCTTGAGCTCTCCGTTAAGAAAAGTTATTTTCACGTCCATTTGCCATATCTCATAATCATAATATGCAGCTATAGCAAGTAGAATCCGAATAGATTTGAGCATTGCCACAGGGGAAAAAGTTTCATCATAATCAATACCTTTTTTTTTATTATATCCCTTGGCAACAAGACGGGCTTTATAGGTTTCAACATTCCCGTCCGCTCCAATTTTTTTCTTAAATACCCATTTACATCCTATGAGTTTTATATCCTTTGAGGGATCAACCAAACTCCATACTTTGTTGATTCTCATGGATTCTATTTCGGATTCCATGGCCTTAAGCCACTTCTCACAATCTGGACTTGCCATAGCCTCTTCGTAAGTCTTAGGGTCATCATCAATATGACTATCTTCGTCACCTTGCACCATTAAGTTTAATCTATCTAGTGCACGACGATCCCTTGTAGACCTTCTAAGAGGCTCATGTATAATAGGTTCTTCCTCTACTTGATCTTGTTGTTGCACAGGTTCTTGGACAGGTTCATTAACCGGTCCACTCTCCTCAACGGTTGAGGCTGGTACTGTATGTGTTAATTTCAAGATATCAAGTAAATGTTGCTCAATATGCGTCTGATGCTCTTGAGCTTGTGTTGATTCATCAGAATCTTAAATTTCATCAAGATCTATTTCTACACCATGACTTCCTTCATTAAGGAACTCCCTTTCTAAAAAGGTTGCATTTCTGGCTACAAACACTTTGTGTTCAGAAGAGTGATAGAAATAGTATCCCATTGTCTCCTTGCGATAGCCAACAAATCTACACTTGTCAGATCTAGCTTCAAGCTTATCTGGCTGCAGTCTCTTGACATAAGTTGGACAACCCCAAACTTTCAAATGTTTTAGGTTAGGCTTACGTCCTTTCCACATCTCATATGGAGTTTTAGTGACTGCTTTAGTGAGAACTTTGTTTAATAAATATGCAGCGGCTTCTAAAGCATATCCCTATAGGAAGATAGGAAGATCAGTGAACCCCATCATGGATCTCACCATATCCAATAAGGTTCGATTTCTCCTTTCGGAAACACTATTGTGTTGTGGTGTGCCTGGAGAAGTCCACTGAGACAAGATTCCACCTTGCCTTAAATAATCAACAAAATCATTACTAAGATACTCACCGCCACGGTCAGATCTTAGTGCCTTTATACTCTTACCAGTTTGCTTTTCAA
Source organism: Erythroxylum novogranatense (assembly GCA_029891385.1). Classification (NCBI taxonomy): domain Eukaryota; kingdom Viridiplantae; phylum Streptophyta; class Magnoliopsida; order Malpighiales; family Erythroxylaceae; genus Erythroxylum; species Erythroxylum novogranatense. Next base: position 13,816 of record JAIWQS010000013.1, on the reverse strand, counting down.
CTTCACTACGAAATCTTTTGAACATTTCAAATGATTCAGACTTGTGTTTCATAAGATACACAAATTCATATCTTGACATATCATCAGTGAAGGTGATAAAATAAGAATATCCACCTTTAGCTTGAACTTTCATCGGCCCACATACATCAGTATGTATGAGTCCTAAAAGTTCACTAGCTCTCTCTCCAGATCCAGTAAAAGGAGATTTGGTCATTTTGCCTTTGAGACAAGATTCACAAGTTTCATATGATTCATAATCATATTGACCAAGGCATCCATCCTTGTGTAACTTGTTTACTCTTTTATCACCAATATGACCAAGTCTACAATGCCAAAGGTAAGTTTGATTTGATTGATTATCTTTCTTCCTTTTATGACCAGAAACATTCATAATTGGACAAACAACTATTTCAGGTAAGACATAAAGACCATATTGTAAATAACCACTGACATATAATTCATCACCATGAAATATATTACATTGGTTATTCTTAAAGATTGTATGAAATCCATGTTTGTCTAATGACGAAATGGAAATAATGTTTGAAACAAACTTAGGAACATAATAACAATCTTCCAATAATAGAGTCTTTCCCGTAGGCATAACAAGAGAAATAATTCCTATAGCTAGAGCAGCAACACTTGCTCCATTCCCAACTTGTAACTTTATTTCTCCCTTCTTTAATCTCCTACTGATCCTTAAACGCTGCAACATATTACAGATGTTAAAGCTACTACCGGTATCTAATACCCATTTAGTAGAATCAATAATAGTTAAAGAAATCATGAAAATATTTTTCATAAATGTCCCACCTTGTTTCTTTCTTTTCAAAGTAGCCAAATACTCTGGGCGATACTTAAAATATGCATCAAATGCATTAGCATCATCAATTCCCTCAGGAGGCTCTTCCTTCATGGGTTTATCGATTACATCGATAAGTTTCTCATGCATGAGAACAATTCTCAGGTTGCGGTACCAATCATCAAAATTGTTATCCGTTAGCTTGTTAGCATCAAGAATGCTTCGCAGTGATATAGTAGACATTTTGAGAAATATAATAAAAGAGAAAATACCAAAATAAGAACACAGTCATATATCGTTAGACATGGACTTTTATCTAAATGACATAACATCTTTAAAACATGAATGAGCCCCTTGGTTGTCAAGTCGTTACTCATGCATAATTAAAGAGTGATAAATTGCCTATTTTATCATATAAAATTTTATAGTAGGCTCAATACTAAATAGTCCCCTGGTTGTCAGGTCGTTCCTATTAGTATAATTTAATTTATTCATCCAAGTGATGAAAAATTAATTAATTCTATACTCCCTAGGTTGTCTAGACCAAAAATATAAAATTAAATAATTTTTCTTCACACCTGCATCATATGCAATAGAAAATATTATTTATTCTTAAATTACAAGTTACACGATTATCGATCATTCCTTGTAAACAAAATAAATATTATTATCTATTTTGGTGAAAATTTTCTTTTGATAAAATATCATATATTATATCAAAATAAAATCTAAAATTTTAAAGGGTCAAGATTTTATGTTATTAAAACAATTTTAATAACATTAATGATCATATCATTTTTTAAATAACATTTAACACCATGTTATTCTAATTATATTTAACACATTTACCGTGCACATAACATATGGTTAAACAAACTTTTAAACCAAATACTTTTTTAATTAAAACAAACTTTCTATTACATTATTATGTGCCGTGAATGTCAATGTACATAGGTGCATTAAATGATTTTCATAAAAGAAACACAGCAACTACTGCATTCCTTTACTTCCATGCTAAAACATACATGCAATAGTAATCTAGAAAATTACGCAAAGAGACAAATGGATTTATACAGGTAATAAACACATACTGTGAAAAAACAATTTCACAGTGCAGCCTATTGTCCACTGTACACGTTATAACAAAAAACATGCTAATGTTTAACATCTGTCAATGCAAATTGTCTATAACGTGTAAAGTGGAACAACACCTTTTACATGCATTTAATACAAGTACCACGTTTGTTCAAAGGCTTTGAATGAGTTAATCACTTTTCACAGTGGATATCCGTTCCACTGTCTAACCATTTAATAATACAACCTTTTAAAATACTTTTGCATTAAATATTCGTATAACATGCATTTACCACACGTCTCTTGGAAGTTGGAACACCAACGCACGCCATGCTTACATTTCACTTATTAAATGCATTACAGTGCATATCTGTTATTAACCATTGTACAGATGCACTACTAATACACATTCAACATTTGTAACAGACCAAGATTTGCTCATGCATATTTAATAAAAATATAATAAAATACGCAAATCAAGTCATTTATCAAGTATGAAATAAACGCAATAATTTGGCTTTGATATCAATTAAAGGATCGCAATACGCAGCGGAAATCAAAATTGCAATCATATGCTATTTATTGCGTTTAACAACATACTAATAATAAGAAATATGTATACGGTAAATACTTGAAAATAACGATTACTCGATTCGTAACTTCGAAAACACGAAGCCTCTATGTTTTCACACCAAAAAATATATCCCACTTTCAACACTTGATATGACTATTGGATGGGTCGGCAACATTGGGTCCAAATCCAGCTCATGGGCCAATCGATCAGTTTTATACCTAAGGCTTAACTGAGAATTAGCCCATATATTCATGGCCCATTAGCGTAAGGTAATATCCCATGCAAACACGTAAAACCTAAACCTAGCTACTAATCATATATAAGGTAATTTTCTCATAATCAAGGTAACAAAATCATAACCTAGTTGCTTTTCTCGATCGATTTTATCTCACCTTCACCAAAAGACTTACTTGGCGTCGGAGGGGCTACTCGGGACACAACCCCGACAAGCCTTCCTTGTTTTGCAGTGATTTTACGTTGGAACCACTTCAATGAGTATAGGGATCATGGATCGAATGGCAACAATCGCTTCGACCGAATCCGTGAGAAACCAATTGGCGCCACCGTGGGGCCCGACTTCCGCACCACGCGTAGAAACACGCAGATAAGTCGGTGGCGCGATGAACCCCGATATAGGCTGGCATTGCGGCTCTGGCGATGCAACGACGGTTTGCGATTACCACGATGATTCTGCCTTTGCACCACACGCCTCCTCAGACGGAGTCTTCCAATCCTAACGATCAACTACTGCCTCAAGCATTGGAGCGAAGAAGAACAGAGCGTGGCCGTGGAGGATAACGTTGCGCACTATGCAACCCCGAATCACCAAAGACCGATTAGATGCGCACCTCCTCCGTCCATACACGCCGCCGAGGTGAAACAAATAGAAGAGGCTACCGAGTGGTGATTCGCCAGATATCTGCGATCAAGAAACGCACAAAGAAGCCGTCCGTCGACCAATCGCCCGACAAACCAGCCACGAATCGATCATCGCCTATGAAGCCCTAGAAAAATCGCGGATGATAGGACTCATGTAAGCTCGAGCTTTCGTCCGGATCGCCCGACGGCGCAAGATCTGCCTCTCCTTCACTCCGGACATCTTGGATACCTCCAAATACCGGCACAAAGATACCGACCACGAGAAATATACCGGAAAGACCGACCCTTTGGACTACATGCAACACTTCCATCCATGATGAGCCTACATTGTGTTCGGACGCTATCCAATGTAAGGCTTTCTGCACGCCTTCCAAGAGGGAGCTCGGCGATGGTTCAACAAATTACCCCGGGTTGTATCACATGCTTCGAGGATTTCGTGTCGCTCTTCCTCGAATCAATTCGCCACTAGTAAGCGAATCGCAGAAGAAGGCTTTGGAGGTGATGCAACTCACCCAAGGAAGGAATGGGAGTTTGCGGAGTTCATCACTCGGTTTAACAATGAAGCGGTCGAGGTACTCGACCTCACCGCCTTCCTACGCTTGGCCGCCTTATGAGTAATACGAGGGACTAAGAGTTCAAGAAGTCACTAGCCCTCGATCAGCCCGATCTATTCAGGAGATCGATGTCAGGCGCAACAAATACGTTCGATTCGAGGAGGTGTTAAAGAATACAAAACGCCGAAAGCGATGATCGTGAACCGAGTGGTAGGACGGATGAGTCTCACAAAAGACAGAGAGACCAGTCGACCTGGAGAAAGCCGAGCGGCCGACATTGGAATCAACAAGACTTCACTCCGTTTAATAAACGATACGCGGAAGTCTTGGCGGCTATCATAGCAAACGGGAAACTATCCGAGAGCCCAAAAATGAAAACCCCTACAAGGACGAAACACTAGTGTGTATTGCCGTTTATAAAGAGGTCGGCCATGACATCAAGATTGCTGGCAATTGAAGAAAGAGATTGAATTCCTCATACAAAAGGGAAGATTAGGCGATTTGTGAAGCGGGGCAAAATGCCGACCGGACCATCAACAGAGAATGTGTCGGCCAAACAATAGAACGACCGCCTTGGAGGCGAAATGACGGAATGACGGGGAGGCGTAACACTAATACCGATAATCAACGAGAAGAAAGGGGCAATCAAGGAAAGAAATGATGGTAACACCGACAACAAGACGAACGACCGGTGGGGTCATCAATATGATATTCGGTGGAAATGCAGTGGGCTCCACCGATGGGGAGAAAAGGTATGCCAAACAGTAGACCGGACCCATCCACCAAAAAGTCGAGGAGAGTGACGAAATGATATCATTCGATGAGTCGACCTCAAAGGAATAAGTTGTCCTCATGACGATGCCCTCGTGGTAAACCTTGAATATGGACGGATCGAGGTGAAGCGGGTAATGATTGACACGGGAGCTCGGTCGACTTGTTGTACTATGAAGCCTTCAAGCAAATGAAGGTACCAAGAGCGCTATTACCTACTGAGACGGCCCCATCAAGGGAGTGACCGGGCGTCCACCACCGATCGCTCGGGTAAATTTGAAAGTGAAGTTCGCGTAAGCCTCGCCAAATAGAAAGGGACGTTGAGTTCCTAGTTGTTAAATTCCATAGGGCGCATAACGCGATAATCGGCGGACTACAAAATGCCCTCGGATCGGTCGTCTCCACTTACTACCGAGTTATTAAGTTTAGACACCCCACGGAGTTGGAGTTGTCGAGGTCAACGTAAAATTGCTAGGGAATGCTACTTGGCGAGACGAAGACATTAGATGGGCGGTAGAGATCGACGAGCTCTCTAGATGTGAGAGTCGACGAAGAGGTGGAAAGAATAAACCCGGTGGAAGAAACGCAAAAGTCGTCTTTGGACAAAGCCGACCTCTAAGTTTACAAACCTAGGCTCCAAATGCGGGGGACTGGTTTAAAAATCACAAACCGCTGTGGAAAACAAATCGGTCTTCGCTTGGGTGCCGAGCGACATACCCGAATCTCTCGATCGGTCACATCTCATTCCCTCGGCATTCGGCATGACTATAAGCCGATCGGACAAAAAGAAGCGATGCCACAAAGAAAGAACGAGGGGGTGATCGAGAAGGAAGTGGCGAAGGCTGCTTGAGGCCGGCTTCATCCGAGAAGTCAAGTACCTCGAGTGGCTCGCCAACGTAGTGTTAGTAAAAAGAAGAACGGAAATGGAGGATGTGTATAGACTTCACCGACCTAAACAAAGCGTGTCCAAAGGATGCTTTTACGCCTAAGATCGATCAATTAGTGGACTCCACTTCAGCCATGAGTTGCTCGACTTCCGGATGCCTTCTCGGGTTATCATCGATCCAAATGAGCACGGAAGACGAAGAAAAGACCGCCATAACCGACCAAGGCACTTTTGCTACCAAGTAATGCCTTTCGGCCGAAAACACAGGGCGACCTATCAACAACACACGAAGTCTTTAAACAACGAGATAGGTCGGACGGTGGAAGCTTATGTGGATGATATGGTGGTAAAAAGTAAGACGGCGGCGGAGCATGTGCAAGATCTCAAAGAAGTCTTCGGACCTTGAATAAATTCCAGATGAAGCTAAACCGGAAAATGCGTGTTTGGGGTGGCATCCGGAAAATTTCGGGTTTATGATCACTCGGCGGGAATCGGGCTAATCCACGAGAAGATTGAGGCCATCATACGATGCCTTCGCCACAATGCTTGAAAGACGTTGAGATCTTGACCGGCGGATAGTTTATTGAAAGCGATTCATTTCTAGATTGGGAGACAAGTGCCTTCCATTTTTAAGGTCCCGAGGAAGCGAATGTAACCCAGTTTCAATGGCGGATGAGTGCGAAAAGCTTTCCAACACTTGAAACGATATTTGTCTAGACCAATTGCTCGCAAAGCCCGGCGAGCGGAAACCCCGATTTTATATTTGGCGGTCACGGAAGGGTCGATCAGCGGTACTTATCCGTTCGGAAGAAAGCGAGCAACAACCCTTCTACTACATCGCCAAGAAAGTGTTGACCGGGCGAAGCGCGATCGCCACCATAGAGAAGCTAGCACTCTCTTTGATAATGGCGGCGATCGAGACCTTACTTCCAAAGTCACACCGCTGAGGTATGGACCGATCAACCCTCGGCAAGGCTTCCAAAAGCCCGAAACCTCGGGTCTATTTGGTAAAGTGGGCGAGAACTGGGAGAGTTCGATATTCAATACAAGCCCCGCACGACCATTAAAGCACAAGTGTTGGCGGATTTCATTGCAGAGATGAGCCAACCGAGCTCGAGGGACGAGCAGTTCCCCGCCTGGAACTTGTTCGTTGACGGGTCATCCAATGCCGAAGGATGCGGAGCCGGGGTAGTGCTAATCAGCCCGCATACGGAAGAAAAAGTGGAATACGCCCTTGGCTAGAATTGAAGCCTCAATAATGAGGCGATACGAGGCCCTGATAGCTGGCCTCCAACTAGCCCGGGAGATGGAGGTGAAACATCTGAAGATATATAGCGACAGCCAAGTGGTGGTCGGCCAAGTCACCGGGGAGTATGAGGCCAAGGGAAATAACATGATCAAGTATCTGGAGCTGGTAAAGCAGGAATTGAGCAATTTCGGACAGTATTCAATCAGCAGAATAGAGCGAGCTCAGAATGCTAAGGCGGACGCGCTCTCCAAAATGGCTTCGATCGTGATGCAGTAAACAATATTCGTCGAACGACTAAACCGGCCTAGCATTCGAAGGCGGGAAGTTCTCAATGTAAATACCGATCGACCGGGCGATGTAACCGATCATGCAATACCTTTTAGAAGGAAAGCAACCTAAGACCCATCGAGGCCAAGAAGCTAAGGAGGAAGGCGGCCGAATACGGCCGTCAACGAGGCTCTATATAAGCGGTCCCACGACCGGCCGCTGCTTGATGCTGAATGAGGAAGAAGCCGAAAGCGAGCAATGGCGAAGTCCATGAAGGATGTCGGAAATCACATAGGGGCAAATGTTGGCTCACGGTTGATCGACGAGGTACTATCGGCCGACGATGAGAAGAGATTGCGAGAAAAGGTCGGCCGGTGCGAGGCTTGCGAGAAACAAAGACTGTCTCACCAACCGAACCGAGCGAATGCAGATCGTAAGCCATCCTATCCCTTTCGCTCAATGGGGAATGGATATCTGGGGCCTTTCCCCTCGGTCCGGACAAAGAAATTCTGATAGTGGCAGTAGAGTATTTCACTAAGTGGGTAGAAGCGGAGTTTGTCGCTACAATAACCGAGGAAAAATGGAAAGCTTCATAAAAAAAACATACTATGCCGCTCGGATGCCTATGGTGTTGATCACGAGATAACGGCCATAGCTCGATAACGACAAATTTAGAGATTTCTGCACTAAAAATCGAGCTACTGCTAACTTCGATCGCCCATCCCCAAAGTAACGGTCTCACAGAAAACACCAACAAAAGATAATGAACGCCCTCGAAGCGCTGGACGGGAGAAAGACACAGGTAGAGAAGTAGATGAAGTATTGTGGGCATATAGAACCACACCGAATGGGGCCACAAGTGAAACGCCGTTTGGATGACCTTCAAGGCGAAGCCTGGTTCCATTGAGGCGACATTGCCTAATCGAGAGGTGTCAAGTTACGAGGAAGAGCAAAATGATGAAACCCAGCAGAGCGAGCTCGCTTCTCCTTAGTGAGGACAGAGAAAGGGCAGTACTCGCTCGGAAGCCATCGAGCAAAAGGCGACCAAGTTCTACAATGAAGGGTTAAGCCGAAAGCAATGTAAAGGTCGGAGGATACGCCTTCTGGCCGAGGCGGTGGAAAGCATCCCTAAAGCTTCGGACAGACGTGGGAAGGACCCTATCGAGTGATTAAGCAAGCCGACATGGTTCTTACATCCTTAGCGATGAGAAAGGAAGATTCTACCAAGACCATGGAACTCACAAAACACGAAAACTTTCTACCAATAGATAAGTGTTTATGTTAGTTAATCTTTCCTTGTTATCATTTTTGTATACATGCGGGTACCTTTTTCCTGTCCCTGCCAGGCAGGTTTTTTAACGGCCCGCATCCTCGTTATCATCAATAAATGGGTTCCAGATTTCTTGGCAATAACAAGTTACGTTACGTTTGGCAAAGAATGGAAAGTCCAATCAACCATCACTCGGCAAATCTCCATAGATCGACTTCGGTCGGTCGGTCGCTAGGACAAGATCCCTGGGACCTTGCTCGGTAACTCCATAGATCGACCTCGGTCGGTCGGTCGCCAGGACAAGATCCCTGGGACCTCGCTTCGTAACTCCATAGATCGACTTGATTGGTTTGGTCGCCAGACAAGATCCACAGACCTCGCTCGATAACTCCATAGATCGACTTTGGATTCGGTTTATCGCCAGACAAGATCCTCGACCTCGCTCGGTAACTCCATAGATCGACTTGATCGGTCGGTCGCCAGACAAGATCCTCGGACCTCGCTTCGATAACTCCATAGATCGACTTGGCTGGTCGGTCGCCAGACAAGATCCACAGGACCTCGCCGATAACTCCATAGATCGACTTCGGTCGGTCGGTCGCCAGACAAGATCCCTGGGACCTCGCTCGGTAACTCCATAGATCGACTTCGGTCGGTCGGTCGCTGAGACAAGATCCTCGACCTCGCCGGTAACTCCATAGATCGACTTGATCGGTTGGTCGCCAGACAAGATCCACAGGACCTCGCTCGGAACTCCATAGATCGACTTCGGTCGGTCGGTCGCCAGGACAAGATCCCTGGGACCCCGCTCGATAACTCCATAGATCGATTGGGCGGTCGGTCGCCAGACAAGATCCACGACCCCTCGATAACTCCATAGATCGACTTGGTCGATCGATCGCCACAGACGAGGATCTGGGACCTCGCTTCGATATCTCCGTAGATCGACTTGATCGGTAGGGTCGCCAGACAGGATCTCGGGACCCCACTAGGTCGACCGATCGCCAAGACAAGACCCTCGGGACCTAGGATCCGACTACGACCCGACCTCAACACCGATCGACCGCCAGTAACACTTAATCCTAATACGATCCGAAGCAAAGGACAAGCACGAGAATCGACTTGAAAAAATAGCTTCTAGAAGATGAAATACAAAACAAAGGTACATTCATATCAAGTTTATCCTGGCCACAAGACCGACAGGTAAGCTCTTCTTACCATGCGACTTTACCAAACTAGAAGCTAGACTACTATGAGCGAAAAAGAAGAGCCGAAAACATGGAGAGTCGCCTCGAGAAAAGAATTTTATTTCTATGAGTTGATCCCAGTCACAAGCCCCACCAGTGAGCTCTACAAAGGGAGAGGGGGAGCTACAAGCAGCCGACGGAGAAGGAGAATATCCGGGAGAATAGGTAGGGGAAGCCCCGGAAGCAGGTGGAAAAGCCGAAGCAGGGGCAGGTTCCAAGGGAGCAGCCGCAGAAGTGTCATCCTGAGGAAGCTCGTCCTCCTCTTCCGAATCGAGGTCCAACTCCTCCCTAGGGACAGCCTCGGTCCTCCTCGGCTCTCTTTTTACTTCCTCTAGAAAGGCCAATAGCGTTAGGAATCAACGGCCCGCAAACTCATCAAACGAGGGACCGTCTGAGCCCTCGAGAACGCAGCGCCATAGCAGTTCTTTAATATCATAATGGCTGGTCGCAGGAGTACTCCAAACACTCCTCCCGAGAATCGCCTCTGCCATCGCTCGATCGCCCGATCCTTTGCTCCTTAGTCGAGGCCCGCTCCTCCTCGGCGCCTCCTCGGTTTAGGCGTGATCCGCCCATCCTTCCTTAGATCTCCTCGGTCAGGCGTGATCCCGAGGGATTTCTCTTAAGCACCCTCTCCAGGCTCCAGCCCTCTCAAAGTTGCATACTCCTCGGATAGTCTGCTCCTCTCCGCCATAGCCTTTACCTTTCGAGCTCCTCCCTGGTAAGCCGAGCTCTCAGTAGCGCATCTCCTCCTCCCGATCAACTTGGGCCTTCAAAACATTGGCCGCTTCCTCCGAATTTTCTTCTCCTCCTTGAGAGAGGAATTTTGAGCCTCGAGAACATCCCTCTCCTCCTCCACCTCCGGCGGCTTGTCCTTCAGAGTTTCCACCCTCAAGGCCTTGAACCTCTGGTCCGAACCCAAGCTACACCGCCTCCGAGCGACATTATCGCCTTGCAGAAACCACGCATAAGCGAGAGCCGCCATTTTGAATTACTCTTCCGGTCAAATATCTCCCGTCTGCGGGGGTAATCTTTCCATGATGTGACGAGACACATCGAGGTCGGCAATGAGGAGCCTCGGGCGGTTTGATCAAAGACTCCCATCGCCTGGCGTCACCCGCTTTCCCTTCCCTTTGGATTGGCGGAAGGGCGGAAGGTTGTTCACCATTGAAGGACGAGCAACCGCCGAGGACAATGGCGATCGAGGGACAAGCAGCAACCGAGGGACGGCAGATCCTTCCGCCATCGACGAACGAGGAGCTTGGTGGCAAGCTTGACCAATCTCCTCCTCTTGAGGCCTTTCGACCTCTTCCCTTCCCGGTCCACACCATGATCGGACCGGGTGGGGCGACCACAGCGAGAAGCAGCAAATAGTTCAAATCGCCACTTTGAGCATTCCGCGGTGGGAAGCAACGGCCGGACAACCAAATAACTAGCCTCTCCTCTATCCGCCATTCACAACCTCGTAAGGCTGGCGACCTCGCGCTTGCCTTTGCTACCTTGGGGGGCGGGCAAGCATGAACCTTGACCATTGCTGCACAAACAAAAAAACGAGTTAGCAATCGAGCAAAACCTACAAACAAGGAAAGCAATTGACCGTGAGGGGTCAATCGAGTGAGGCGCTTCCTCCTAGCCCGCTAACTTGTGGCGGGGTCAATCAAAAAGAGTTGGCAAGCCCCCACCAGATCCAAAATAAGCCGAGTAAAGCTATATCGCCGAGTTCCTTTATACGGTTAACTACCACCGATTCTCCTCGGAAGGAAAAAGACTTGAAGAATCGCTCCACCGCCGGGCAGGGGATACCTCCACTACTGGGCTCGGAAGAAGCCCCGTGGCCTCACAAAGAAATACTTAGTCCGCCACCGGTAATTTTACCCGACGTCCCTACCGGGCGATACCGGCATCCTTATACATCAAAGAGGGATCCCACCGCCGAGATCGAGCTCGCTCATCCTCGAAGTAGCGCAAGATATTGATCGAGGGCCGCAACCAAATTGGTGGCATAACAGGCGAAGCTCATTGATGAACCTCCACCCGTTCGGAGGAATCGCTCGGCCTCAATTGATAAGCCGACACACTTCGTCCACGATCGGTAGCGTATGGTAGCCTCAAGCCTCAACCGAAAAAATGCTCCGAGACGGCGAACCATCCATCTGCACTGTCGTCAATCCTTCATCCCGGAAGCCAATCTGGCTCCCATCCGAGGAACATTATTCACGAGAACCGACCGCCTCAACTCCGCCGCGACATCCTCGATCTACCACTTGCGCTTCCTCACCACCATCCTGTCTTTTCCGCTCGTTCAGGATCTCTTCAACATCCTCCAACTCGACATCGAGGTCGCTCCACCATAACCCCGGCGACCTCTCCTCAAGATTATCGCTAGAAGAAACCCCACTTCGGAACCGATGAGACGACATAACTCACTCGGAGGAAATTTAGAAGAAGGAGAATGGAGGAAGGGGCGACTCTATTTAGTGAAAAGCGATCGGGGTTCATGAACGCCAAAGAAAGCTTCCATGGCGAGAGCAAGAAAATGCGATGAAGGAAGAAAATAGCGAGAATGAAACGAGTGAAGAAAAGCAAACCGTCTATCGGCCAGGTCATTTATAGGGAGAAGCTCCAACCGCCATCCAATCAAGTACAACACGTGATAAAATCGGAGTTTCACTTGAACATGTGGCGCGATCCAGCCATGGAGCTAGGGTTACCTGTAAGACAAATCAAGAGACGTGTGGGGACGGGAGCAATAGTCAAGGGACGATCGTTTGATTCTCGACATATTGCCGAGAGCACGCGTCGTCAAAAATAAATGCTCCACACTCTTTCCCACGCTCGAGCGCTGGCTATCGTGGCAAACCCGTCTGCACTAACCGTCGGGGACAATCAACCGATCGACCCCAACGCGAGTGGTCACACACTACCGTCAATATCCTACCAACTAGGCCAACCCCGAGCTATCTTCTTGACGGACTATAACTCAAACCCGACCGATCGACCTAACCGGCAGTCACCTTTCCATAAGGCCAAAGACTAACCGACGGCTACATTACGAGCATCCCATTTACGCTATGATGGAGTGACCGACGAGCTACAACAACACTCCTCCGACCCTTCTCTTCGTTCGGACTCGAGGAGTAGGGGGCTTATGGATGGGTCGGCAACATTGGGTCCAAATCCAAATCTCGTGGGCCAATCGATCGTCTTACACCTAAGGCTTAACTGAGGTCTAGCCCATATATTCATGGCCCATTAGCGAAGGTAATATCCCATTCAAACACGTAAAACCTAAACCTAGCTACTTAATCATATATAAGGTAATTTTCTCTCATAATCAAGGTAACAAAATCATAACCTAGTTGCTTTTCTCCGATCGATTTTATCTCACCTTCACCAAAAGACTTACTTGAAGGCGTGGAGGGCTACTCGGGACACAACCCCGACAAGCCTTCCTTGTTTTACATGTGATTTTACGTTGGAACCACTTCAATGAGTATAGGGATCATGGATCGAATGATAACAATCGCCAAATGTAATCCCAGTAACTGTGAGGCATTAGAATTTAATTTAATGAAGTTACTAGGAGGACAAAACCAAGAAACTTGATTATGTCTTTCCCTGAAAAATTAGACCCACAAGTGCCTGTGATATTGGAACAAGAAGACCCATGAGAGATAGCTTCATTAATGATCGACATTGTGATTTGTGTTTATTCTCAAGACAAATCATTCCTAGCTTCCAAAGAATCCAACAAATAGGACACAAACAACTCAAAGCGCCTAACTTCATGAACAACAAGATTCCTTAGATTTAAATTGAAGTTTAACCAAGAACTAAGATCAAGACAAATTATAAAATCTTGATAATAAGCATGAGGCAAAATTAAACACCGACTTGAGTCAAGAAGACACCCACGCAAATACATGAAGACCATCTTCTAACTCATCGCCGCAGAAGGACAAACAGTCAAGAACACAAATGGCGCTTCTTCTTTCCGCATTAGTCATGATGCCATTATTTGTAACAAGGCAAATAAAAGTTTTAATATGTTGTCGCACCTTCAACTTCCAAATAAGCTTCCAAAGTTATCATTGTCATCGCGAGCTTCAGAAGGTAATGAAAAGTCGATTTAATAGAAAAGTTACCCGAGGAAGAAAGTTTCCAATAAACAACATCCTCCCCAATCTGCAAAGAAGGAGGATGAATTGTTGTAATGCGCCTCAAAGTGTATTCAAAAGAAACCAAA
>JAIWQS010000031.1:0-90616 GCA_029891385.1 Erythroxylum novogranatense | reverse complement strand
TGAATGTATCCCAATTCCATTCTCCATCATCTTTGACAAAAGAACTTAGGAATTTATCAATCAACTTCTTCCGATAGGCCTCAAGGCCATATGAAACAAAGACCCAACAATACCAGTAATTTCAATGATCAAATCAAAATTAATCAAGATCCGCTACTAATTGACCACGAGGCAACGCAAGAAACTTCCAAATAAGCACAAATACCTTTCCAAAGACCGTGGCAATTATGTGGAACCGACAAAAGCATACTTTAGGAGTCATTCCGCCACTTGAACCATTGTAAAAGTACACTTTAGTCACATTCTTAGTAGTTCGCCTATGTTTATTGTCTTTAATGAAATTAATAGATCTAAACACCCATGTAATATTCATAAAAAATCTATATATTGTCTTTAATGAAATTAGTAGATAGTTTAGCACCTACGCTTATTATTAATTTAATACATATATGTTTTAATTTTACTTTTAAAGTGAATACCATACTTAAATTGGATTTTTTGTAATAATTAATTTTAAAATAAAATTGTTAATAATATAAAATTAAATAATAAATTTAATTTTTAATAGATATTTAAAACCTTTGACCTAGAAGTATGAAACACTACTACTTGAAGTTTTTTTAAATTCACATAAACTTAAGATCATCTTAATGTTTGCAGATTTTATAAAATCCTTTTAGTTACTTGCGCTTTTGTCTATGATCCGCTTTCTTCAATTTTCGAATCTAGTAACAAAATATTTGCAAAACACTAATATTCGACTATGTATTTGATTTACCAAATTTAAACTCTTTCAAGTGTATAACTTAAGTAATATTGTAATTTATAACCAATGTTTTAATAATAAAATCAGTTCGGTCACTTATAATCAGTTGAAAATCTTAATCAATTTAATAATTGATTCATTAGTTTTAAGAAGCTAATCAATTTTAGATTAATTTTTATTTAATAATCTACTTTAATTAAACTTTAAATTTTTCAATAAGTAAGGATATTCTTGTTAATAAATTTTCAAATTCTTTAATTTTATTAAATTTTATTCAGCTTTATGATAGTTTAATATCGATCAACATTTTTAACTTTAAATTTCTTGTCTTATCGATTTAAATTTCGATTCAATTTTTAAAAGATTAATACTAAGAGATATATTAGCGAACACTTATAAGGATTAAACACTTCGGTTGGTCGGTCATCATCGGGCCCAACTCAAGATTAATGATGTATGGGCCGATCGGTCCATTCGTCAAAGATCACTTTATGACTAAATCAAGTCCGTGCCCAAGTAACGATTTCTCCGACCTATTAAGGAGAGAGTCTCCATGCAAACACGAAATATCTAAACCTAGTTGTCGCTTCATATATAAGGTACGATTTTACCACAACAAAGGTATGCGACACAACCCTAATTCTCTAATTACAATGACTCTCCTTCACCAAAAACTCGATTGAAAGGCTGAGGGCTAATCGGACACAACCCCGACGCGTTTTCTTGTTTTGCAGTGTTTCGACATTGAAGTTGACATCGAAGCAATGATCATATGAAGTATAACAAGAATATCCAAATTAAATTTTAATTTACCGAACCAACTTCAATTTTGATTATAACACCTTAATTATGATCAATTTTTCGTATAGTTAATTTTAATATCAATTCAAAATAAAGCATTTAATAATTAAAATAAAGATATTAATGAATATTTAAAATGCATTCTCGCCAAACGATAATATATTTTGTCAAAAAAGATAATAAGAATATTAATGATTAGTTCTACTATTAATTTATTATTAATAAATCTATAAGATTTACAATTAAAAAGACCTAAAGTTATGTTTAGTCGCGATTATTAATAGAATGAAATGTCATGTAATGCTATTATTTGTTTAGAGAAATATTTATAATAAAATAGAATTAAATGTGGTTCTCACGGATTCTACCGAATCAGTGCTTCCATTGAAATCCATCGCCTTCACCTTCGTGATGAACGCGATGAATATACTCGCAAAACAAGGAAGGCTGGCCGGGGTGACAACCCGATTAGCCTCTCCGACGCCAAGTAAGCTTTGGTGTAGAAGGATTGATGAATTCAGAGAAAACGAATTAGGCATGATCGCCACCGAATTACGGGAGAATAATACCTTATATAATGGCGTAGTAATCGTGTTTAGGTCTTCATTACGATCTCGCATGGGAGATCTCCTTCCGCTAATGGGTCGGAGAAAGTGGGCTTTGGCCCAGAGCCGATCTTCGATGAACGGCCGATCGGCCCACGGGTCGTCTTTTGATCGTCCGAGCCCTAATGACCGACCGACCATAGTTCTCTACCTCGAGTCCGAGCGAAGAAGGGGTCGAGGAGTATGTAGAGGTTTTGTAGCCGGTCATTAGACGACTCGGGGTTAGGTCGATCGGTCGAGCTCAGGATATAGCCCATTTGTCGACGGCCATGGAATAAGCGTTCATTTCAGCAATGTTGTGGATAGCCCGGGCCATGGAACAAATTCGTGGTTTTAATTGGTCTGATGACGACCGATCGCTCCATTATCGGGTGCGTGAAGGCATTTGAGGTATTTATGATTTGACGATGCACGCCGTCGATGCCTTTTCGTAATTGAAACGACGCTCTTTGTAGCTGCTACCCGCTTGTCCCAATGTCTTTTTCGATCGCTCGCGCCTCTTTCGGATTTCGAGTAACCCCGATTTGCCTCCGCTTAGATCGCGCCGTCCGGGATAGCTTGGATGTGTTCCACGGTCGGGCTTCGCTGATCGTAGTTCAACGTAGCCTCTATAAGCATCGAGTCGATGACGGTTTGCTTTTTTCTTTACGCTTATTTCATTCTTGTCGCCTTCTTGCTTTCCTTTGCTTTCTCCCCGTTTCGCTTCGTTTTGCTTATTCTTATTTCCGTGTTGTTTCAGCGTTGCTCGAAGTTTCCGATTCCCTACCATTGCATAGGTACATCCTCCTTCATTCTCATCTTCTAAATTCCTCTTATAAAACATGTCGCCTAGCGGTTCTTGAGTGAGGTTTCGCTAACTGGTTCTCACGACGGAGGTCGTCGTCTTAAGTTATGGCCGAGGCGACAATGTGTCAAGGCCGAGGGATGTTGAAGAAATTACAACAAGGAGCTAAGGACGGGCCGATAGTAAAGGAGCTTAAAAGGTAAATCGAGGATGTCAAGGGCGGATTCACGCCATTCGTCCTTAGAATAGTATCCCGCCGATCGGGAGCCCAGTTGGCTTCTCGAGAATGAGGAATTGGAAGCAACCGAGGCGGGTGGATGGCCGCCTCGAATATTTCTTCTCGATCGAGGCTTGAGACCGCCATACGTGCGATCGTGGATGAAGTGTGTACCGATTTCCAATCATGCCTAGTCGATCCCTCCGAACGGGTGGCGCTTCATAATGGACTTGTGGCTGCCAGGCCACCAATTTGGCTGTCTCCTCTGCTAACATCCTCGCCATTTTCTAAGGATGAGTCAAAGTTCGAGTTCCTGGGAGGCATCCTTCCCCGATGTATAAGGATGCCTGTATCGCCCAAATGACGCCCAAGAAATTACCGGGCGGACGAAATATTTCTTTGTAAGCCTCCGGTCTTCTTCCGTGTCCCACCGTGGAGGTATCCTCAAGCCGAGCGGTGGAATGACCTCGGCAAGCCTATCGCTTTCTAGGGAAGAGTGGGAGGTAGTGGGCAGTGATAAAGGAGCTCGGCCTTATAACTTGTTTCTACCATCTCGGTATGGCGGGGGCCTCTACCAACTCTCTTCTCGATCAACCCCGCCGCTAGTTGGTGGGCTAGGAGAGGGAACCGCCTCACCTGGTCGACTCTCGTGGTTGATTTATCTTCGTTGTTCGTAGGTTTTGGATTCGCTTAACCTGCTTCCCTTGTTTGTGCAAATATGGTCGGTTAACACATTCCTCGGCGCCCCAAGTCCATCAAGAGTAGCGTCAGTCGCAGGGCCTTCTGGAGGCCGAGGCCGGGCGACAGACGAGAGGCCGCTGATGGTCGCCGACCAATCGCCACGGCCTCACAGATTTCTCGGCCGTCTCCGAACCATTGGCGGGCTCACAGAGTCGCCTACCGATCGTAGCATTGTTGTAGTCGAGGAAGAGGAGGAGGTCGAACGACCTCAAGAGGAGGAGGGTCGCCAGAGTCAACCCATCAATCTCCCAGCCTCCCAAGGGTCGACCGATCTCTTTACCCTTCGGCTGCTAATTGTCCTTCGGTGGTCGCACCAATCTCCCCGCCCTTCAAGCCAACTCAAAGGAAAGGAGATAGAGGTGACGTCGGGTTGTGGGAGTCTTTGATCAAGTCGCCTGTGGCTTCCACAAACCATCGAGCATCGGCGTTGTCCGTCACATCTAGAAAGGATCACCTCCTCGCGACGGGGAGAAATTTGACCAGAGGGCAATAAGGAAATGGGGTCCCTACTCCCTGCAGATTTGCTCGAGGAGCTCGATGATGTCATTCGAGACAAGCAGAAGGTTGACGCCTGGACCGTGAGGTCTGTAACTTTCAGGAGCAGATGCAGCCCCGAAGGACGAAGCCAAGGTGTAAGAGGAGAGGGACCTTCTAAAGCTCAAAATTCTTCTTTAGAGGAGGAGAAGAAGATTCGGGAGGAGGCGGCCAGATTTTGAAGGCCCAAGTTGACACGGGGAGGAAGAGATGCGCCATGAGCTCACTTTCGTAAAGAAGGAGCTCCAGCGGTAAAGGCGATGGCGGAGAGGACCAAGCTATCTCGAGGAGGCGCAGCTATGGGGACAAGGGGAGTCGAGAGAGTGCTAAAGGAGAAAGCCTCCGAGATCATGCCAAGGCCCTCCAAGATCATGCCTGCACCGAGGATACACTAAGGAGGGTACAAGCCTCGGTGAAGGAACAAAGGGTCGAGGCGATCTCGCATGGCGAGGCGCTCTTCGCAGACGAGTGCTTGAGTATTCCCGCGACTCGCCCTCATGATCTTGAAGAATTGTTATGACACCGCATTCTCGAGGGGCCTGACGGTCCTTCGCTTGATGCGTCACGAGCCGCTGCTTCCTGTCTGTTCTTGACCTTTCTTTGGAGGAAGTGAAGGAGAGGGTCGCGAAGACCGGGACCGTCCCGATTGAGGAGTCTGGACCTTAGCTTCTACGAGGAGGACGAGCTTCCTCACGATGATGCTTCGCCCCGCTCACTCTTCTACTCGATTCGGGCTTCCCCTGTATTCCCCTGCTATTCTCCTTCTCCTCCTCGCTCATAGCCCCCTTCTCCCCAATTGTAGAGCTCACCGGTCGGGCTTGTGACCGTAAGGCAAGAGAAATCAATGAACTTTACCTTGCTTCATTCGTTGTCTTTTTCCATGTTTATGCTCTTTACTTATGTATGTTGAGTTTTGTGGAGTAGCTCAGAGTCGATCGATTAACCGATCGACCGCAATGATTTGTATCGATGCGAGCGAGGGTCCCAAGGCACAGACTTGGCACCCAACCGATCGTAGAAGATCAATGTAAAATGCCGCAATGGCGATGGCGAGGGTCCCGAGGATCTTGTTCACGACCGCATCAACCGTAGTCGATCTATGTAAATGCCAATGATGGCGATGGCGTAGGGTCCCGAGGATCTTGTTCGACGACCGACCGATCGTAGTCGATCTATGTAAAATGCCGGGCGATGATTTATGGCGTAGGGTCCCGAGGATCTTGTTCGGCAATCCGATCAATCAGTAGTCGATCTATGTAAAATGCTCGGGCGATGGCGTATGGCGAGGTCCCGAGGATCTTATTTCATGTAATTCGACCGATCGTAGTCGATCTATGTAAAATGTCGGCCATTGATTGGACTTTCTACTCGCGATATAACTCTTTGTTGCCAAGAAATCAGAACCCCTTTATTAATGATAACGGGCGCTGAGCTATTAAAAACCTCGTCTGCAGGGATGAAAAAGGTACCCACATGTATAAAAAGGAATAATAAGGAAGAATTGACAAAATATAACTTATCTATTGGTAAAGCCTTCAAATTCGGGAGTTCCAAGGCCCTCGGTAGAATCTTCCCTTTCATCGCTAGATGTAGGAACCGCGTCTGACTTGTTTAACCACTGACAGGGTCCTTCCCACATCCGCCCGAAGTTTTCCAGATGTTTTCCACCGCCGCTTTTCGTAGGACGATCCACCTACCTTTACATTGCTCGGCTTGACCTTTCATATAGAACCGGTCGCCTTTGCTCGATGGCTCGAACGAGCCACGCCTTTCTATCCTCGCTAAGGAGAACGAAGCTATGCTCGCAGGTTTCATCATTCCGCCTTCTTCAGAGGTCGACACCTCCGATCAGGCAATGTCGCTTCTATCGAACCAGGGCTTCCGCCAAGGTCATTCTCAATGGAGTTTCCTGTGGGTCTGCTCGTGGTTCTATATGCCCACAAAACTTCATCTACTTCTTCCACCTGTGTCTTTCTACCATCCAGCGCTTCTTCGTATGCTCATTATCTTTTTATTGGTGTTCTCCGCAAGACCGCTGTTTTCATGGATGGGCTATCGAGGTCATTGTAGCTTGATCTTCATCCGGTCATGTAAGTCTCGAACTTGGCATTGTCAAACCGCCACCATTATCTCAGAACTCAATACCACGGGCATCCCGTTTATTAAAGTATATTTTTCTTCACAAAGTTTTCAACCTTTCCTCGTGATTGTAGCAATGATTCGCTTCCACCCACTTAGTAAAATATTCATCGCTACTATCAAAATTTTTTTGTCTGGACCGAGAGGAAAGACCCCAGATATCCATTCCTCATCACGAAAGGGATAGGGTGACTTACAATTTTCATCCTCTCGGTCGATCGGTGAGACAGATTGTTATTTTTCCGGCAGCTTCAGATTGGTCGACCTCTCGACAGCTTCTTCTCATCGCTCGGCCAAGAGTAGCCTTTGTCTCGATCAACCGGTGAGCCAAAGATTCTCGCCTCCTACGTGATTTCCGACATCCTTCGTGGATTTCGCCATTGCCTCGCTTTCGCTTCTTCTTCATTCGACATCGAAGGAGCGGCCATCGAAGACCGCTTATATAGAGAGTCATTGACAACCGTATTCTACGCCTTTATCCTTAACTTGGTCGCTAATTGCCTTCCGGTTGTCTTCCTTCCAAAAGATACCGATGATCTGGCTCTGTCCAGCCCGCTGATCGTAATTTACTTGAGAACTTCCTGTCTTCAATGTTAGCCGATCCAAATGCTCACTGTATTATTATTTTTGGCATCACTACCTAAGCTATTTTGAGAGCGATCGCCTTTGGCATTCGAGCTCGTTTCATTCTCGCTGATCGAATATCGCTCGAAATTGCTCGCCTCGCTGACTAACTCTGTATTTGATCACGTGGTTCCCTCGGCCTCGTAATGCCCTCAGAATTTGACCGACTACCATCCGCTATCATCAGATATCTTTAGGTGCTTCACTTCCATCTCTCATGAAGTTGGAGGTCGCTATCAAGGCCTCATATTCCGCCTCGTTATTGAGGCTTTGAATTTAGCTCAAGGCGATTTACTTTTTCTTCCATGTTCGGGCCGATCAAGACAACTCGCCCCGCATCCCTAAGATTGACGAGCCATCGACAAACAGCTCCAAAGGGGAACCGCCGTCCTCCGAGCTTGGTTGGCTCATCTCCGCGATGAAGTCCGCTAGTATCTGTGCTTTAATAGTTGTGCGGGCTTGTATTGGCGTCAAATTCACCCAGCTTCTATCGCCACTTAATCACCACCCGAGGTTTCGCTTTTGAAGGCACCGCCGAGGGGTGGTCGGTCCATACCGATGGTGTGACTTTGAAATAAGGCCTCGCCCGAAAGCCGCAAGTATCAAGAGAGGGCCATCTTCTATAGGCGCGTATCGTGTTTCCGGTCCGGCTAACACTTTGCTAACGTAGTAGATAGGTGCCGCTCATTCCTCCGATCAATTAGCACCGCTACCGATCGATCCTCAGAACGCCATGTATAACACCAGTTCTCTCCGCTCACCGGCTTTGTAGGATTGACGCCAGACAAGCATCGCTTAAGGCCGGAAAGCTTGTTCGCACTGTCCCGCCATCGGAATGGAGCCACATTCGCTTCCTCAAGACTTTGAAAATGGGAGGCACTTATCCCCAACTGAAATGAACCCGCCAATGAGATTATTCGACCGGCTAATATCCGAACATCCTTCAAGCATTGTAAGGCATCATCAGATGATGACCTCGATCTTTCTCGGATTAGCTTCGATTCTCACCGAGTGATCATAAACCCTGTGAATTTTTCTGATGTCACCCCAACACACATTTTTCTCGGTTTAGCTTCATTTGAAATTTATTTAGGGTCCGAAGACTCTCGAGATCTTCCACATGCTCCTCTACCGTCAGATTTTGACCACCATATCATCTACGATGCTTCACCGACCGATCGATCCGCTTTTTAAAGACCTCCACGACGAGCCAGTTGGTAGTCACCCCGCTCTTCGTCAAGGCATTACTCTGTAGCAGATGTGCCTTGGTCCTGTTATGAAGGCGTCTTTTCTTCGCCTTCTAGACTCATCTCGATCTCGATGATAGCCCAAGAAGGCGCCCAGAAGTCGAGCGCCGCGCCCGAGGTAGAATCTACTAACCGGTCGATCTTCTAAATGGAAGTCGCTTTTGACATGCTTTGTTCAGATCAAGGAAGTCTATAAACATCCTCCATTTCCCGCTCTTCTTTTTACTAAGACCACGTTAGCGAGCCATTCGGTATTTGACTTCTCTTATGAACCCCGCTCAAGCAACTTCATTTCCTTCTCGATCACCCCGCGCGCCCTTACTATGCCATCGCTTCTTCGTTCGATCGGCTTGCAGCCATGCCAATGCCGAGGGAGTGACATGCAACCGTCCGAGAAATGTCGGCATGTCGCTTCACCCAAGCTTAAAATCGATCTATTTGCCACCAAACAATCGGTGATTTCTAGCTAGGTTCTTCCGTAGCTCTAACCTAGATTTGTGAACTTGAGGGTTGGCTTCATCCAAGACGACCCGCTGCTGCCTCTTCCACCGGATTCATCCCGTCTGCCTCTTCGCTTGGCCTCACGCCAAGAGAGCTCGTCAAGACTACCGCCTTCTAGGTCTTGGTTTCTTCCAAGTAACATTCTCTGCGATTTTCACGACCGACAACCTGGGGCCCATGGGCGCGGAACTTCATAGCCGGTAGTATGTGGAGACGACCGACCGAGGGCGCTGAGTAGCTCTCCCAATTATTGCATTGTATGCCCCTCGAACTTTACGACCAGAACTCCACGCCCTTTCTATCTCGGCATGGCTTCGCCAAACTTCACTTTCGAGATAGACCCGGCGAATCGGTATGTCGACGCCTTGCTATTCCTTTCGATGGGCCGTCCGTAGGTAATAGCCGCCTTCTACCCCCATTTGTTCAAGGTTTCATAAGATAGCAAGTCGATCGAATCGCCTGTGTCAATCATCACCCGCTTCACCTCAGAATCGTCCATGTTGAAATTTACGACGAGGGCGCCATCGTGAGGGCAATGTACCCATTTAGGTCCGACTCATTGAAAGAGATCATTCCGCCGTTTCCTTCAGCTTTTTGATGGGAGTGTCGTCGCCAATTGCTTGGCGATGTTTTCAGCTTTTAACGGTGGATCCCTATCGCATTTCCACCAAATATCGTGTTAATAACTCCTATCGGTCATTTTGCTGTTCGCATTTCCATCGCTTTTTTCCTCGACCGCCTCTGCTTTCTCTGTTATCTCAGATTCGCGCTCGCCTACCCCCATCATTCCTATCGCTCGCTCTCGGGGTGAGCGTCAGAGTCCGACCGCCTTGGCCCTCAACGATCGACGCTTGCTTCGTGTTTCACGAATCGCCTAACCTCCCTTTGAATAAGGAGCTCAATCTCTTTTTCAACCGCCAGCTAGCTTTTCCGTATCATGACCGACCTCTCCGTGGAAACGACAAGATAAATTAGGGTTCCCGTCTCAGACGGGTCTTCATTCTTCGCTCTTTGATAGTTTCCTCATCCGCCTAACGGCCGCTAGTACTTCAAAGATACGACTGCTTAATGGGTGAACTTCGCAATATCCTTGTCGACGGTCGGCCTTTTCCAGCTCGACCGGCTTTTTGCCATTGTGGGGTTGCCCGCCTATCGTCGGCGCGAGCGATCTTCCGTCCGACGCCCTCGTGTTTTTCAGACTTCTTCAAGCTTAATATACCTATCCGCCCGGCTTTTATTTCCGAACCGAGCGAGGTTGATCGAGGGCTAACGACTTTCAACTCCTCGCCCTCGATTGCTTATAAGTGCGCTAAGCATAGACGAAAGGTGTGAGATCGGTACTCGACCGCCTCATTGTTGAACCGAGTGATGAACTCCGTAAACTCTCATTCCTTCCTTGGGTGAGTCAGATCACCTCCAAAGCCGCCTTCTGCGTCGCCATTAGGGCTTAACCGATTCAGAAAAGCGACCAAGTCCTCAAACATGTGATATGCCCGGGGTAGTTGTTGAACCATCGCCGAGCTCCCTCTTGAAAGCCGCGCGAAGGCCTTACATCAATAGCATCCGGACACAAGTAGGCTCATCACGGATCGAAGTGCTGCATGTAGTCCAAAGGGCCGGTCTTCCTGTATTTCTCGTGGTCGGTAGATTTTGCGCCGGTGCCGGAGGCTATCCAAATGTCCGGAATGAAGGGAGAGTCAGACAAGGTCGTCGGCGATCTGACGGAAGCTCAGAGTACGCGTGTCCGATCATCCGCGATTTTTTCTAGGTTTCATACGGCGGTGATCGGTTGTTGTCAATTGTTCGCGGCCAGTCGCACGGACGACGGCCGGCCAGGCTGGTTGCGATCGCAGATTCAGCGAATCACCAACTCACCGCTTTTCTATCTGCTTCCGGCCAGACGCGTGTGGACGGAGGAGGATCTCGCACCTAATCGGCCGGAGATTCGGGTTGCATGGTGTGCAACGTTATCCTCCACGCCACGCTCGTTTCTTCGCTCCAAGGCTCGAGGCCGCAGCTGATCGTTAGATTGAAGACTCCGCGGGAGATGTGTGGTGCGGCAGAATCAGCAGTAATCGCAAACCGATATGTTGATCGCAAGAGCCGCAATGCAGCCTATGTCGGGATTCATCGTCGCTACCGCTTATCTGCAGAGTTTTAGACGTGGTGCCCAAAGTCGGGCCCCACGGTGAGCGCCAATTGGTTCTCGCCAATTTCGCCGAACGGTGCTTCCATTGAAATCCATCGCCTTCTACCTTCGCGATGAACGCGACGTGAATATACTCGCAAAACAAGGAAAGCTCGTCGGGGTGACAACCCGATTAGCCTCTCCGACGCCAAGTAAGCTTTTGGTGTAGGAAGGATTGATGAATTCAGAGAAACGAATTAGGTTATGATCGCCACCGAATTATGGGAGAATAATACCTTATATACGGGTAGTAATCAGTTTAGTGTTGTTACGATCCGCATTGGAGATCTCCTTCGCTAATGGGCCGGGAGTAAAGTGGGCTTTGGCCTTAGAGTCGATCTTCGATGAACGGCCGATCGACCCACTTCGTCTTGATTGGTCCGAGTCTTAATGGTCGAATTCACCAAAATGGAATATGATAGAATAGAGAAAAGTTTCATATGATATTTTATTCCATTTTAAACATTACAAATAAGTTACTTCGATTTGGGAGATTTAAGAAAGAATATAAAATGATAAACAATATTTTACTATATTATATTATGAATAATTCTTTCAAGCAACATTTTACTATATTACATTATGAATCTTTTCATCCCTTTCGGATAAGAATTTTCTAATAGTACATCAATTTATATTTCATTCTATTATAAACCATTATATTATATTAAAATACTTACGACCAATCAAACATAACCTGAGATTTTTAAGAGTGTATGATATAGTTTTAGTTTTTAGTCCCGGTAAAGCAAATATCTTATTATACAGTTCCTATGATCTTGAACTTCAACATTTTGAACATTTAAGGTAAGTTTAAATTTAAATTTATTTGTTTTAAAATTAGGTAATAAATTTTATTTATTTGAGAATTATAAAATTAGTTCAATTTTTAATCTTTATTTTAATACTTTTATTATTAATTAAATTAATAATATTCAATTGTTTAATATTAATTACTAATAGGAATTTTAATCAAAGTAACTTAATAGTTCAATTTAATCTAGATTAATTTACATTAAAATAAAATATTATATTATTTGAAATTTAGAAAATAATAAATGAATAATTTACAAAATTTTAAATAGTCGTTTATAAAATTAGAATATTTTATAATAAAGTATTTAATTCTAAATAATAAAATCAAATTTAAAAATAGACTATATTTTAGTATATATAAGATTAGGTTAACATAAAATTTAGAAGTTCCGTATAATAAAATATAATAATAACAAATAATAATAAAATTAAAATTGTTTAAACAAAAATAAAAATAAAAATGAAACGAAGAGCAATCTACACGAGACATCATGAAACAAAAGATCGATCGACCTCGCTTCCGCCAGAAACAGAATAAACCCGTAACTTTCACGTCTTCGTGCATAGATCGCAAGAGCAGGACCGTACATACCGAATGGCTTCATGGGAAAGAGCTTTCAAGTATGGAAGTTGGGGCAGGTGCTCCTCCTTGATCTTCGCATTTCTGCAAACATTTTGGATTTCAGAATACAGCTTATCCTAAGATATATAATAAGGAGACTGATCTGAAAGATTTATGAAGACGCCTTCCAAAAGAAAAATATCTCTCAATAGCCCCCAGTTCAGCGGGAAGGAAGCCAGCAATGTCATTATGGTTAAGATCAATGCCTGCAACTACCGTTTGTTTAGGGTCGTCGAGAGCCGATGCACAGAATACCCCATTGTATTCACAAACATCAGGACTTGCCCAATTAGCTGTTGCGTTGTTAGGGTCAGAGTGAATGGCATGTTTCCAGGCCTGAAGTGCAATGTATGCTCCTCTAAGCCTGGGATTGGGAAAGGTAAATTCCACACTCACGTTGTACCCATAATGATCAGGCAAATCATCATTCTCTTTAAGGGACAAGAGTTGGCGATGGGTGATGAGAAGAACTTCTGAATCTGAAAGGCCTAAAGAGGAAGTAAACGAGGAAGTGGAAGATAGAAAAAGAAAAAGATTGCTAAAAACCCTCCAGAGAACAACATTATTCTCATAATCATTGCCACCTTCAAAGAGACCTAAGGGACGGCTTATAGAGCCCAACATTTTGATTTTGGCATTGTTCTGAGGCTACCCAATAATCTCTCCGCAGCTGTAATCAACATTAAGATTTGACCTTCGCTTAACCAACCAAAATTGGAGCCATGTCCCTAAATATGGGGAGGCAAGTTTGGCATTCTCTACTATATTTACACCCTTGATCGTATGGTTCATTGGTTGGTCTAACTTTGATTTTTGTCTCATTGGGTTGGGCCTTTTGAGTTTTCGTGTATTCCCTTTGTAATTAGGCTTTTCAATGTAAGGCCTTCCATTTCTTCAATTTGGTTACAGCTAGTAGGCAATCTCTTTTGTTGAGAACAAGGGGAAATTGAAGTTTAACGTGCTTTAAAATGAACATAAAACACATATTTGAGGTCGTTACGTGAGAAATTAAGTCTTTATTCTTAAAGTTTGTATTTAATAAATGTATTACAAGGGTTCTAATCATGTTGATACTAAGCAAGCAATACTCTCTTCAGAAATGGTTAAAAGCTTCCCACTAATACATTTACTTGAGCATATCTTATCAATACAAAGTAAAATATTGAAAAATATTAGGCTCTCTCAACGCATTAAGTTAGACTCAAATCTAAAAATTTGTATTTGTATAAATTTTAAACTCGAATTAGATTGGCTCGAGTCAAATATGATTAAATATGTTTTATTTTTAAAAAGTAAAATAATGTCATTTTATTTTAAATTTTAAATTAGAAATTGAATCTGAAATTAAAAAATTAAAATCGGCGGGATCAACTTGGACCGGGTAATTTTTATAAAACTAGTTGTAATCCAGAGAAAAAGAGGAAATTGACATCTCTTATCCACGATTACAAGCTTAGCTTATCACATCTCGAGAATCACATAGGCCATAGCTAGGTTTTTTTGTTTTTTCAGTAGCAGCCCCCACTAGCCTTGGCTCGCCTGGAAGTCGATGAACTTTACACTAAAGATGAAATTTGAACGCAATTGATATCATGGAAAAAGCGATTTGAATATGAAAGTAAAAGATAGAAAAAGCAGCCAAAGCAAAACCCATCTCTTAGAAAAGAGCCACTACTCGATTACTTGTACAAATGGAGTAGCCCCAGTCACCATTAAGAAAAAGTCGACGCTCCAAAACCCTAGGAACTTATGTATATTGACAAAAGTCGCCTATATTGCTTCTTAGAGGTGGCTGGGATGGTTGAAGGAGGCTCTTTAAATTTATTCGACCACATGGTCTTGAATTTAAATTACCTACATTTTCTTGAGATTTAAAATAGTTATTTAAATCACGTTAATTGTTTATTTTTCAATCATGATTTAATTTTAGATCTTCTTGATATTTAAAATAATTATTTAAATCACGTTAATTGTTTAATTTTCAATAATTATTTAATTTTAAACATATGATTTAAAGATTTTAAAGATTTAGGTTGACAATTTCAATATTTTAAAATTAGATTAAAAGTTAAACTGGTAAGATTAAAGTTTAAGGTTTAAAAGATTCAATCGGTATTTGAACATCATAAAATTGGCTAAAATTAAATAAAATTAAAATTTTAGAATATAATTAAAAGAAATTGTATTTATCCATAAAATTTTAAATTTTAACAATTTATTAAATAAAATTTATTAATTAATTTTAGTTTATAATAATGTATTAATTTATGAAAATTTATTGATTAATTAATAAATTAATCAATTTTTAACAACAAGATTTATTAAAATAATTTGAATCTAAAAGTTAAACTGTTTAATATTTTATAATTAAACCAACTAAACTGGGTAGATTTTTTTTAATTAAGATATAATATATTTTCTTATTATGTGGACCACCAACATGTTTATTGAGGAACATCTTGTAAGACACTAGGTATGGTTTATGGAGCCATGTCACTGATATTGAGGGCCGCATCTGGATGTCGAGAAACAACATTCGACCACTTTCTCAATCTGTAAACATTGCTTTGTGGATCTAACATGTTTTTGTTTATTGTTGCTGTAAATAAAAATACATTTTAAATTTAAACTAAATAGTATTACATAAAAAGTTGGCATTTTTATTAAAGATAAAAAACAGACAAGTGTTTCTGGGTAATCCAAATCGTCAAAACCTAGAACAGATTGAATGAACCGAGTTAAAATAATTAGCAGTCGAGGATAGTGTTAAGAGTATACATGCAAGTTCAATTCGGATGGCGCGTGGAACTTGGGCTCCCACACGATCTCTTCGGAGGATCTATTTGGAGTTTGCCACGGGGAGTAGTGGGGGGATTCAAGCAACTCTTCAGTAAGGGTTCGCCTTTAGCTGCTAAATTTTGGAGGGTTCACTCGAGTCTTCAGCTGGCTTGGGACCTGGGATTCCGTCAAGTGGTGGTTGAAGTCGACTCCTTTAAGGTCATTAACATTCTCTCTACTCCCCACGCCATCGACCTAATTGTCTTTTGGTGACAAGTGATTCTGCAAATGATATAATCTGCGTGAATGACTCGCCCAAAGATTTGTACCGGGAAGGTAACCAGTGCGCGGACAATTTCATTCGCCTCATTGACTTATTCAGTCCGGGCTTCCATATTCTGCAAGAGCCCACTATTGACATCCAGGAGCTTTTCCGACATGATGCGCTAGGAGTGCGCTAGGAGTGCAGTGTATTCCAGAACGATGATTTAATTTGTTTTTCATTTCTTCTTTTTGTAAATATATATATATATATATATATATATATACCAATGTTTGGCTTTTATTCATACTCTCTGTATGGTCTTTTCTTTATTATTACCTTGTACTTTGCATTTTACCGTCTCTTTGTCTGTTGGAAACACTTGAGAGTTCGAGTAAAAACACGATCATGCCTCCTATTCCTATACTTGTGTGGTCAACGTTACTTGGATGTGTACATTATACATATATATATAATAATAATAAAGAAAAGACCATACAGAGAGTATGAATAAAAGCCAAACAAACTCCAATGTTTCAATGTTAAAACTGTTTTGGGATGCCAATGGGGGAGTTGAAGACTTCCAAGTACTCGAGAAATACAGTATCTGACATGCATCAATCATTTGTATGTTTTTTTTTTAATCATAACACATCAAATAGTATTTATTAACTTCAACATGCCGTGAAGCGAGGCATTGACTCCTGAATTTATATATTCAACAGGAAATTCCCATTTGTTTTTGCATAAGTTATTAAAGCATAAATTTTTAGATAAATAGACAAAAATATTTATTATTAAATTTTTTTTAAATCGGTTCATAACTCTTCGAGATGGGCTTTATTTCTCATCTTGATCTCATGGAAGTCAAAATGTTTAAATTGAATTAAACATTTTAAACTAAAATTAGATAATTAAAATTTTATAATTAAATCAGACAATTCAACTCAAATGTTTTAATGATCGATAATAACTGCATTATTACAACCCATGGGCAAGTGTCTACTGTTGTAAATGTAAGTAATGTGTCTTAAAATGGCGTCTAGAACAACTTAACAGCTGCCATTGACTTCTCCTGACACTATCCTTGGATGCTTTGTCGGCCTGAAGTCTCAACCAGATTGACATAAAAAAAGTATAAAAAAATCCAACAAATGCTCGTGGGAGTCCAACGTAATCCATTTAGGAGTCTACTACGAAAAGGTCAAGTATGACCCCTGCGTTTTAGTTGAATGTTCAAAATTGATAAGAACATTTCTACTTTACTTTCTTCGGTTCTTTTTAAGACACGTTATTACCCTTGTCATGTGAACACAAATTTTTGGTTAGTTGATTGTGTAAAATGCGGTTCAAATACTTGAGAGGAGGTCTTTCTGCATTAACTCAACCTGCCAACTAACCAAAAAGAAGAGAAAAGGACTAGGTGGGCCATTTTCAACGTTGTGACGACCTCAGTTCTCATAAACAAAAAAGTAACTTATCTATCTATAAGTTTGAGTGGGTGACTTATAGGTCCCAAGTAGTCAGACCAAGTCTAAACTCTGAGTTATTAAAAAAAGAAGAAGAAAGCAACTAGCACCATATTTTAACTAAAAAACGTAGAAGAACCAGTGGAGTGAAGGGTAATACTCACCATACCGAAACTTCTAGGAATATACTTATAGGTCAGTAACTTAAATGTATTATTTAGTTGGCAGGTGAAGTCAAAGATGCGTTACTGAGGTGCTTATTTTGGCCAACGGCTTTTGAATGCCAAAACCCCCCAGGCCGCAACTTTCATCAAACATTCTGCAACTTTAATGGAAAGACAGGGTTCGTGGAGAAAGTAAAAGGAGAGGGGTATGTTGGGCATTGCAGCGAAACGAAGATTTAATAATGGTGGGGAAAAGAAGAGAAGCAGTCGCATTTAATGCATACATGTCTACATTAACTGCAGTAGTAAGTGCAGAATTGGTGTCTTCAAAAAGTTTTGAGCTTTGCCTTTTAACTTTGTCTCTGTTAACACGTAACGAAGCAGAGGAATAGAGGAAGCTAGGAGGAAAAAGAAAAGAAAAAAGCAGAGGAATTGAAGAGTGGTGGTTAGAGAGTCAGCCAGTGTTTTATTGGTCCTTTTCTAGCTCTGCGTCTAGGTTTCTCGTACCTTGTTGTGTTGGTAGCTTTGTTGATAGGTTGTACTGTTTAGTATCTTTAGCTAGCTTGTTTACTAGGAGTGAGGATTCAGGGGAAGTTGGCTTTTGTAACGTGGAATTCAGTTTCTGGAGATGACTTTGAATCTGGGTTTTGTTTCTTTTGTGGGGTTCGTGTCTGAATTCTCCGTAACATCGGACGGCGTTTCAATGTGGTGGTGGTGGTGTTGAATTTGAATTGGAACCCGCAAATTATGGGCCCTTAAAGCGACGATAAAGCTACGGTTTTCTGATCAGCGTCAAAGGTTTGATTCTTACCAGATGGGTTTTCTTTACCTTTCCTCTTCTTTATGACCAATCCTGTTGATCTCGAAAAAGTTCTGTGTAGCCCCAACGAAAAGAATATATCTTGTTTCTGATATTTTTGAATATTTCTTAGGTATAAAGTGCCAAAGTCTAGAATGTCAGTTTCTTTGCCAAGCTGACAACTTTCGGTTTCAAAGACTCCTCTTTTCTTTCATTCGGGTCTCTACTGATTTTTGTACTTGGAGGGTAACACTGGGATTGGTGTAAGAGAGCGAAAGAGGTTGCATTCATGCATCTTTCACTATGGAAACCAATTATCCATTGTGCGGCTCTGTTAGTGGACAAGAAGAGCAAAAGGAGAGGTGGCTCTGGTTCTCGTTCTGGTTCTGGCTTGACTGTGCTTCGTCAATTGCAAGAAAACAAACTTAAAGAGGCCCTTGAGGCAGCTTCTGAAGATGGGTCTCTCGCAAAATCTCAAGATATTGATGCAGACACATCTGCGAGTCAGGAACGAACAGTTATTGGTAGATCACGTTCACTTGCTCGGCTACATGCCCAGAAAGAGTTCTTGCGTGCCACAGCTATGGCTGCAGAGAAAAGTTTTAGCTCTGAGGAGTCGATTCCACAACTCTACGATGCCTTCACCAAGTTTCTAACAATGTACCCGAAATTTCAATCAACAGAAAGGATTGATCATTTGAGAGTTGATGAGTACGGACATCTGTCTGATTCTTCATCCAAGGTATGCCTTGATTACTGTGGCTTTGGGTTGTTTTCTAATCTTCAAACTCAACAATACTGGGAGTCGTCTGCATTTACCTTGCATGAAATTACTGCGAACTTGAGTAATCATGCTCTTTATGGAGGTGCCGAGAAGGGTACTGCAGAACACGATATAAAAACTAGGATTATGGATCACTTGAACATTCCTGAGAATGAATATGGTCTTATTTTCACTGTTAGTAGAGGCTCTGCCTTTAAATTGCTAGCTGAATCATATCCATTCCATTCAAATAAGAATCTATTGACCATGTTTGATCACGAGAGTCAATCTGTCAATTGGATGGCTCAGTGTGCCAAAGACAAAGGTGCTAAGGTCTACAGTGCTTGGTATAAATGGCCTACTCTAAAGCTGTGTTCTAAGGAGCTGAGGAAACAAATTTCAAATAAGAAGAAGAGAAAGAAAGATTCTGCAGTTGGGCTCTTTGTTTTTCCTGTTCAGTCTAGAGTAACTGGGGCCAAGTATTCTTACCAGTGGATGGCACTTGCTCAACAAAATAATTGGCATGTTTTGCTGGATGCTGGGGCATTAGGTCCCAAGGATATGGATTCACTGGGGCTTTCCTTGTTCCGCCCAGATTTTATTATCACATCATTCTATAGAGTGTTTGGGTCTGATCCAACTGGGTTTGGATGCCTTCTGATCAAGAAATCTGTAATGGCAAGTCTGCAAAATGAGGGTGGGCGTACTGGGTCAGGCATGGTTAGGATTCTACCTGTTTTCCCTCAATATTTGGGTGATTCTATGGATGGTATTGATGTTTTGGCTGGAATTGAAGAAAATGCTATCAGTTGTGATGAAGAAACTGTACCAGAAACACAAGGGGGATCACAGTTGCCTGCCTTTTCAGGTGTATTCACTCCCAACCAGGTCAGGGATGTTATTGAAACTGAGATGGAACATGATAACAGCTCAGATAGAGATGGGGCAAGTACCATTTTTGAGGAAGCAGAGAGCTTTTCAGTTGGGGAGGTCATGAGAAGTCCAATTTTCAGTGAGTCTGAATCATCAGAAAATTCGTACTGGATTGATTTGGGTCACAGTCCATTACCGCCTGATAATTGTAAGCAATTGAGCAAGCAGAAAACAGGTTCCCACTTTCACCATCGTGGATTTCTGGCAAGAGGTTCATGAACCGATTCTGCCTAAACCAGTCTCAAAATCAATAAAGAGTTCCAGATGTGATGAAAATGAGCAAAATCACAGAATACATAATGATCCTGTTTTATCTTTCGATGCAGCTGTGCTATCGGTGGCCCGGGAGCCTGACCATTCAAAGGGAATTCCTGAAGAAGAAATATGCACTGGAAGAGAGCATATCTTAAACAATAGAGAGGAAAATGCTGACTCAATGCATGCCGGAGAGATTCAGGAGGACTTTGTAATAAGAGATGAGTCAAAGTTGGCAGATCCTAGGTCAATCTCGACTTCAAATGGATTCTGTCCCAACCAGATTTCTGGCCTTAAGCATGATGCACATGAGAGTGCTTCAGCATGCAGTATTAGCCAAGAAGCGAAGGAGAGTGCTATAAGGAGAGAGACAGAA
Source organism: Erythroxylum novogranatense (assembly GCA_029891385.1). Taxonomy (NCBI): domain Eukaryota; kingdom Viridiplantae; phylum Streptophyta; class Magnoliopsida; order Malpighiales; family Erythroxylaceae; genus Erythroxylum; species Erythroxylum novogranatense. The sequence goes on along the minus strand of JAIWQS010000031.1, from coordinate 70,232 downwards.
GGTGAGTTTAGACTGTTGGGTGGGAGAAAGAGGCAGGTACTTTGGTTTGGAAGAGGTTGATCGAGTTGTTGGCATGAGCCACAGAGTTTCCTTTAGCATGGAAGAAAATCACAGAGAAAATTCAAGTAATTTTGAGGTGGGGGATGTATCTGCAGCTACCAATGGTGATTATGAATCGTATAGTGACGATGATGGTGATGGCGACGAACAAGAATGGGGAAGAACAGAGCCGGAGATAATTTGCCGACATCTGGATCACATCGACTTGCTGGGACTCAACAAAACTACTCTCAGACTCCGATATCTCATTAACTGGCTTGTCACCTCCTTACTTCAACTTCGCATTCCGTCTTCAGATGGTGAGGAAGCATCTATTGTACAGATATATGGCCCCAAGATAAAATATGAAAGAGGTGCTTCTGTAGCTTTCAATGTCAGGGACTGCACTAAAGGGCAACTAATCCACCCAGAAGTTGTACAGAAGTTAGCTGATAAACATGGAATCTCTTTGGGAATTGGCATTCTTAGCCATGTAAGAATGGTAGACAGCCCAAAACAACATTCCAGGAACTTAAACCTTGAAGACACAGCATTGTGCAAGCCAATGGCTAATGGCCGCCATGATAGTAAAAATGTGTTCTATCGCGTGGAGGTTGTTACTGCATCTCTTGGATTTTTAACCAATTTTGAAGATGTCTATAAGATGTGGGCCTTCATTGCTAAGTTTCTTCGACCCTCTTTCGTTGAAGAGGGGGAATTAACATTAGTTGAAGATGATGACTCATAAACATAGATGAAGAGGTTTGCATCCATTAAAGGTGGATACAGAGACACTCACAAGGTCCAAGAAGAAATGTGAGAGACTCAACTTTATGATTGTAGGAAGTGGAAAGATGTGAAGGTGTAATTTTTTGCATGATGATACATGTTCTGCTCTTTCTGGACATATTTGTGATGTGAGCATATGAATTTGTTCATTCTTCTTGATGTAACTGGGAATGTAGTTTTTGTACAACTCTTGTTAAGGTTCATGTAGAGTTTTCCCATACAAACATATATATTAGTTCAGCATTCAGCAGAATAAGTGTATCGATTATAAGAATTGTCTGAAGATAGCACTTGCTCATTGTGTGTAAGACATTTTCTTTTGTTTCAAAAGATAAAACTTGATTTCTCTCTACAAGTAAGTTAAATAGGTAGAATGAGGCATTACTTTGGATAGTTACTGCCACCACTTTTATAATTATGATTTAAGTATGCATTAAATAAAAATTCATATTTATAAAGTAGATTTTTTAGTTTTTATTTTTATTTTTAAAGTTAATGTCTAATATTTTTAAGAAATGATTTTATTCTAATCTTTTATATGATATATGTCATTATGTTAGAATAGGATCGAATTTGTGGCTTGTTGAATGGTATCGAACTAATTTTCTTTGATCTTCTATTTTTTCGGCTCAAAAGAGACTCGAGACCTTTGTTTTTTTGAGAAACTCATAAATAAAATTTTTCTTCAATCTCAAAGTCTATACAATGCTGGCTTCTATAGCCTTAGTGAAATAACTGTCTAATTTCACTACTACGTAAATTAACGAAATAAGGAATTGCTACTTGACTACTTCCAACACGATCAACACTTAAAATAAAAATAAAAACTAAACACAACAGCTTCATATGTGGCTTTGTTATGGCTTCTTCGTGAACTTCCCATGAGTGAAATGATTGTGGCTTTGTATAGCTTTGGTCTCATAACATCACTCTCGCCCTCAAAAACAGCTTGTCCACAAGCATAAAGTCTGAAAATCTCTTTTAAATCATCCAGCTACTCCCACGAAGCCTCAGTTGGAGATTTTCCTTGCCAATGAACTAAAACCTATGTAATGTTGTCTTGTTGTCGTTGAGCAATAACTGCAGATGGCAGTAGGGATAGAATGACTGGAACCAAGTCTAGCAAGGGCACAGGAGAGTTAAGGTCATCTGAATTGTATGGCTTCAAGCTTGAAACATGGAAAACGGACGAATTTTAAAATTTGGAGGTAGTTCAAGCTTGTAGACAATCGCGTCGATACGCTGCAACACCTTGAAAGGGCCATAAAATTTGGGGTTAAGATATTTATTATATATCTTATTGTTTAATTTTGGCATTTTTGATTATTGGATCTTTAAGATAATGTTTAAAAATCCAAATCAACATATGTTGTAAATAACACTCCTTATTTGAGTTGGACTCTGGTATAAGAATTACAATGAAATTAGAAGTCCATCTTAAATTGAAATTCAGTGGATTTTGTTAAAAAGGGTAGACATCGTATTTCTTTTATGTGAAAACGACAGGCTTGTGTGAGTGATCTTCATGGGTGTCTTGATTGGTTGATTGAACATTGATGGGCATATTATGCTGCTGTTGTGTGGATCACACTAGGTGTAGAATGGAGATTGTAAGATTGTTTGTGTAGTGGTGGCATGTGACATTCTAAGTCTCAAATTTTCTGCATAAGTGACCTTGATTCTGCAACTCTACACTTGTCGTTGATGTCTTTACAGTTGGATATTCTTTTTTTTTTGCATTGTTGATGGATTTTCTGTTGAGAATTATTAGATCTATGGTTATGGATTGGATTAGAGTATAGTACTGTTGACTTTACGTTTATAATTAATCCATCCTATTGCTGGTGCTTTTTCTGTCAAGGATGATGTCTAAGTGGGCTGAAAAGTTGCTGCATTTATGTGATTTTTAGAGCTGCGTTTTTCTAGCTTTGAATGACTATCATTGGGCTGTTCTGTTGTGAAATGTGTTCAGTTTTGGCAGTTGATTTTTCTATGATATTTGTGTTAAAAAAATTTCAGCACTCATCGTGAATTTTGCAGCTTTAATATTTATAACGTTTCGACAGATAAACATTTATATTTCATAGTGACAACTTTTAGATCTATTTCATGGGAGCTGAGCTTATCGGGAAGTTGTTTTTCTCTTCTTTGTCAAGTGTTGCCGTTTATGTTGAATTTTATTTAATCATTTGAGTTGTTTAGTTTGTTTCATTATCATTAAACATCGTTTTGAGAAAATTTTTTGTCTAGGTTAGTACGAGATGGTCGTACTATTGGGTGTGAATTTCTTTCATGAAAAGTAAGGTTGAGAGATAGTGTCAAGGGTTGAGTAATCTAGGCTCAGTAAAGCCTTAGGTAAATCTATTGTACTTTGGTGAAAGTATTAAGCTAGGTGAGGCTCTCATAAATGTAGGCAAGATGTCTTTGAATCAGTGTTATCAAATTTTTAGTGTTTTTATTATTTCACTTTTGCATAGTTTTATTCTATTAGTGCTAAAAAAGTTTGCAAAAAGTTTGCGAAACAATTAACCTCCTTTGGTTTTTCAATTGGTATCAGAGCAAGGTCACCGATTCAGAACTTGATAGCAAGTTGATGTAGATCCGAGTTTCGCGAACATGACTACAAGAGAGGCACTACAGGTGGAAAATGGAAAAGTATGAATGATGTGGAAGATGAATCAGATGAAAACGAAGACTTGATACTACTTACACGAAATTTTGGTAAATGGCTGAAAAGAATGAAGAAGGTCAGATCCGACTTTAGATAATATGGCAGAAGTTCATCGAGTAACAATTCAAGACAACAAGTCAAGACAAAACAAAATGAACGGAAGGCAAGGAGAATCCAATGTCATAAATGTCAAGGTTTTGGACACATTCAATTCGAATGTGCCAATATTGTGAAGAAGAAAAAAGGAAAGTCCTTCACAAGCACTTGGAGTGAAAATGATTCCAAGAGTAAATATGGTAACGAAGAAGAAATAGCTAATGGTGCTGCGTTGATTGCCTTACATAGAAAAAGTTCAGTTACTTTGCTTAACAGTAACTGAGAAGGAAATAACTGAAGGTCAAAAGAGGGAAAAATCAGAAAGGTTCGAAAACAATCTAGCTTAAGATCCAATATCAGATTATGGCACCGACGGTAGTCGCCTAAATGATAAAAAAGGGAATTTTTACGAGGATTACAAAGCTATGCATGAAAAATGGGTGAAAATGCACAGAAAGAATCAAAGATTAAAGGAAGAGAATTTTTCTATGAAGAACATCGTACAAGAGTTAGAAAGAAGCCGATGTTGACGTCAGATGAGCTTGGTGAAGCTAGAATTAAATTGATAAGTACTGAAAAGGGATTGAGGATGTTGAATGGAGGTACGAAAAAGCTAGATAAGTTGATAGAAATTGGTAAAGTTAAAGGAAATTTTCAAGGCATTGGCCATAAGGGTGAATGCTCTAAAGTGAATGAGAAGAAAGATGCCATATCCAAATCTATCCGAGAAGAAGAAACATTGAGAAAGAATCAAAATTTATTCCCACATGTCATTTTGTGAAGTCATTGGACATATAAGGCCAAGATGTTATCAATTACTACGATGTTGTTTCAAAGAAGACAAAATCTAAAATCTAGACACTCTCATTAAATTTCCAACAACATCTCATGATATCAAAGCAAGTTTGGATTAGAAAGGGTCAAGTACAAGCACAAAACGTTGTGAAGGAAAAATAAGAAATTGCCCAGATTTACGATTAGTTACTACTGAGGAAGTAATTGCAGAATCGATATGCGCTAGTTATCACGAGGAAGTAATCAGACGAATCAAGAACTTTCAGTTACTTCGGATGATGAATCACCCAAAACACTAAAAGTTGATTTGAATCGAGATTCTTTATCTCGAATTCAAAGAAATTATCCAGTAGAAAATGTCATTGGAGATGTCAGGGAAAGAAGAAAAACAAGATAAAGAAAAAGGGTTGATTATCGAGGACTTGCAAGCACTTATGTTACACATCTTCATTCAAGCTAAAGAAAAAGACCAAATTTGAGATTCTTCGAGGGGCATAGGGACTGTGTGTTTTACATTTTTGAAGTATTTTTTTGTTGTTTTTAAAAAAAGGAAGGAGGAAGCGTAAAAAAAAGTCTTTAGTTCTTTAGTTTTTATGTTGTCATTGTCGTCCTATCTTTTTTAGTAGTTAGCATTGCGACTTCTATTTGGTTCCACCAAGACTCTCGGCTCTCTCATTGGTATAAATCTCTCTCGTATCTCTATCTTTCGGCATATCTCTTAGTGTTTTGAATGGTGGTAATGTATCTTTTTGGTGTGCTTATGATTATTCCGTTGCATCTATTAGTGATTATTATGATTATGCGTTTTGATACTGTTTTATCTTAAGGGGAAGACATTAGATTGTTTATGGTGAATGTTCCATTCAGAGGGAGATTTCAAGGTTCATGTATGACTTTTCATCTTACTTTTTGACGTCTTTTTGTTCCAAGGGGGAGAAATTTGGATATTTGATAGGCATTCATTATTTATTCAGATGTTTCTTGAACTTGAAGAATTTGATGGATGTTCTTTGAAACCTGATGTTGGATTAAGGGAGAGTTTCTTATTTGTGACAAAAATTTCAAAAAGGGGGAGATTGTTAAGATATGTATTATATATATCTTATTGTTTAGTTTTGGCATTTTTGATTATTGGGTCTTTAAGATAATGTTTAAAAATCCAAATCAAGATATGGTGTAAATAACACTCCTTGTTTGAGTTGGACTCTGGTATAAGAATTACAATGAAATTAGAAGTCCATCTTAAATTGAAATTAAGTGGATTTTGTTAAAAAAAGGGTAGACATCGTATTTCTTTTTATGTGAAAAACGGCAGGCTTACGTGAATGGTCTTCATGGGTATCTTGATTGGTTGATTGAGCATTGATGGGCATATTATGTTGTTGTTGTGTGGATTACGCTAGGTGTGGAATGGAGATTGTAAGATTGCTTGTGTAGTGGTGGCGTGTGACATTCTAAGTCTCAGATTTTCTGTATAAGTGACCTTGATTCTGCAACTCTACACTTGTCGTTGATGTCTTTACAGTTGGATATTCTTTTTGTTTTGCAATTTTGATGGATTTTCTGCTGAGAGTTATTAAATCTATGGTTGTGGATTGGATTGGAGTATAACACTGTTGACTTTACGTTTATAATTAATCCATCCTATTGTTGGTTCTTTTCCCGCAAGGATGACGTCTAAGTGGGTTGAAAAGTTGTTGCATTTATGTGATTTTTAGAGCTGTGTTTTTTTGGCTTTGAATGACTATCGTTGGGCTGTTCTGTTGTGAAGTGTGTACAGTTTTGACAGTTGATTTTTCTATGGTATTTGTGTTAAAAAAATCCCAACACTCATCGTGACTTTTGCAGCTTTAATATTTATAACGTTTCGACAGATAAACGTTTATATTTCATGGTGACAACTTTCAGATCTATTTCAAGGTAGCTGAACCTATCGGGAAGTTGTTTTTCTCTTCTTTTTCAAGTGTTGTCATTTATGTTGAATTTTATTTAATAACTTGAGTTGTTTAGTTCGTTTCATTATCATTAAACATCATTTTGAGAAAATCTTATGTCGAGGTTAGTACGAGGCAGTCGTACTATTGGGTGTGAATTTCTTTCACGGGAAATAAGTTGAGAGATAGTATCAAGAGTTGAGTGATGTCGGCTCAGTAAAGCCTTGGGTAAATCTATTGTACTTTCGTGAAAGTATTAAGCTAGGTGAGGGCTTCGTAGACGTAGACAAGGTGTGTCGAACTGTGTTACCAAATTTTTGGTGTTTTTATTATTTCACTTTTGCGTAGTGTTATTCTATTAGCGTTAAAGAAGTTTGCAGAAAGTTTGTGAAACAATTAACCCCCTTTGATTTTTCATTTGGGTAGTCACTTTTGGTGCTTCCTCTGTGCCATTGATACTTGTCTAAAAGGTTGCAACTTTAACAGGACCATATCCCCCACCTAAAATTCTAGCTCCATGTGTTTAGAATCATAAAACTTCTTCATCTGAAGTTGAGCATGGTTCAAGTTGTGTTTGAGAAGCAGTAACACATCATCCCTTCCTTTAATCCATGGTCTACAGTCTCTAGTTTAGCTAAGCCTGGGAAATAAGATAATAATTGGAGAGGGGGGCGACCATAGACTACTTCAAAAGGTGTAGCCTTGAGAGTTGAATGGTAGCCAGTATTATATGAATACTCTACCCAAGCTAACCAGTTAGTCGATTTAATGGGTTGAGAACTCGCAAAACAACGCAAATACACTTTAACCACGTAGTTAACCACTTCCGTTTGTCCATCTAATTGAGGATGATAAGCGGAGCTGAAACAAAGCTTTGTCCCACTTGAACGAAACAATTCTCGCCAAAAAGCACTAGTAAACGTTACATCTCAGTCACTAACCATTGATTCTGGTAAGTCATGTAATTTAACCACATTATCAAAAATAACATTGCCACACTAACAACTGAATATGGGTGAGAAACAAATATTAAGTGACAATATTTTGATAATCTATCAACAACGACAAGAATTACATTTTACCAAACGAAGTAGGCAAACCTTCAATGAAATCTAACAAAACATCAGTCCAAATTTGGGAAGGCACGGGTAGCAGTTGAAGTGGACTCGTCGGGTGAAGGTTTTCAATTTTGTAACATTGGCAAACCCCACAAGACTTAACAAAAGTTCGAACATCTTTTTTCATGCGTCGCCAATGAAAATCTCTAGCAATTTGGAAGAGTGTTTTCTGGTAACCTTCATGCCCTTGGCAATGAACTCCAGCTAGAACGGAAGCTATAGATTGTGACTTTTTAGTACATAAACCCTATTCTTAAACAACAACAACCCATTCTTCACAATCCATTGTCCCCTCGTTGTTTTAGCTTGAACTCCTCAGATTAATTTTGAACTATTGTAGAGTTTTGTTACTTACTCTGAATTTCATCAAACAAGCTTAATTGAGGCATAGACACTGTCATCAACTCGCTATTATCTTCGTCTCTACGTGATAAAGTATTCGCAACTACATTATTTTTTCCAGCCTTGTATTCAATAGAGAAATCATAACCCAAAATTTTACAAACCCAGTGTTATTGAGGCGGAGTAAGCAGCCTCTGTTCTAGCAAAAATTTGAGGCTGTAGTGATAGGTCCAGACAATAAAATGCCTTCCCCATAAATAAGATCTCCAATGTTTGATTGCTTGTACGAGCCCAATCGGTTCTTTCTCATTAACCGAAAGTCCATGATATCGGTTAGCTAAACCCCAACTAAAAAAAGCAATGGGATGATGTTCTTGCAAAAGCACAGCCCCAATACCCGTATCACACGCATCACATTCAATTATAAAAATTTTGGAGAAGTCTAGCAATGTTAAGACTGGTGTAGAAATCATGGCTACTTTCAACTTATGGAAAGTGTCTGTTGCTTCAAATGTCCACTTGAAGGAATTTTTGCGAAGCATGGAGGTTAATGGTGTTGCAATAATGCTGTAGTGTTGCACAAACTTACGATAATATCCCGTACAACCAAGGAAACCATGTAAGCCCTTAATCGTTGTTGGTTTTGGCCATTTTTGCATTGTGTCAATCTTTGACGAATATGCCATGACTCCCTCACTCGAAATTATATGCCCCAAATAACAAACTCGCAACTGGTCGAACGAACATTTGGATTGTTTGAGAAATAGCTAGTGTTTCTCCCGCAACTGAAAAACCGTGCGTAAATGGCCAAAGTATTCAATTTTTGTTTTGTTGTACACAAGAATATCGTAAAAAAACACCAATACACATTTGCAAAGATAGGGAGCAAATATCTCATTCATCAAAGCTTGAAATGTAGATGGCGCATTTGTGAGACCAAACGCCATTACCAAAAATTTGAAATGACCGTGATGAATACAAAAGTTGTGCTTTCGATATCCAATTCCACATTCGAACTTGATGGTACCCAAAACCATATCTAATTTAGTAAAGAACACGGTTCCATGTAACTTGTCTAATAGTTCATCGATCATGGAATAGGAAATTTGTCTTTATTGTCTTTGCATTTAACTCACGGTAATCAACACACATCCGCCAAGAACCATCGACTTTAGGAACCAAGATCACTGGAGATGAAAAGGAGAATTAATTGACCGAGTAACTCTTTGTTGCAACATTTTTGTACATTGCTTCTCAATTTCTTCTTTTGGGCATGTGGATAACGATAAGGACGCATTCACAACCGGCTTTGCTCCACGGCTCTAGTGGGATTCGTTGATCACATCGACGGTTTGAGGTAACCTCTGAAGCTTGTGAAAGACATTAGAAAATTTTGAGAGAAGTGTTTGAATGTGTTGGTCAATGGGTTGTCTCACCAAATAGCTTTAACTTCACATGAGTTGATTAATTTATTGTCTTTTAGACCATTTAGAGTCACAGTTGGGATTCCACTTTAAAAGTCATCCACAATTCTTCAAAGTTCCATATTATGCGCCAAGAGTCTTAATCCAATTAACACTAAGAACGATGTCCACTCCACTTAATGTAAGTACCCATGGATTTACTTTAACGGTGACATCTTGCAATTGAACAACTATCCCTTAACCATGCCCAAACAATCATTTTCACATCGCCATGTCTACAAAGGTGTGGGTACTTCCAGAGTTAATTAAAGCTACCACCACTTTACCATTCACGCTGCCTTTCACCTTCATTGTCTGTGGTCCGCTCTCGCCAGTGATGGCATCAATCAAGATTTGGGGTTGATCTCCTTCTAAGAGTTGGTCACAACCATATTTTTCAATATCATCATCTTCTAAAAATTTTATCCAAAATAGACGTTTGCATTGATGCCCTCGTACAAACAATTCATCACAATTAAAACATAGATCCTTCTTTCGTCGTTCCTCCATCTCCGCCGGAGTTAACCTCCAAATGTTGCGTGGTTTAGAATGTGGAATTGTAGATGTGTCCGTAGTTGGGCTCGATGGGGTTCAATGTTTCACAAACCGATAACACCTTTCATAAAGTCGCAAGAAGACTCATGGTCGATGATAAGTCTTGGGGATATTGATAAAATATCTACTTTTGTTCTTGATTGAGTGAACCAACACGTGTAACTAATTGCTCGAATGCCCTGCAAAAATCAGCCACCGAACCCGTTTGTTTTAATTTTGCCAATTCGCCCAATTTTTGACTTTTTACCGAAGGCCCAAATCTCAGATAATATTGGCGTTTGAATTCTTCCAAAGAGAGGTTTGGAGTGTCCTCTTCCAATTGCATGTACCAAATTTGAGCGTCGCCTTCCACATGGAAAGAGACGAGTTCCAACTTTTCATCTTTTGGAGTATTTTGGTGTCGAAAGAAATATTCACACCTATAAAGCCATCCCAATAGATCTTCCTGTCCCCCATATTTGAGAAAACTTAAATTTGTCACCTTAGCCAACGTATGCCCTTCGTTCAAGTTCTTGGTTCCTGAACCTTCCTTGCCCTCCTTTTCTTTTCCTTGATGGGCTCTCTCTCCCCCACCATTGAAGCTTCAATCTTTGAGGCAGCCAACTCTTTTGAAAGCTCTTCAATTTTAAGGTCTCGCACTCGATTGGCTTCTTTCTCCTTATGCAACATTTGAAGAATCTAGTTAAGTTGTTGTTGGATCGAATCCCCCATAACACCTGTCTCTGATATCAAAATGTTAGAACAAGATCGAGTTTGTGATTTGTTGAACGATTGTCGAACTAATTTTTTTGATATGCCTATTTTTTCGACTTAAAGGGGACCCAGGACCTTTTAATAGAGAAACTCAGAAATAGAAAATTTTCTTCAATCCCAAAGTCTGTAAAATGTTGCCTTTTATAGTTTTAGGAAAATAACTGTCTAATTTCACTACTATGTAAAATAAGGAAATAAGGAACTGTTACTGGACTACTTTCAACACAATCAACACTTAAAAATAAAAAATAAAAAATAAAAAACTAAACACAACAGCTTCATACGTGGCTTTGTTATGGCTTCTTCGTGAACTTCCCATGAGTGAAACGGTTGTAGCTTTTGTATAGCTTTAGTCTCATAACACATTAGTAGAAAATTAGCATATTTTATTAAAATAAATAATATTTATATAATATACGTCATTTGTCATTTATACTTTTATATATCATAACAAAATATTATATTTGTTTATCCACCAAATTTCATATACTCATTAGACTTTAAATTTTAATATCTCATTTTTTTATTGCTCCAAGCTCCACAATTTTCTGCAACAATCAACTATTACAGGAGGCAGTGCTTATTTGATGGGATATAGTTAACTCCATAGTACGACGTCGTTACAAATACAAGTCACGCGCTAATTTTTGTGCGTGAATAGCACATCCCTCTCTCTCTCTCTCTCCTCTTAATTTCTTTCTTCTTTCTTCTTTCTTCTTTCTTCTTCACTCTCTTTCTCTCCGTTTGGTTCCTCAGAATTTGCTTATGATTCACATGTCCTTGTTCTCGAATTCCGTAAATTTCCATGTAACTCTAGAGAAAGTTACCAACTTTCTTTCGTTTTCCCGGAATCTGTATTCTGTCTACAGAGAGCATTGAAAAAGAGAATAAACTGGAGATGGTTATTGCAAAGCGACGTCCTTGCTTCTTTGGGATTTTCTCCTCTAGTATGACCCCCACCAGACTGGTATTTCCTATTATTTTCATCGTTATTGTTTCATTGCTTTTATTTTCTTTTCGAACTTGTTTCTTCTTTGATATGTTCTACTTGTTATGTGATTGTGGAATGTAATTACGGTTCTAAAGTGGAAGTATAGTGGGTTATTATCTCTGCATTTGTTCCAAGTTCGGATTTTGGTAGTGAAACTGTAAAAAAAGTAACTAAAAGTAAATTGAGTACTGGGTAACTAATGGTCATGACATTTAATGGTCGTCTGTTGTATGTTGATTGTTGACAGCGTTAATTTTTCTTGGGCAGAAAATTCCAGTGAGTTTCATGAAACATATGGAAGGGAGGACAAGTGGGTCTGTTTCTTTAGTGGGTCCCAGCGGTAACGTTTGGTCTGTTCAGTTAGTGAAGAATGATGATGATGTATTCCTTGATCATGGATGGCCAACGTTTGTGAGGGACCATCTTATTGCATGTGGTGACCTTTTGGTTTTCAGATATGATGGGGGGTTGTGTTTCACAGTGCAAGTTTTTGATCAAAGTGCTTGTGAGAAAGAGTCCGCATTTCATTCTAAATGCAGTGAAGAGCTTGGCAAGTCTTGTCGGAAAAGAGGAAGGAGGAAGAAGGCGTATTTTCAGGTGAAATATCTGAATGTAATGCCAAGAAGGCTAAGGAAAGCTGCTTTGACTTTCTTTTATATTCTGCTGAGAATGAGAAGGGAACTCGGGTAGTCGTTTCTACCAAAGAAACATGTCATTATGATGACGCAATTACTATTGCAAGGTACCGGGAGGAGATTGTTCGATATGGTAGTTTACTTAACAGTCCCGCCATGCCCTCTCAACTGAATTCTGACCATGGAAAGCCAGGTAAGAAAGATAATTATCATTCTAGCGTTTTTACAGACAAGAATTTGCAGTTTTCTCCTTTTAAGAGAAAGTACTAATTCAACAATCCGCAAGTAGTTTTTTGATCTTCAGTTACTTGCTAGTTGGAAAGTACACTTCCATTCGTGCTTTTCATTTCTTCCCTTACAAAATTTTATGGATCTCTTTTTTTATTTCCCTCTTTCATCTTTACACATTAGGCTGTAGCTTAGGCATAATTCCATCCGTTGATGGAATTTTCTCCAATCAGAAGGATTTAATATTTTTTTTGCACTATTAACTGAAACATATCTTTCTGCTATTAGCTCAGAAATGTTTGTACTTATATACATATTAAATATAACTGTATGGAATCACCGTCTTTATCCTAGATGAAATGTGCTTAGATTTTGAATCAGAGGCAACCACACGGAGAAGAATTGGAAAAGATGATGAGTTGAATCTGCCTGAAAGAGGCCCAATGTCAACTTTTTCGAACGTGAGAAAAAGTTGCCGAATCCTTTATCTCATGCTATCCTTACTTTGTGAGGGTCATGAAAAGTTCAACATCAGTGGGTCATATACTTTGGTAAGTTAGTTATCTATCTCTCTGTTATGCGGTTTAACTAGAGGACTTCAAACATTTAGTGTTGATGTGATTGGTCTTCCTTGCGATTGTACTTGTGACGTTTTCTTGGATTCCTAGACTGTTTCTTAACCATTTGTTAATTGATGTTCATGCCTCAGAAAAGATATTTTTTTTCCATTTGGTTATCTGGTTATATGGTCAATCAGGCTCACTGTCTATTGTGCAGAATATACCATACAAGTTCTCAATGGCGCATCTTCCAAATTGCAGAACTGAAATTGTCCTCCTCACTGTCAAAGGGGCTTCTTGGACTGTGAATTCTGTACCAACTACGAGAGTGCATACAAGTCATACTTTGTGTGGTGGCTGGATGACTTTTGTCCGTAATAATGACATCAAGGTGGGAGACATTTGTATCTTTGAACTTGTTTGTAAACTTGAAATGCGCGTTTTTATTCTTCGAGTTGGAAAGGATTGTCCAGAAAACCAAAGTGGAAAAGCTTTTTCTAAGGGATGAATACTGGAGCTGCTAATACATCACCTAAAAGTGAAACTTCTTCAAAGAAATCAAGAAGACATGCTTTAGATGTCCATTCCAAAATCATCGAGAAAGCAGAGACATGTGATAAGAAAAGGACAAGGAAAAACCAAGCAATTCATACCAAAAAGTACGACAATGGCCTGAAAGGTTGTGCCAGCTTTGTGCTTGGTCCACAGTCGATAAGTGGCAATAATAAGCACGGTAAGATTTCATCCTTTTTGTCTTGGTTTTGTGTTTAAAGATCAATTACAAACTGAATGTGAATATAAAGCTATGTTTAAATGGATCTACTTGAAAATTTGGATTTCTGAGTATACTTGTTTACTTTATTTTGCATTTAGTCACAACTTTTACTATCTTCACAGAATTTGCACCGTGTTGAATATAAACCCTTATTTTGAGTCTTAAGGAAAACCTCTACTGTTTTAAGTACCTTTGATTCATTTAAATAGTTCTTTCTGTATGATATATATGGTGAATCATGGAACATTAATTGAGATTCAATGCAATGCAGAAATGGAAACTGGTCTGAGGATGTTGTTGGCACTTGATGAAGCAAAAGCAGCCAAATCATTTACCTCAGGTTTTCCCAATTTTGTTCGAATCATGAGGAAGTTCAATGTCAGTGGTTCATACACTCTAGTGAGTGAATATCCTATTTCCTTTTTATTTTAATTATTTTCTTTTTGACTAATGATTAATGTAGGAGTTGCAGTTGCATGATTAAACAATTTGATTGCACTATTGCTCCTTCAGTAATGTCTTGGGTTGAATTTTCAAATGCTAGGGGATCACAATTACAACCTACAGCTTAGAGAAAATGGATTCAGAATTTCTAGACGATATTGGCAAAAATGAGCACAATATGTTATTACCAATTTGGGCTTATCTTACTGGGTGTACAACTAATGTTTCTTGTCTTCAATGGCATAACTTCAATTCCTCAAGGGTTGTTAGAATTCCTCAGCATTATAATGCACGTGCAAAACTTTGTGATTGATCTTTGAACTGTGGTAATCTGCTTTTACTTACTACTGACTAATTACCATTTTGCAGAAAATTCCTCACCAATTTTCTACGGCATATCTTCCCAACCTCAAAACAGAGATTCTACTCCGCAATTTCCAAGGGGATTGTTGGACTGTTAATTCAGTCCCAGACTCCAAAGGTAGAGCTGTACATACTTTCTGTGGAGGTTGGATGGCATTTGCTCGTGATAATGGTCTACAGATTGGGGATATCTGCATGTTTGAACTTGTTAGCAAGTATGAAATGTGTGTGCATATATCTGGGGCTGGACGAAAGTCATTCGGTGATCAATCTCTGAGATCAGCATCTGCTGACTTACCAGTTGGTGGATTTTCCAGCAATTATCCTCCCGTGTGAAGCTTGTAGAAGTGCTCAACATGCAGTCGGTATATGTGCTGGTGAGCTTTTTTGTGCTTTATCTCACTTGTGCTGATATCTCCTGTGAACTACTTGTTTGCTTCTGCATAACTTCTGATTCGTTTTGCTTCATTAACTTTCATGATTGAAGGTTCCTTCCAGATCCTTTACAAACTTTAGTTACAAGTAGGAGTTGTTAGTCTGATTTGTGATTGTAGCTAGAATCATCTTTAACATGTGAAAAAAACTTGGTGCAATTTGGCCTCCTCAACCGTAATCCAAATTCATTTGGATTTGTTGCAAGTTTTCAATTGCTGACAAATTGAAAAGACCTCAATGTGTTTTCACGTAGTACTTCAAAAGTTCTTGGATGGCATTGGTTTATTTTGATAGAAGTAATTCCGGTTAACTATTTTGTGAAAACCGAGTTAAAAAGTTTTATGAGGTTCTTCCTTTTGTTATTGATAATCTCCGAATAAACAGATGTCTTCATCCTGAGACTTACCATTTTTTTATGTGCATTCCTTTATTGTATATGTTTATCTATTTATGTTAGTGCATGTGCGATTGAAGTTTGAAGTTGCACACATGTTAAACGGATGGAAGATGACGATTGAAGCAGAGACATCCTATGTAGTTTGGTGCATTTCAAGGTGTCCGCTTGGTTTTGTCACTATTCAACCCCACTCACTCATCAGTTCTTGACAGCGACGTTATGGGATGTCATTTTGCACTAGAGAAGAGCACGTCCTATGATTTACCTATCATGCACATGCAGCTTAGAGGATGCTGGTCAAGCAATTATGTGAGGGTGGGGATGAATTGTAAAAGTAGCTGTGAAGATTGTACACAAACGAATCCTCCAACTTCAGATATAAACGAGGAGTGCTAGGGTGGAGATTGGAAATAGCCTTGTTGGTTTTAGAGCCCCTTAAAACATCAGTTGGTAATTGTTCTTGGGTCGGTCAAATCTGCAAATTTTGTTCTCCATCTATCAATGTAAATGTCAGAAGCCTACCTAACTTTTGGAATCCATTAACAGGTGCTGGCTACCTGTTTCTTATGGGAAGGGAAAAAAGGGAACTAGTTTGTTGTCCAGCGACATTATCATATGGTATGTCATTAGAAGGAAAAGGATAATACCATAAGGAGTTTATGTTAATCTGAGAAGCAGATGGAATTCCTCTCTCTCGAGCTTTCAGAACACAATGTACTGAAACTTGAAAATTCAGTTGACCGGACTTCCATCAATGTAGTTCAGAGTACTTGATCATGTTCGCTTTTGGTTTGTATTTTTACTTTTCGTGCACGATTAAACTCAGCTCAGGAGTTTATATGTAATCTGATAAAAACTGAAATTTGTTTATGAATATCTGAAGAATTAACAGCGAAAACAGAAAGAAATGGAAAAGTAATTACGGACATGCAAGGTATCATCACTTCTACATTAGAATCTTAATTGATTTCAGCTAATAATTTCACTTTTCACCTTCCAAACGAATCTATATCAGATTGTCACAATTGCACTACACAGTGGGAGGATTACCAGAGAAGTTGGAAGTTATGAGACAATCAATTCAGGGAATGGTAATTTCGTTTTTGGATAAAAGGGGCAATGTGATTAAGTCACTTTAGTCATTTAATCCTTTTTTATTCATTGCTGGTATTCTTGCTCAGGGACTTGTTTGATTACTTGGGAAGCTTAAACTTCCGTTGGATTTAATAAGCTCTTTCTATGCATTTAACTCGAAACTTGTAAATCTTTATACATATTGAATGATTGAAAGGTGATGAGGTATTCTACTTTCTTTAACACAGATTTTCTTAGCATTTTTGGCTTTTAGTTCATCGGATCAGAGGAAAACAGGTGCCAACCCAAAACACAAAGGAAGAAAAGCGAGCGTTCGCATCCATATTTTGTAATTGTAATTGAGATATCATTACTTGACAGGTCTATTCAGTCTTCTCAGATGTGTTTGTCTTTGTCATGCACGGAAATAATAGTAAAATTAGAGCAACAGCAGGACACAACTTTCTAACTGCATCCGTGCGATAGTGGGGCACTAAAACTCAGCGTTCGTATTGAATTCTTTATGAAATCTTCACCAAATCTTGTACTCAAAACTTCTCGGTTCAATCCAAAACTTCAAAAAAACAACACCAAAAATTTGCTACAGAAGTACAGTGGCCAATTCTACTGAAGCTCCAGAAGGAAACACTATTCAGACTAACAAGTTGCATAAGCACAACAAAATATTAATTTATGCTTACGGCCAAATCAGTTGGTTATTTTAGTAACAAAATAATTTAAAGGTATTTTATATTACACGATCTAGATGTATACAACAGAGTATATAAGATAAATATATATTCCAAATAAGATTATAACAAAATTATAATCATTAGATTAATATTGCATTTATATATTATTCATAAATTGTTTCTAGTCACTGATCTATTAAGACTAGACATTAAAAGTACGTAAAAAGACTAACACGTTTTTTTTTTCCCTTCTAATGAAGACAGTAATCGATCTCCTAAATTAAAATATGAAGATAAACAAATGTGTTGAGAGACATGGTTGCGAATTTCATACCGTACCGATTGAAAACGGTACCGGTACGGGTGTTGTTGGTACCGGAGAAAAATTTTAGTTGGTATTGGCTGGTACCAACACCGGATAATTCCGGACGGTTCCTTAAAAAATAAAAAGGTTAGGGACCAATTTGCAAATTAAAAATTATCTAACCCTAAAACTAAATCCCCCCTCCCGGATTGCATCCGCTACCGCTTCTCTCATCTCTCTGCTCTCTGTCGTGCTGCCTGCTCTCATCGTCTCTCACTCTCACCATCTCTCTCTCTGACTCTCACCGTCGACGCCACCTCAGCCTCTTCCTCTTCTCCTCTGTCGTGGTCTCGCGCTCGCCTCGCCGTCTTCATCAGCTCATCTTCAACCTTCGTCCACGTCGCCCGAAGACGCCACCACTCGCTACAGTCATCACCATCGCAGCTGAGGTCCACCGCACCACCACACCACCGCCCCACCGAACCACTAGTCGCACAATCGAAGGATTTTTTGGGTGAGTGTTTTTTTTTGTCATTTATCGTGTTTTTCCTACTTGATTTAATTTTTTATTGTGTTGGATGATGGATTTTTGAAAGTTGGATGATGAATTTGTGATTGTTATTGTTTAATGCCGATGGTATTGCCGTATTGGGATTGCTTGTGTTTCTGAATTGGTTGTATTTTTACTGGTGTTTAGTTGAAAATTGAAGTTGAAATTAGGTATGTCGTATGCTACTGTGCTGACCTGAATGAAAGGTTGAAGTTGAAGCCTAGTTAAAGTTGAAGTTGGTCGAAGGGTTTTGTGTTGTAATTGATGAAGACTTGAAGTTAATTTTGCGGAAGGTGTATTGTTGAAGAATTGAAGTTGAAGTTACAATTCTGTATTTGTGATTTGGAATTTGGAAATGGGTATACTGATACTGGTAGTCTGGTATAGTAATATAATATAGTTGTTGATTGTGAAAAACTGGAAATTGGAAATAAAAGTATGTTGTTTTGTAAGTTGTGTTTGGTATTGGATTTGAATTTTGGACCATTGTTATCAAATGAAAATTTTATGGTATAATTATAAATAATTATCTTGTTAGAACTTAGAACTTTAGAAGTTAAATGTAATTGGCATATGCAAAACTAAAATATATAAAATAAATTGTTATAATTAATAAAATATAATGCATACTAACTAAAATTTACAATTTTAATAAAAGTTCATAAATATATGTTTGAACTTTTATTATATAAAATATATATAATCAAATCACAAAATTAAAGTATTGATTTTTTGTTGATTTTTATTTTAGTAAAATAATCATTTACATCGAATTCTATTTACAATTACATACATAATTTACAACATATTTAAGGAAACTATTTAAACACTTTTTATCACTTTGTAATCATTAATTATAATGATAAACTACACATTTAGGTTGTCTTTTCATATTTGATATATTGTAAAAGAAAAATTATACTTCAAATATTGTGTTGGAAATGGAATTGAAAATTGTTGATAATTGTTGAAATTGAAAATGAAAAGTGTTTGAAAATGATAGAAATGAAAATGGAATTATGAATACTTTGTCATTGTTCGAATTGAAAATTGTTGAAATAGAAATGAAATTATGAATGTTTTGTCACCGTTGTAATTGAAAATTGTTAGAATTGGTAATAGAATTATGATTGTTTTGTGATTATTGGGATTGAAAATTGTTAGTTATTGTTGGAATGGAAATGAAATTATGATTGTTTTGTGATTGTTAGAATTGAAAATTATTGGAATTAGTAATAGAATTATGAATGTTTTGTGATTGTTGGGATTGAAAATAATTAGAATTGGTAATGGAACTATGATTGTTTTGTAATTGTTGAAAATTGTTCGAATTTGCAATGAAATCATGAATCATGATTGTTTTGTGATTGTTGGAATTAGAAATTGCTAGAAATTGTTAGGAATGGAAAAACAATAATGAATGTTTTGTAATTGTTGAAATTGAAAATTGTTAGGAATGGAAATACAATAATAAATGTTTGGTGATTGTTGAAATTGGAAATTGTTAGAAATTGTTAGGAATGGAAATACAATAATGAATGTTTTGTGATTGTTAGAATTGAAAATTATTATGAATGGAAATACAATAATGAATGTTTTGTGATTGTTGGAATTGGAAATTGTTGGAAATGAAAATGACATTATGATTTTTTGTAATTGTTGAAATTGGAAATTGTTAGAAATTGTTAGGAATGGAAATAACAATAATAAATGTTTTGTGATTATTGGAATTGGAAAATGTTAGAAATTGTTAGGAATAAAAATACAATAATGAACGTTTTGTAATTCTTAGAATTGAAAATTGTTAGAAATGGTTAGAAATGGAAATACAATAATGAATGTTTTGTGATTGTTGAAATTGAAAATTGTTATAAATTGTTAGGAATGGAAATACAATAATGAATGTTTTGTGATTGTTGGAATTGAAAATTATTAGAAATGGAAATGACATTATGATTGTTTGGTAATTGTTGAAATTGCAAATTATTAGAAATTGTTAGGAATGGAAATACAATAATGATTTTTTTGATTGTTGGAATTGGAAATTGTAAGAAATTTTAGGAATGGAAATACAATAATAAATGTTTTGTGATTGTTAGAATTGGAAATTGTTAAAATTGTTAGGAATGGAAATACAATAATGAATGTTTTGTAATTGTTAGAATTGGAAATTGTTAGAAATGGAAGGAAATGGAAATGACATTATGATTGTTTTGTAATTGTTGAAATTACAAATTGTTAGAAATTGTTAAGAATGGAAATACAATAATGAATATTTTGTGATTGTTAGAATTGAAAATTGTTAGGAATGAAAATACAATAATGAATATTTTGTGATTCTTGAAATTGGAAATTGTTAGAAATTGTTAGGAATGAAAATACAATAATGAATGTTTTGTGAATGTTAGAATTGGAAATTGTTATGAATGGAAATACAATAATGAATGTTTTGTGATTGTTGGAATTAGAAATGAGATTATGATTGTTTTGTAATTGTTGAAATTGTAAATTGTTGGAGTATGTTTTGTGTTACTTATTATATATGTTGAATGTTTTAAATTGTTAGCTTTTGACTTATACATAATGAGTTATATTATATAAGATGGATAAACATATTGTCATTGTGTACTGAAATTATGTGTTATTTGTTTTTGTGTACAGATAAATGGAAGGAAGTTCAAATACTTTCGATCAACCTACTTCAACAAGATACAGTGATCCAGCTTGGGCTCACGCTAGTACAGTTTCCAGTCAAAAGAATCATAACATTTGCTTGTTTTGTAACAAGCATTTGAAAGGTGGAGGAATTACTCGATTAAAAAGGCATTTAGTTGAGGTTAAAGGAGATATGGAAGCATGTAAAAAAGTAAGTCATGATATAAAGTGGCAAATGAAAACATTGCTTGATGAACATCAATTTGAGAAAGATAGAAGCGAAAGATTGAATTTTGAAAAATTGGTAGTGGAAGTTCGTTTTTTGGTTTCTGTGGTGATTATGGAAATGTTGAAGGTGGAAGTGGTAATGATAGTGGTACTAGTAGTGTTTCATCTCAGCCTCAGGATCATGAAGAATATGATGTGAGGAAGAAAAGAAGGCAAATGAGTAGTTTCTTTGCACCACGAACAACTCCTGAAGTCCAACCTTCAATTCGTAGTGCAATGCAATCAAAAGATGCGACTCACAATGTCGATATGGCAGTAGCTAGATGGTGGTATGATACAAGTTCGTCATTCAATGCTTCTCAATCTTATTATTATCAACCTATGATAGATGCAATAGTCTCTTATATTTCAGAATACAAAGGGCCATCGATTGATGACTTAAAAGGTAAACTTTTGAGTTGTGTTGTTTTTGAAATTAGAACTTATTTGGCTAAAGGAAGAGTGAGTTGGGGTACTTATGGGTGTTCAATTATGTGTGATGATTGGACAAATTGGAGACAAGAGCCTATTATAATTTTTTTGGTTTATTCTTCAAATGACTCTATATTTTTGAAATCTATTGATGCATCTGGCCTTATTAGAAATCTTAAGACTTTGTTTTAGATATTTGATGAAATTGTAAATGAAGTAGGGCCAGAAAACATTGTTTAGTTTATTACTGACAATGATTTCGCTTATAAAACGGAAGGGAAAAGGTTGCAAAATACCTATAATTCATTTTTTTGAACTCCTTGTGTTGCACATTGCATTGACTTAATACTGGAGAATATAACAGATCCTAGGTATTTTCTTGTTATTGATGAGACTATGCAAAAGGCTAAAAAGGTGACAAAATTCAATTATAATCCTGCATGGGTTTTGAATTTGATGAAAAGGGAATTTACCAATGGTAGGAATTTGTGTCGCCCTGCTGTGACAAGATTTGCAACAAATTTTTTATCACTTTAGTTTTTTGTTTCGATAAAGAAAGAATTAAGGCAAATGTTTACAAGTGATAAGTGGGTTGCATCTCGGCATGCTAGGTCTAATGCTGGAATGGAGGTTTGTAGTATTATACTAAAAGATAGAAAATTTTAGTCGCAATGTCAATTTGTTATCCGAGTTTGTGAACCTTTGGTAAGGGTGCTCGGTTGGCTGATAGTGAAAAAAGCCAACAATGGATTATATTTTTGATACTGTGGAGAAAGGGACGGAAACAATCAAGGCCAATCTGAAAAATAGGTTTTCTTTATACATACCATATCTCTCAATCACTAATGAGAGAAGGGAAAGACAATTTTCTTCTCCATTGTTTGCAGCTAGGGCATTTTTGAATCCTAGTATATATTTTAGATTGGATCTTGCAAAGCAAGCTGAAGTTAGTAGAGGAATGCTTTTCACAATTACAACAATTTTTCTTCATGACACAATGCAAGATCTTTTAAGCTCACAAATGAAGCTTTATAAGTTGTCTTATGGGAATTTTAGAATGTCGATTGCTATTTGACAAAGAGGAAAACTTTCTCCAGGTATTACTTACTTTCTATTTCTTATTTGTTAAAAATTAATTATCACTTTATTTTGTTTATAACACTACTTTTGTTATCTTATAACTTGCAGTTTCTTGGTGAGATCAATTCGGAAATAATATTCCAAAATTAAAAAGGTTTACGATTCGTATTTTAAATCAATGTAAGTGCAACTAGGTATCAACGAATCTAAAGCACATTTGAATTTATCCACCAAAGAAAAGGAATAGATTGGGGCATAAGAGGTTGAATGACTTAGTTTATGTTCGTTACAATTTAAAGTTTCAGGAAATGTATGTTATTTTCATTATTATCATTATTAATTTCGATATAATTTCTTATAATTTTCTAATAACTAAATTTAATTATTTACTAGGAGTCTTAATAGCATAAGTAGTTCAAATGGTCCAATTGCTATTGATAATATTGATGTTTTGGTGGATTGGATTTCTGAAGAACTCAATTTGGTTGATGTGAATGATTTAGAATTGGAAGATAATCTTGGATATGAAAGCATGGACATGTCATTTGGTGCATTAAATTTGAATGATAATGATGACGAAGCTCCTCTCAATGATGAAGATTTTGTACTAAATGATCACTGAGGTCAATGCAGTTCTAACTAATTTCCTCTCATTGATGATTGAATTTCGTGTTTTTATTTTTCCTCTTCTTTAATTTTAATTATATTTGATATTTATGTTAAATTTTATATATGTAATGTAACTGTAATGTTTTTGTTTCAGGTTTAACTTCTACTTGATTGTCTCTTTGTCATCAACTCTATTTGTAAATTGTTTAACGATATTTATTGTTCTTTTTATTGGATGTTTTGAATCATTTGATGTAATATTATTAATTAAAACGATAAAATTGTATTATTGTAATATTTTTATACTTTATATTATTTTTAATTTTATAATTGTATGATGATGATTGTGTTTGTTTATAATAATTGTGGTTATTATTTATATGTGAAATATTTAAAATTATTGTTATTTCATATTAATTGTCATTATTATTTATTATTAAGATTTTGAAAACATAGTTGATATAAACAAGAAACTAGTATACTAACTAGTAAAATATACAATACAATTGTACAATATACTAATGGACTATTTTGTAAATTTTAAAAATTTAGGAATTATTTTATAAATTTAAAAATTACCCAAACGATACCGATATTGACCTAAGCAGATAGTTTTGTTTCGAACTCAATCCGTATCGAGTCTTGCATTTATATTCATAACTTTGGTTAGAGAATAAGTTTACTAAATTGACCTATATGAAAATCCATTTAGAATATAACCTATATGTCTATAAAAATTCTCATTGTGATGATTGTATAAATAATGATTTGACTTGAGATCTCTAAGGTTATCTTAAATAGGAATTGCTATATTTTGATACTACTTATAAGATGTTCTAATAATGATACCTCAGTTGGTAGCCATTGAATATAACATGAAGAATGTTCCATTGTTCTCAATTGATATTGATTCGGAAAATCTTCAGCTAAGATGAAATAATACTTCAAAAATAATTTTCAAATTTCGTTAATTGAATCAATTAATAACAGTGGAGAATTAACATGATTGAACTCAAAATAAAATAGATATTAATTTCATGTTTTATGTTAAGGTTTTTACGGTCAAATCAGTCGAACTAGTTGAGTTTTTTAATTATTGGTTTTAAGATTCTTCTTGGCTACTTATTATACAGATTGATTGACTTTTCTCTCTGAAAAATTGTAAGGGGTAATTGTTTTGCAAGCTTTCCAATTTTACCGTGGACGTCTCTAGTTCAAACAAAAACAAAAACAATCAAAAGCGAAATAACAAAAAAACCAAAAATTTGGTAACGCAGTTCTACACACCTTGCCTACGTTTACGGGACCCTCACCCAGCTTAATACTTTCACGAAAGTACAATAGATTTACTCAAGGCTTCATTGAGCCGACACTACTCAACCCTTGACACTATCTCTCAACCTCACTTTTTATGAAAGAATTTCACACCCAATAGTACGACCGTTTCGTACTAACTTTAACAGAGGATTTACACTCACTATTTAACAATAAAGATAATTAAACAAACAACTCAATTGATTAAAATAACTAGAAACAAAGACGAATACACTTGAGATAAAAAAGAACAACTTCCCGATGAGTTTCACTCCTCTAAAATGGATTTGAAATTGTTGATGAAAATTGACAAAATCACACAATAGCCTGAATTACCATCCATTGATTTGATGACAAATAAGCTACATTGAATCCATATTTATATAACTTTTGAAGGTGGAGAGATCAATCATGCAAGAAGTCCATCAGCCTTTTATGCACATAATACACTATAGCCAGCTTGAAACAACCATCATCCTTTAAGGAAAGCACCGAAGCAACACACAATGAAGCAAGGAAACAACACGCAGCCAGAGAAGCAACACACATGGAGTAGAAACACGCATGGAGAAGCAGTGTGCAGGGAAGCAACATGTATGCAGAGAAGCTCACTTTCCTTAAGAGCACATCCACGATGTCATATCTATATGTTTTCCCAATTCAATTAATTCCTTACTATACACTAAATAATACACCCAGAGACGGAGCCAGAAATTTAAGATAGAAGGGTCCAAATAAAACCCTCAGATACAAAATTAGTATGTTTTTTTTACGATCAACCAAAAAAAGATAACAATAGAAGCAATATGCAACATCGTTTTCAACATTATATTCCAACCAATCCTTGAAATCATTAAACCATGATACAATAAATCTCCGCTTACGATCTCCATCTATGGTTTGAGGAACGTTATGACTTCGAGGTTGACAAGGACCTTTTAATAAATAAGCTCTATGCACTTGATCTCGTTTTTCAGGAGGATACTTCATTATATTATGTCTTAATCCTGGATTGGAAGGAAGATTTTCTAAATCAATCACAAGTTCTTCAATAATAACCTCCTTCGATGCTCGAAGTGCTTTATTAACATTCTGATTTAAATCAGACGATGATGACTAAACAATCGGTCTTAATTTTTTAAAATATTTTTCTATAACTGCAAAATAAAAAAATTAGTTAGAACTAATATTTACTAATTCCATAAAAAGCTAGCGGTGTCAAATATACTAAAAAGTAATCGGTCTATCCTTGAAATTTGTTCAAAACCTCAGGGGTTAATGTCTAATCACCTCTATGGGAAAGAAAATTTTTTGAACACCTCTCTTCATACAATCTTTCACAAATCACATTGACGGTAGTAGCACGACACACTTCAAGAAAGCATCTTGTTCAGTTATCAAAGATTTTGATATATATATATAAAATCTTGGGGCACTGGGTCCCAAATAACTCCGTCAGTGAATACACCCACTACACCTACCGTAACTCCTCTTCACTGTGGCTTCCAATTAGACATGTACACATGCACCAATATGTGTTCAAGTTTACAATTAACTCGTGCTGCACATATTATGCCACACTCACATAAGACATTCTTCAGCAGTTAATTAGTGCATGATACACCCAAGTAATAAGAGTCCCCTAAACTGTTGATTAGAAGACTCCCACACAAGATGCACATCTTCTATGGATAGAATCATACATAATATTCACCAGCACATCTTGCCAAGATACATATCAATTAGAGATAGAACTCTATCACAACTACAAGATTATCACCAATAGTTTTTTGAATCCAAGTCATTATTCAATTAATATCTTATATGTCCAATTAATAAAGAATTTCAAAACTAATTATTTAGATGTATAACATATATTCTAACACTCTCTAACTTGTTTTTCAACGGAATTCATGTAATTGACAATTGTAAATCTTAATGTAAAGAAATAAGTGAATTATTGTGTCTTTTATAACAAGGATTGGTAGACATGATTAAGAATCTATCTAATGTTATCAGGCCGTTTTAATATTTTATAAACCTTAGGCAATGTAAAAAAGTTCTTATTTTTGCTTATTTTTGAACCCTCGTAACAAATAGGCAAAATATAGGTCATTTTTATTGTTCAGGTCAAGAGTAGGCCCTATTTTGTTTCATTTTATTTTTTATAAGGATAAAATTAGATTTTATTTTATCATTTATAAGGATAGGCCTCAAGGTGTACACCCCTAATGTTATAACACTAAAGATGATAATAAAGAGATAGAACATGCTATAATATTAGAAATGGTAACAAATGAGATTGGGTTTGACCTTAATTTTAATTTTAATTTTTAATTTAGAATTGAATGTCAAATAAAATAATATTATTTTATCAAATTTATTATTTTTAATTAAAAGGAAAACCCAAAAAACAAAACAAACTAATTAGCGTAGAGATCGGCGATACAACGAGTCGTATGCCTCGTAGAAGACAATCCAAAATGCATAAATGAGGCTCTCAGGGATGTGTAGTCCCAGTGACGAGAGAGGGAGGTGGTCTCACATTGATTCCTTTCACAAGAACATGGAGAAACCTGATCTCCTAAACTTTGTGGAGGAAATCGCGTACCTGTTATCAAAAGAAAGTCATCCGTCAAAATAGGATTGGAAGCAGATAAAATGTTAATAACTTCGAGGGAGTCCACTTCAACAAGGACTTGGCGGCAGCCAAGGTCCTAGGCGAGTTGAAGTCCTGAGTGGACGCCCTAGAGTTTTGCAGTGAGTGATGAGCTGCAGGCGATGTGCTGGGTAAATCCGCCGCACCACTGTCCTTGCCAATCACCAATGTCTACCAATCCTTGTTATAAAAGACACCATAATTCACTTATTTCTTTACATTAAGATTTACAATTGTCAATTAAGAATCTATTTATGTTATCAGGCCGTTCTTAATATTTTATAAACCTTAGGCAATGTAAAAAAAGTTCTTATTTTGCTTATTTTTGAACCTCGTAATAAATAGACACAATATAGGTAATTTTTATTGTTCAGTCAAGAGTAGGCCCTATTTTGTTTCATTTTATTTTTATAAGGATAAAATATATTTTATTTTATCATTTATAAGGATAGGCCTCAAGTGTACACCTTTAATGTTATAACACTAAAGATGATAATAAAGAGATAGAACATGCTATAATATTAGAAATGGTAACAAATGAGATTGGGTTTGACTTTAATTTTAATTTTTAATTTAGAATTGAATGTCAAATAAAATAATATTATTTTATCAAATTTATTATTTTTAATTAAAAGGAAAACCCAAAAAAAAAACAAAACAAACTAATTAGCGTAGAGATCGGCGATATAACGAGCTGTGGGCGTCTCGTAGAAGACAATCCAAAACAGACAGCGGAGGCTCCTGTAGGATGTGTAGTCCCAGGCTGACGAGAGAGGCGAGGTGGTCTACACATTGATTCCTTTCGAGAAGAACATGGAGAAACTGCATCTCCTAAGCTTTGTGGAGGAAATCGCGGGTACCTATTATCAAAAGAAAGTCATCCGTCAAAATAGGATTGGAAGCAGATATAATGTTAATAACTTCGAGGGAGTCCACTTCAACAAGGACTTGGCGGCAGCCAAGGTCCTAGGCAAGTTGAAATCCCGAATGGACGCCCTAGAGTTTTGCAGTGAGTGATGAGCCGCAGGCTATGTGCTGGGTAAATCCGCCGCACCACTGTCCGTGCCAATCACCAATGTCTACCAATCCTTGTTATAAAAGACACCATAATTCACTTATTTCTTTACATTAAGATTTACAATTGTCACTTAAGAATCTATTTAATGTTATCAGGCCGTTCTTAATATTTTATAAACTTTTGGCAATGTAAAAAAAGTTCTTATTTTTGTTTATTTTTGAACCCTCAGAATAAATAGACAAAATATAGGTAATTTTTATTGTTCAGTCAAGAGTAGGCCCTATGTTGTTTCATTTTATTTTTATAAGGATAAAATTAGATTTTATTTTATCATTTATAAGGATAGACCTTGGCAGTGTACACCTCTAATGTTATAACACTAAAGATGATAATAAAGAGATAGAACATGCTATAATATTAGAAATGGTAACAAATGAGATTGGGTTTGACCTTAATTTTAATTTTTAATTTAGAATTGAATGACAAATAAAATAATATTATTTTATCAAATTTATTATTTTAATTAAAAGGAAAACCCAAAAAAACTTATTAGCGTGAGATCGGCGATACAATGAGCCGTATGCCTCTCGTAGAAGACAATCCAAAATGCATAAATGAGGCTCCTCAGGGATGTGTAGTCCCAGGCTGACGAGAGAGGCGAGGTGGTCTGCACATTGATTCCTTTTGCGAAGAACATGGAGAAACTGCATCTCCTAAGCTTTGTGGAGGATATCGCAGGTACCTGTTACCAAAAGAAAGTCATCCGTCAAAATAGGATTGGAAGCAGATAAAATGTTAATAACTTCGAGGGAGTCCACTTCAACAAGGACTTGGCAGCAGCCAAAGTCCTAGACGAGTTGAAGTCCTGAGTGGACGCCCTAGAGTTTTGCAGTGAGTGATGAGCCGCAGACGATGTGCTGGGTAAATCCGCCGCACCACTGTCCTTGCCAATCACCAATGTCTACCAATCCTTGTTATAAAAGACACCATAATTCACTTATTTCTTTACATTAAGATTTACAATTGTCAATTAAGAATCTATTTAATGTTATCAGGCAGTTCTTAATATTTTATAAACCTTAGGCAATGTAAAAAAGTTCTTATTTTTGCTTATTTTGAACCCTCGGAATAAATAGACAAAATATAGGTAATTTTTATTGTTCAGGTCAAGAGTAGGCCCTATTTTGTTTCATTTTATTTTTATAAGGATAAAATAGATTTTATTTTATCATTTATAAGGATAGGCCTTGGGCAGGTACACCCTGAATGTTATAACACTAAAGACGATAATAAAGAGATAGAACATGCTATAATATTAGAAATGGTAACAAATGAGATTGGGTTTGACCTTAATTTTAATTTTTTAATTTAGAATTGAATGTCAAATAAAATAATATTATTTTATCAAATTTATTATTTTTAATTAACAAAAAAAACAAAACAAACTAATTAGCGTAGAGATCGGCGATACAACGAGCCGTGGGCGTCTCGTAGAAGACAATCCAAAACAGACAGCGGAGGCTCCTGTAGGATGTGTAGTCCCAGGCTGACGAGAGAGGCGAGGTGGTCTGCACATTGATTCCTTTCACGAAGAACATGGAGAAACTGCATCTCCTAAGCTTTGTGGAGGAAATTGCGGGTACCTGTTACCAAAAGAAAGTCATCCGTCAAAATAGGATTGGAAGCAGATAAAATGTTAATAACTTCGAGGGAGTCCACTTCAACAAGGACTTGGCGGCAGCCAAGGTCCTAGGCGAGTTGAAGTCCTGAGTGGACGCCCTAGAGTTTTGCAGTGAGTGATGAGCCGCAGGAGATGTGCTGGGAAAATCCGCCGCACCACTGTCCGTGCCAATCACGGTGAACCCTCCCCCCGCCATTGTAATGAGGCACCGCTATGTTTAGTTGCCCAATCGGTGTTTAATTTTACCTAGCCCTCAGGCGATTTGTTCCACCCAACTAAACTGCCCGCCGTTAAACTTCGGGTAGGAAACACACACCTTTCCACTACACTAGCCTGTTCTATCCAGTGTAAGTATTCCATAATGACCTTGTCGCCCGCTTTCGACCAAACAAAACTGGGTTTGAAAACACTTTGATTTCTTCAGTATCAGAGGAACCAGCAGGCGACACCAAAGATAGTAGACCAAGCGGAATTGCACACGTGGAAGTGCTTCATAAGGTTGAAAGTAACCCAAGTCATATCATCCTATAGGTCCGGATCCCCCATAGCCTAGGGGAACTAGGCCCAGAGGCCAGTAGCTTGCTGGCAATCCCGCATGACGTGTAAGGAAGATTCTTCGTGACCACAGTAATGGCACTTGCTATTTGTTGCCATGTAACGATGCATGCGTTATTTGTTGGTCAGTAGTTTGCCTTTGGCTAGTAGCAAGAGGAAGGCTCTAATTCGCTGGGCCCTGCCTATTTCTAAATTAACTCCCAGAGTTTGTTATGAGCATCCATAGGACGACCTTTATGTAACTTATAAGTTGACGCTACGGTGAACCGTCCATTTGTCGTGGAACCCTAATGAAGAGTATCTTCTGCTATCCTATCGGGGGTGGGGGAGAGCTCTACGAGATCCAGACAAGCTGCGGAAGGAAGGTAGTGTTGGACCATTAAACAAACCATGTTATTTCGTATGAATGAGTCAGGCTCATTCGAATCGGGTAGTGTTAGACCACGATTTTTTTTATGATCTTATTCAGTATGAATTGTGATTTTTGCCTTAGTTTGATTAAATTGAGAGAATTATGGATAATTAAGGTCTAAATATGGTTTAAATGAGCATTTGAGGATTTAAATTGTGTAAAGGCTTTTGAGAGGTTAACTTGTTGTTTTAAGCTTGGGCTTATTAGAGAGGGTCCATTCCTTGTGGTTTAAAGAAGAGAATGAGAATAAAAAGAGAAGAAAGGAAAGAGAAAGGAAAATAGAAGAAGAAGAGGAGAAGCACGCCTGCGGGGAGAGGAAGAGAGGAAGAAGAGAGGATTTTGATTTGAGGTTTTCCGACGATTCAAGCATTTTCCTGAAGTTTAGTGCCTTCCTAACTTGGTTTGATTAGATTTTAAACTTAAGGAATGTTGAATCCGTGAGAATCGAAGGTTTTAGGGTTTTTGGGTGAAAATGTAGAGATTTCCTTATGTTGATGTGTTTGTGTTAGATTTGAAGCTTAGAATGGGTTAGAAATGTTGTAGAGGACTGGATCTATAGTTTAGTTGTGTTGCATTTGAGTTTAGAAGAGGATTTAAGATGAGACATGCAGAAATTGGAGTTCGGGGGTCGGTTCTTCGACGCAGACGTCGCGACGTGCGTATGAACACGCCGCGGCATGCGAGGAAGGAAAGCTACGTCGCGACGAGTAAAATATTTATTCGCCGCGACGAGAGAATCGGCCTTCGTCATGACGTGCGAACTTGTTTCGCCATGACGTCTAGGGATAGTACGCCATGACATTCACTTGTGGAAACGCCATGGCAGCCCTGCTTTTCAAAAATGAGATTTTGGTATTTTGGGCATATGTTTTGGTGTAGATGTCCAATTGAGGTGATTTTGAGTCGTTGTGAACTAGAGATCAGGGGCTACAAGTTGTACGAAGAAGGGAACTTCAGAAATTGTTTCGAAGGGTTCGAATTTTAGGAGGAGGTCGAATGGAGATTTTTAATGCTTTATTTTGACTCTTCAAGCTTTGATTATTTTATGTGGATATTGATTGGATGGAAACTTGGTTGTTTTAGGAAACCAAGGTGACCCGATTTCATCGCAAGAGGAAGGACATTCGTGAATTGGATTCTCAAGCGATCTTAGGTGGGTAATATATTTATAGTTATTGTGTGATTAGGCAATTTCTTGCCTATGTATGAATATATGTTATATGTTATGCATGATTAAATGTGATGAATTGAATGACTTTGATTATCACATATTTGGAAAGAAGCATGAAAATTGATAACATTACATAGATTTTGAGCATGTTATGCCTAGACTTGATCATGGCATTTTGACTAAATGCAAGATATGAAAGAATATCATATGATGAAATGATTATGAGCATGATTATGTGCTTTTGTTTGGGCGAGTGGAACCATTTCGCTCACACGTGCACGTAGACAAGAGCCTTCTCCCTTGCTTCGCTGTGGCATATGAGTCTCGAATGGACTCATTTCGCTCAGGTTAAACTTCGTTTCTCCCTTTGTTTCCATGGAACCCTCGAGCCATTGTGATGTACATTGCATATGTGAATTGATCATTGTGAAGCATACTTTGTGACATAATTATGGATTGAATTAATTGTATTGATTGCATAAATTGTTTGAGTAGTATATGAATATTTGAATTAAAGTATGTATATATATAATATATATACATTCATATCTTGGGATTTGTGCTAGTTGCCAATGGCTATAATTATATTAGCCATCGAAATGTGTAGCTCAACCCATTATCTTTCCCTCCTCAAAGTGCATCAGACGATCGTTGACTTTCATATGCATCGAAACTTCACAAATTAGGAGCTTTGTATTAAGTTAGTATTTTGTTGGCCTTCCGAGCATGTTAACATCGAGCATACTCATGTATTTTGGATTTAGATTTCATTTTGTATTTTGTTATAATTGAGGATACTTGTTGACTTTTCTTAATTTGCAATAGATGAAATCCCTATGGTTATAGGTCTTTAATGTATGGTTGTGTATGTTCGGCAATTTATGTATGTATTAATTGATCGATTGTGCGAAATGTTGGGATCGGGTCCATGGTTTGGGCGCCGACGCGCGCGACCGAGGGCCGGGATTCGGATGTATCGGGATCCGGGCCCAACAGGTAGGACCTATAGGTAACACGCAAGCAATTCTTTGCAGCTTCCTTTATGTATTGGATTGCACGTATGCTTAATGCTTAGTCTCGAACTACTCAATCTATAATGAACTGCTTTTATTATTTCCTTATTTCGTTTTCTGTAACCAACGAAAATGTCATGCTTAATTAAATACCTGCAACTTTAAAAGCTAAGAGTTGACTAATAACGTCTCGATCTTAAATCGGCGAGAAGACTCGGCTTGTTCTCGGGGCCGCTAGGCTTGTCATTGGTCGTTGGAGCGGAATTTGTGCCAAGAATCCATACATGCTGGGCTAGATTTAGCTTTTGACATTTTTAATACAGTTTTGAGCAAAACCACCCTCATCTCTTTGGAATGCATAGTTTCTCTACGTTCAGTTGTTCCTACGGGAACAAGCGGATGCTTTGTTGTGTTTAGTGTAGATATTTGAGAACCATGCAACTGAATGTTGAAATAGTACAACGAGTGTTAGGAAATTAAACTATTTCCACGCAATGAAAAAACATCAGTAAAACAACACAAAAAAATTTGATAACGGAGTTTGGTCAAATTGCGCCTACGTCTCCGGGGCTACTGCACACTCTTCTTATTAGGGAGAAAAACAACACTTACAAGTGTTTACACTCAACACTCAACTCACTAGTGTTTTCACACACTCTCAACCCTTACCCCCAATACACCCCAAAAATTTACTCACAAAATTTAGTACTCTTACTAAGAGTAAATATTTTGTTTTATTTTTGGATGATATAAATGGGAGGGGGAGGGGGTTTATTTATAGATTGTAAACCACCCCTCCCTCACTTATTTCCAATATGGGAATAACTAACAATCTCCCACTTGAAGACTGATTTCAATCTGTCTTCACATCTGGTTTATGTAGTAGCTCATCTAAATCTTGTCATTCTCGCAGACTAACTGAAGTTGCGCACAACTTCAGTTTCTCGATAGTCACCACCTTGGTTAACATGTCTGCAGGATTCTGGCTTCCAAGGATCTTCTCAAGTGTTAACACTTCATCTTCTAGCAAGGACCTGATGAAATGATAACGAACACCGATATGCTTAGTTCTGGAGTGGAATGTTGGATTCTTGGCCAGATGAATTGCACTCGATCGCCATCAGATAATACATTATTCTCTTGCATGAAACCTAACTCTAACAGCAAATTCTGAAGCCAAATCATCTCTTTGCTTGCTTCGGTTATTGTTATGTACTCACCACAGTAGTAGATAATGCAACAATCTTCAATCTGCGATATCCAACTCACACCGCCAGAATGACAAGAAAGATGTAACCGTGGTGCTCCTTTTCTATCAACTTCACCGCATAATCTGAGTCAACATAACCTTGTACTTTTATTTCTTTTGCTAAAGTACAGCATTTCTTGGTAAAGGTTTGAAGATATCTTAAAATCCACTTTACTGCTTCCTAGTGGACTTTTCCTGGATTTGTCATGAATCTGCTAACTGCTCCCACTGTATGGCCTATGTCTGGCCTTGTGCATACCATGATATAGCTTCCAATAGCAGAGGCATAAGGAATTTTCGCCATCAAGTCTCGCTCTTCATTTGTCTGAGGTGACTGATTTTGCGATAGGCGAAAATGACTGGCAAGGGGAGTGCTGTCTGGTTTAGCATTCGCCATGTTAAACCGCTAAAAACACGATTAATGTATTCGCTTGAGATAACTGTAATTCCCTCTCGCTTATTTCGGTGATCTGCATCCCAGAATCTTCTTAATGAACCTGATCTTTCATGTCAAATTCTTTTGACAATTGTTTCTTCAAATTTTGGATATCATCCATATTGGAACCCACTACTAACATGTCATCGACATAAAGTAGCAAAATGATATAATCGGACCGATATCTCTTGATATAACAACAAAGGGTCTGCATTGCACTTCGGAAGTCTTCACTATGCATAAAGTTATCAAACTTTCGCATTCATCGCATTGGGGCTTGTTTCTGCACCGCATGCTTTTCTTCAACTTACACACTAAATGCTCTTTCCTTTCTCCAGAAACCCTCGGCTGGTGCATAAATATCTCCTCGCCCAAGTCTCCATGAAGAAACGCCGTCTTCACATCAAGTCGCCAAGATGGAGATCTTGACTTGCAATAATACTTAACACCGTTTTGATGGTATTAAGCTTCACCACCGGGGAGAAAATGTCGGTATAGTCTATTCCTTCCTTCTGCTGGAACCCTTTGACTACTAACCGAGCTTTGTATCTTTAGGAACCATCAAACTCCTCTTTGACCCGATATGCACATATGTTGTACAACCAAATACCTTGAGGTGTGAAAGATTCACATCTTTTCCACTCCAAACCTCCTCTGGTATCTTGTACTCCAATGGAACTGATGGACCTCGATTGATGAGATAAGCTACTGTGTTGACTGCTTCTGCCCAGAATTGCTTTGGTAAACTTGATTGCATCCGCATACTTCTAGCTCTTTCAGTTAAGGTTCAATTCATACGCTCCGCTACACCATTATGTTGTGGCGTTCCTGGCACGGTTCTCTCCATTCTGATTCCGTGCTCGTAGTAGAACTTTTTGAATCTAGTGTCCTCATATTCTCCACCATTGTCAGTTCTGAGCTTCTTTATCTTGAGACCCATCTCATTTTCAACCATAGCCTTCCATGTTTTGAAAGCATCAAATACTTCTGACTTGTGTCTCATAAAGTAAACCCACACCTTACGGGAGTGATCATCAATAAATGTCACAAAGTAGTGCTTTCCACCAATGGATGGAGTAGTTGTTGGTCCCCAAACATCAGAATGCACGAGCTCAAGTTTCTCCTTCTTTGGCGTTCTACCACCTGTTTGAAAGCTGACTCTCTTCTGCTTTCCAAGAATACAGTCTTCACACGTATCAAGTTCTACTGACTGTAGACCTGATAGTTTTCCATAGGAATGCATTAACTTCATTCCCTTTTCACTGGTGCCACAAGTTGGAAACTCCACTTCCTTGTGCAACTGCAATTGAACAACATGCTCCAGCTGTTAGGTAGAGAGTACCATTCTTCTTTCCTTGTGCTACAATCATTACTCCCTTTGATACCTTCCATTCATCACTATGGAAAGTTGTGATATAGCCTTCATTTGCTAATTGTCCCACTGAGATTAAGTTCTTTCTTAGATCAGGGATATGTCTAACATCCTTCAGCTCCCATATGGCTCCATTCAACTTGAGCTTAACTACACCTTTACCAATAATCTTGCAGGGTTGATCATTACCAAGATACACACTGCCGAGATTTCCAGGCACATACTTCTCAAGAAGATCTTTCTCCGAAGTTGCATGAAACGATGCTCCGAGTCCAATATCCATACCTCTTGCTTGTTTTCTAAGGCACATATCAAGCGCCATCCTCACCGAGGTGGAAGCTATATTTGCCTCCCGATTGTTTGACTCGCTTCTTTGAACTGCTCTTGCATTGATTTCGAAGGCCCAAACTTTCCACAATTCCAACACTCAATATTTTTCGAGTTTGAGAAGTAGCAGATTCCGTGACTTGGACCTCCTGTCCTTTGATCTATCACGGTATCTCGATTTTTCACGTCCTCTGCTTCTTCCTTTTGATTCTGCGGCAAGGGCGGAGGAGGATGAGGTTTCACTTACTTTTTTTCTTCGGGTTTCCTCGTTAATAATCAGGCCGCTAACATCCTTGAACTTCAACTTGTTGGTTCCCATTGAGTTACTCACTGATGTGACTGTGGCACTCCAACTTTCTGGGATGGATGATAAAAGTATTAAGGCCTGTATTTCATCATCAAGATCAATATTTACTGTACTCAACTGGTTTAAGACTTTGTTGAGTTCATTGATATGATGATCTACAGAGGTGCCTTCCGCCATCTTCAAGTTGAACAAACGCCGCATCAAATGTACTTTGTTTACTGCTGAAGGTTTTTCATAATACTCTGTTAGTTCTTCCATAAGGGCTTTTTTGGTTTTTGCCTTTAACACATTAAAGGCTATATTTCGGGATAAGGTCATTCGGATTGCTCCAAGGGCCTGCCTGTCAAGAATAACTCATTCGTCTTTTGACATGTTTTCTGGCTTCTTTCCAAAGAGCGGTAGAAACTGGTTCTTCTGATACAAATAATCCTCTATATGCATTTTCCAAGATTCAAACTGTGCCATCGAACTTATCGATTTTGTTGAGCATATCATCTGCGCCATTACTCCCATCGGCTTTTAGTTTCTTCCGAGGTAGACAACTAGTGAAGTGAACCGATTCGTAATACCTGTGAAAGACCGTCAAATGACTCTTAGACAAGATACCATTCCAAGTAAAATCCTGTGAAAGGCGGAGGGTCACAAACGGTCCCACTTAAAATCCGCCTCTAGAGCGGGTTACGTGCACTGTATTTATCACAAATCGAGGCAAGTTTTCGACATGAAGATCCACTCTTGTGGCAACTGTAGAGCATACTAACTCCAAGCTTCAACACACCCAATGAAAGCTTTCTGATGTAGAAGATCCACTACTGTGGCGACTATAGAGCATACTCACTTCTCCAAGGCTCTGATACCAATTGTTAGGAAATTAAACTATTTCCACGCAACGAAAAAACACCAGTAAAACAATACAAAAAATTTGATAACGGAGTTCGGCCAAATTGCGTCTACGTCTCCGGGGCTATTGCACACCTTTTTTATTAGGGAGAAAAACAACACTTACAAGTGTTTACACTCAACACTCAACTCACTAGTGTTTTCACACACTCTCAACCCTTACCCCAATATACCCCAAAAATTTACTCACAAAATTTACTACTCTTACTAAGAGTAAATATTTTGTTTTTTTTTTGATGATATAAATGGGAGGGGTTTATTTATAGGTTATAAGCCACCCCTCCTTCACTTATTTCCAATATGGGAATAACTAACAACGAGATGTGAATACATATTAAAAGTAACTTGTGTAAAAGAAAATACTCGTAATTCAATGTATTAAAATTTTATATAAGATGTGATGTTCTTTATTTTACTTAGTAATATGATAAATATGTAGATCGAACCTAAAAATTGCAAGCAAGGTTAAACTAGTTATTGCAAAAACAAAAAATGAAAAGTTAATTATTATACTGAATTTTTTGTAATATTTCTCAAAATTTATAATAATTGTGAAGTAATCTTCTTTATCATATTATGTAATTTATGAATTAATCATAACTTTAAAAAATGTTACATCAAAATTTAATAATTTTAATATAATGAGTACGTAACAATTTTAAGGCTAACTTCCCGTTTTACGAGAGTCGAGGGAAGATTATCAATTATACATAATGTGTCCTTACATTTTACAAAGAGTTTGTTTTTGTAACTCAAACTCGCTACCTTTTGATTATACAGGAATAATCTTATCAACCTCATACATAACAATTTTAAATATAAGGAATAAATAAAATTGTAAAATTACAATGAGTCCAATATAATTTTAAAAAAGTGACCACCATCCTTTTCAGCTATATGCCACATTCAATTATTTATGGATTTAAAATCAAAGCATGCAGCAAATATTTATGGATTTGAAATCGAAAGCAAGCAGCAGGCAGGTTCCAAGAATGTCTTTATCTTCCAATTAATTTTTTATGCATGATTGGATCAATTTTTATCTCTTGCCATTATCCCTTGTCCTCGATTCGTATGGTTTTCTATTATTGTACTCTTAGGCTATGTTTTTTATTTAAAAAATGCTGTTTGCAGGCTACACATGGGAATCGTGAAATGTTTGGAGGTATAGAGAGTACTCATCCGATTCCATTTTCCTATTTGGACTTGTATGGTTGTTTTTATCTTCACTTCGTCTCTGAATAGCAACAATAAACAAATCCTTCCGTTGCACTAACACTTATCTGGAAGGATATCCATCTGCATTGAGAGATCTTTCAAGTAGTCGTTAATACACCTGCCCTCTTCTTCAAACAAGATTATCTTCTCCTTTTTAACTTATGCGTTACGGGACAAGACCTTCTAGCTGAAGACAGAAACTATTTCCAAACAGAAAATGCAACCATTCTAAATACTCGTAAATATATAAAGATCATTGTCAGAGTCATTTCGTGTCGGCAAATGTTGCTAACGACAATAACAAAAACCTTAACGAAATCTGTCAAACGAGACGAGCTTAGTATCAAGTTCGAGACATTATACTAAAGCGCCAAAGAAGCGGTTTATTCCCTGTGAAAGTGAAATGCGAGGGGATTTATATTGTTGATTGCTGACATTTAGGTATAGCTTTGTTCTATTTGCTACTTATGAGAAGTTTGAAAGGTTGGATCTAGAGAGCACTTCTATTTCTTTCATTAATTCTCTCTTTTTAACGTTAGATTTTTATTCATACTTGACATTTTAATATTATCTTTTTAAAGTGTGAATTTTTATATTGAACTTGGATTCTTCTTTGAACGAAAGTTTTTTTGCTTAACAGCTTGAGTATATAGTGTCATCAAAAGCCCTTTTATTTTATTAGTCTACGCCCATTAGGAGTCTCTTTAATCTTCTTTGTGGGGAGTTTTTTTGCTTAATAACTTGAGTATATAATGTCATCAAGAGCTCTTTTACTTTATTGGTCTACGCCTATTAGGAGTCTCTTTAATCTTCTTTGTGAGGAAGCAATCAAAGGATCCGACTATCATCTCTATACTCATCTCTTGTCAAACTATCGGTTCTGATATTATATTAGATTTTTAATATAAGCAGAATTTAGAGTTCACTAATGATAATTGAGCTTAGTCAACTATTGTCAAAATAATTAAAATAGTTATTTGAATAGTTAACTTTTACCATTTATAAATTTTTAATATTTTCATATTTAATCAATATGAGATAATTTAACATGAAAATGGACAACTAATTTTTTCTAGCGGATATTTTGAAAGAGTCAAAACAAGGTAGATACATTAGTGGTCCACACGACAGAGTCACGAGAATGTTTAAATCAAGTCGCCTTCTCCAAACATAAACAGGAAATAGGAATTGTTACGAAGCCGAAAAGATAGATAAATCCAAGCGATGATACATGTGATTGAGATAGGTTCCTTCGCATACCCAGCAAACTTGAGTTCAGAAGCCATTTTGAGCATTAAACCAACAGGTAAATATACAAGGATGTTACAATTACAGAATCTGCCAAATGGAAAAGCCATAGAAAGCATATAGAAGGTCTGGGTTCGATTGAGGACTTTAAAACTTCTCCAAAATTTTCATATTGAAAAGTTTAAATACTCTTTGTACTATTCATTAATTAATTCAAATATATTATTTAATTACCCTTTATAAACAACAACAACACGCTTTAGTATACAAGGTTTTCTGTTTTACGAAAATAGGAGAAGACATTAATTATACACAATCTTTTTTTGTAGTTTAAAAACTATTTAGTATTTATTAATTAAGTCAAATTTATCATTTAATTTAAAATCAACAATATTTCAGACTTATGAGTAACATGAGTAAGTTTTGGGGCAACTTGAATACAACTAGTGGAGGCTTCATTCCTAACAAAGAGAAGTTGGTGACCGGTACTTTCTTTCTTCTACATCTTAATAAAGTGTTAGCGTCTGCTAGAAAGTGTCTTAAGTAAGTATTCAAAAGTATTTGCTTATCTTGTGTGTGAATTTTAAAATGGTACAGATCTTATTGGTCTCACGTTTCGGTCTCAAAATAAAAAATCACCAACAACATGAACTTGCTCCAAAAGGTTGAGCTCCAATTTTAAGAGTCTTCAGTTGCAGGCCCGAAGACCGCTGGGGACAACATGAACTGATTGCATGCAGGCACATGATAATGT
Organism: Erythroxylum novogranatense; assembly: GCA_029891385.1. Lineage (NCBI taxonomy): Eukaryota > Viridiplantae > Streptophyta > Magnoliopsida > Malpighiales > Erythroxylaceae > Erythroxylum > Erythroxylum novogranatense. The sequence goes on along the minus strand of JAIWQS010000031.1, from coordinate 29,552 downwards.
ACCTGCAAGTGGGGTCTTTAACATTATATTTTCTGTGCCAATCTCTGGTCAGAAACTCATCAAGAGGGTTGTTGAACTTATGAGTTACGAGCCAGAAAGCCCAAACCCGTACTTCTTCGGTAACAAGGGAAAAACCTGGCGAGGCTCACCAAACATAACGAGTGCTCTTAGACAACAAAGCGGCCTGTCAAAGTTCACTCTCTTCAGGACAGTATCATTAAAAAAATATTTATTCAAATTCCAAGAAACTGATCTTTTAATCTCGTAGTAGACGAAGCAGAGGGGGGATGGAGGGAGAAGTCTGTACTCTGTAGACTGTAGAAGGACAGGTCAGGTATTAATGGTAGTAGGAGTTAGGCAGCTATCAATCACCTCAGTTCACTCTAGTCGGTAGAGAATAGGGGCTTATTCCAATATTGTCAATTACGTATGGAATGTGAAATGTGCCTGTTGTATACATCTTATCAACGAGATTTCACTTTCAAGTTTCAACTGTGTTGCAGTCAACGGCAGAGGTACAACTCATACAACACCCTCCTGTTCTCTCTCTCTCACCTCCAAAGATGTAAAGTAAATATCCTTCATGCCCTAATAACATTTATTATATTGGGTAAAAGATAAAAATATCTTTTACACATTTTAAAAAATATCTTTCAATTTACTTATTTTAATAATTGGCTATTAAATTGGTCATACAAATATTATCAAGGATTTAGTAGTTAAAACTCGGTAAAATATCTTTTGGTATTTTAAAATACTTTAAAATAATTAATATATTTAAAATAAGTGAAATAATAGAACCCTTTTTTGTTTTTACCCTTCAAATTTCAGTAACTTTTGTCTCTATCGTTTATTTCTCTCTTTCACAACCTTTTCATATTTGTCTCAAACTTATTCATGCAATAACTTTCTTAATGTCACGCCCGAGTACATACACTGACGTGATCGCTGACTGGTGAGCTTAACATTGGGAAAGCAAAAACTAAATGAAATTAATGGAGCAAATGTTCCGGTAGACTGGAGAAACTGGTCCAGAATCCAGATTGTAAGTCCCAAGGTTCGAAATTTGAAGTACATTTTGCTAGATTAGTACTACTAGAAGAAATTTTGTTTCACAGCTAACGTTGTTGCTGGCAACATTTGACAACTTCAGCTTGGGGATGGATGCACCTGACCCTATCACTTACACTGCAAAATGTTGCTTTCAGTTACGTTTTTCTAAAATGTGTGCGTGTCGCGTTACTCTTTTTAGTCCATTTTCAACCTTCAGTCCCGGCTTTGACATCATAGGACTCATGATTGTTAAGAGACATTCAATCTCTGACTGTTTTAAGTCTCGTAAGAAATAACTAAAACCAACCTTCTAATGTGGGCATCTTCTTTAAACACTTAAGGACACGATAAAGTATAATGAAACAAAGACGCAAAAAAGTTCCAAAAGTAGGTTAACAAGCCATGCAACGCAAGTCTGCTAACTATTATATTTTTATGATCTAATGTCGTGGGTGATGCACGTCAGCCTAAACGGCGTAGATTTCGGTGATTCCTTCCTTTTCTCTTTTGTCATCTCTTTGGATATACATATATATATGTGTATGGTACTCTCGAAAAGGGTGTGGGAGAAGGTAAAAACCCGAATTTCGAAGCAACACATGACTCTATTCTTATCTCACGATTCACAACGAAGAAGCTAATATTCTTCCAAATGCTACACTACTATTTTAATGGCTGTCAGGAGACAGAATATACATAAACACATAAACTGCACATTTGGACAAAAAGATGAGGCGTTGCCATGGCTTGCAAGTCACCGTTGCTGCCTCAAACCCCACTGTCGTTAATCCCACTCAGCATATACGGCTATAAAGCACAGGAACTTTTTTAAACATCTCTCACTTCAGGAATTGTTGTGTTACTATTTTGTCTGAAGATACGGAATTCAACTTTGAAACTGATTCGGGCCATATTCATTATATAAAGCTAACAAATCAGCACATATTGACATACAGCACATGTAAAGCACAAAATTCTGGCTAGAAAATTGCGATGCGCAATAATATATGTCTATAACAAAGGTCATATAGGTGATGAATCATTAAACAATATGTAAAACACGTTTTTGTAAATTTCACTTGTAATTTTTATTAAGAATTCACTTTTATTTATAAAACTTTAATTTTATTAAATAAAAAGAGCTTGTAAATTGTATTTTAACAATTCTTTCGGTCCTTTAATTAAATAAGGTGCGTGTTATAAATTGTCTGAAGTAAAGGGTATTTATATTTATATTTATAAATTTATAATTAATTAAAATTTAAGGGATTTAATAAAAATTTAAATGAATTAATTTTTAATTTGAAATTCCAAACAGTTTGTGGTTGATACGAATTAAGAGTACTACAAATGTTAAAGCAATACAAGTTGGTGCTCACGAGACAAGCACAAGGAAGGAATATGGAGCATATAGGCAGGGTCAAACTGCAATTAACAACACCACAAGGAGACATGCTGATCACATACTCCACATTACAAGCAAATCCCACGATAATCCAATCAAGCAGATAAAATAATAACAAAGGCAAAAGTTTTGTATTTTCCCGGAGAATCTAGAGCGCATCAGGCGCTGACCATGGCTTCCAAAACTATATATTAACAAAAGATGAAACACATGAGAGTCATCTTCTTGTTGTTATTCTAAAAGAAACGGAGACACCATAGGGTTGCGAGCAATTAATGGTATTAATGAAACGGAGGATTGCATCAATTTAGACGGAGGACACGAGAAGATCAAGAGAAGAGACCATATGGACCTAGACAAGGTCACGTCCGTAAGTCACGTGACCGGAACACATGTTGACGCCGAGGAATATGGCATGTTTTTATTAATTTTTAATGTTTTCCACGCGCGGGTGGGCTCGACAGCTGGGCTTGGCCATGGAATATTTGGACAATTCGGAGGAATATTGAGATGATTACAGATCAATTGATTTTTAAGGTTTAGGTCGGAGTACGGTTTCCTCCTCACGCGCTTACTATGCTACGATTATCTCATTGCTTTTTGGGAATTGAGAATTCAAATATTAATATAAGTATAAACATGTAGTTGGCGAAAATTTGAAAATTCATATCAATAACGTAAACATGAATCATATGGGATTCTTAGGTTTATATATCATGTAACGGTCGACTCTTTAACCTATTTAAACTTTTTATTTCAACTAATAAATGCTCTTAATTAATTAGGGTTATATAAAGATTTGCTCTTTATTAGTAAAAGATATATTTTTGTACATTTTATTTTAAAATATTAAAAATTCATTAAAGAACAACAACAATTAGTAGGAATTCTTATGATTCTAAAATCTGGAAGGTTAAGTAATACGTAACCTTACTCCTATCTAGTAAAGATGTTGTTTCTAAATAATTCATATGGAGAGAAATAATAATAACAACAAACAACTACTAAAAAAGGTAGGGAAAAAACCTTAGGCTAAAACCTTAAGAGATAGTACTTCCTATTTACAAGTATAGGTTAACTATAAAAGAAAGAGTTAAAAACTTACAAGAACAAAAAATCTCTTTATTAGAGATTCTTTATCTGAATCATAATATGCCAAAGTTTTCTTTGTGAGTCATGTCCTCAGTATTAAAAACAATTATGATATTAGAAATTCATTATGGTATTAAAAATTAGTTATACAATAATTTATGTCAAAATAAATTTATAAAACTTGATAAAATGAGAAGTTTAGGAGTTTTAAGATCACAAAATATTTTGTGATTTAAAATAATAACTATATTTTAAAAATAAGTAAAACAATATAAAAGATTAATATCTTTTACAAGTTGCTATATTATTTTGTAAATTTACTTACAAAATAAACTCTAGTAGACAAATTTAATGGGATCGAAGTTATGATGATTATCTTTAACATGTCGAATACTAACGTTATTTTATATTGTATTATCTTTTTATAAATACTTATTTATAATTCTATAATATTTTAATGTTGCATTGTATACAAATTTATCGGAAACATCTTCTCTATCAAGTAAGGGTAAGAATGTGTATTATTAGACTTTTCAAAATCTCACATCTCACGAGACTCACACTTAATATTGATATTTTTAGAAGTTATGATGATTAAAATATTAATCTAGATGACTTTAAAATATTCTAATTTATTTATAAAATATTCTATAAAATATTAAAATTTGCCTGCTTTTTTTAAAATCTCAATTCAGATTTTGATTTAAGAAGTTATTCAATTAATAAAATATATTTTAAATGAAAAGGTTACGTGTGAGTATCTTGATTAAGTTTTTAGACTTATCTAAAAGATCAAACGTCACACCCCGCTTTGTTTGCGAGATTTGAACTGGGTGACGATGATGACAATTTATTTAACAAGTTGTTATACTATTATTATCCGATATCAATATAAATAATAAAATATAAGGGCTGAATAGTTTGGTGTATCTGAATCTATCTGTATTCCTGGGAGCTTTGAGCTGCTTTTAAGGCTTAAGTCCTTTGAGTTGCATGGGAATATGTTTGACCGGAATTTAGACGGGGAGTTTTTTTTTCTTCGGACTAATGCTAGTCATATTGACTTTTTAGAGTGTCAAGGTCCTAAACTTTAGTCATTTATTATATATAAATTTTATAGCTATTTATTATCAGTTAAATTTAAATTTTAAAATTTTAAATTTTCATTGACTGGTTTAATATCCGGTTTCAATTTTAAAATATTATTATTTATTTAAAAAGAAATACAGAAAGGGAGAGCATTTAAAAGCGCGTGGGCTAAACTTGTAATGAAAATAGCGTTCCTGGTGTCACCGGACACTCCAGCCAATCAGCCACTCCTCCTCATATAACCTTGCATATAATTATATATATACACGCTCTTCTCTCATTCGCCCTTCGGCATACAACGTCGTTTCATTGCAAAAACAATAAAAATAAAACCCCTTACTATAGGAGCTCTGTTTGACTTGACTTTAGCTGGCATCAAATCAAAATGGTCGGTTTAGGACACTGTTTAAGGTTGCACTACTTGTACTCAATTCCAACGTTATCTTATATACAATAAGCTTACCTTAATCATAATCTTATGCTACAAGAATGAGAATGTGAGCAAGAACCTCTCCGCCGCGAGAAGAAGAAGAGGATATCAATGGTTGAATTACTACTCAATACATCAAATTTGTTGTTAATTTAGTGCACACTTGATTGCATTTCTTTTTTCTCCTGTTTTTAATTTTCAAACTTAAGGAAGAAAAACTTTTCTAGTTGAATGTTAGTTTATGTTTTTAAATTTAATTTTTTTCTTTTATTTATTTATTATGATTTTATTAAAAAGCTACAATCATCTATACACATCTCTTTTTTTATTTTACAAAAGACTATTTTATTGACTCAAATTCGTGAGTTTCAGATAACAAAATAATAAGTTTACTAGTTGCTTAAAGGGTCGCCCTCATTATGAGTATAAAATATTTGACAACGCCCTACTATCAACACATGTTATCGGTAGTAAAATAGTATCAGAGCGTCTGTGTATGGGATCGGATCGCCCCACGCCTCGTGTTCGAAAGCCACAAGACATCCACCGCTTCCGATCTTGGGGTAGTTGAAACGCTTTCATCGAAAGCGTGGGGTATAAAAGGTTTGATAACGCCTAATATTAACACGTGTTTTCGTAGCAAAGAATAAATAAATAATACATAATAATTTAATATTAACTTCTAATACAATCTAACTAATCAAATTTTTTCAATTAAAACTTTGTAATTATTTTTTAAAATTAAAAGTATTAAAATAAATAAGTTAAAATTTAAAATTGATATTTATTAAATAAATGTTTTGAAAATTAAATATATAATTATAGATAATGAATCTAAAATTTTAATTTTTTAATAATTAAATATTATTAGTTTACAAATACAATTTTATTACTTATGTAATTGTTTTTCTTGGTTATTTTGACTACATTAAGGAATACTTGATATGTATTGTTATTATATTATGCAATGTGAGAAAAGGAGAGATATATATATATATATATATATTGGTCCAATAAAAGCAAAAGCCTAGAAATCACAGTGAGTATTAAAAACAATCTAATGAATAAAGAAGAAATATTAGGGACTCTAAAAGGGTCACCATCCACCAACGTAGATGGGGTTTTGGAAAGTGAAGACTCAGCTAAATTCCCTTCCAAATATTCCATTGAACAGTACCACATTTGTTTTCTCCAATTCCAGCCATTCCCTGCAAAAACACTCCCATTATAAACTCTCTGCAACCTCTCCTTTTTCATTCTCCATTAATACCGAGATAAAGAAATTAAAAGCAGACATAGCTCTCACTGTCCAAGTCTCTGATCATTCTGACCTCTTAAATTCAACTTACCCTTTTCACTAACATTTGATCTAAACCATCATCCCCAGAAAAAAGCTTGTTTGCTATCTTTTATTACCTTCCTTTTTTATATATATAACCTGACTGGTATTCCCTCTGCAATTCCTTAGCCTTTCTTTAACATTTTCCTCTGATCTTCTATCTACTTACTCTATAGCTATACTATTAAAAGGTACCTAGCTATGGCTTCTTTCTACTTTACTCTTCTCTATCTATCTCTTACTCTCTCTAAAACTCCATGCAAATCATAAGGCACTCATGATATAATCATACAATTACAGCTCTGCTCCTTTTCAGCTATATACTCCCATAGCTAGCTCTCCCTTCAAAGTTCTAACTAGTTCTTGGCTTTCTATTTCAGTTTCCTAATTTGTACCCTTTAAACCTCTTCTTTTCCTTTTACTTTCATTTTGTTTGATCCTCTAGACTACTTCGAAGCTTGACTAAATTAGATCTCCTTATGTTTTCGAGCTCCAACCCCGTAATGAGAACTACATCATCAGCTTTTCCTGATCTCTCCTTGCAGATCAGCCTGCCATCAGTTTCAGATTGTGAAGCAAAGGACATGGGCTATGCTGGAGAAGGATTAATCAGAAAAGCACTGTGTAGTGATGGAAGCTCAACTACGGATTCTGGTAGCAGTGGAAGCGATTTGAGTCATGAAAATGGCTTTTTTAACCAAGAAAGAAGTCCTACTCTTATTGGTCGAAATGAGCCAACTTTGAGCTTAGGATTTGAAATGGCTGATTCAGATTCTCCATCACTGCAAGCTCCGAGAAATATGAACCACCATCGCCACCACCATCAACCTCAAATCTATGGCCGTGAGTTCAAGAGAAATGCTAGAACGATCAATTGTGTTAAAAGAAGCATAAGGGCTCCGAGAATGAGATGGACCACAACTCTTCATGCTCATTTTGTTCACGCTGTCCAACTTCTTGGTGGTCATGAAAGTAAATACAAAACAAAATCTATATTTCAAGCTTGTTTTCTGTATAGTTCAATTTCCTTCAACTAAGAATAGAAGCATCTTTGTTGTTCTTTGTTATGTTAAATGCTAACAGCTGACTCCTTTCCCTTGTCGTACGTCACAGGAGCAACGCCAAAGTCAGTCTTAGAGCTAATGAATGTGAAGGATCTAACCTAGCTCACGTGAAGAGTCACTTGCAGGTGGGGTTTACTGTGTTCAATCTTCGGCCTATTTTAACCTGCGTGTAGATAGACAGTTTTAAGATTCCTGTTGTTAGATTTTCCACTATTTTCCGCTTCTCTGAATTTATCTTTATGCATTCCACAATTAAGAAGCTCTGGGACTGTGGAATGGTAAACCATGGTTCAAGGACAAAAGGATCTTTAATCTTTAGCATTATTCACCTTATACATTCATTTCTTATTATTATTATTTTTTGCTATGGGTATTCATGCAGATGTATAGAACAGTGAAGAGCACTGACAAAGGATCAGGTAAAAGATTTAGAATCTTGTCCTTCAAGTGCTATTCTTTTTCACTCTCTTATATTATTCTCTTTGCTTGGGTAGAGCTTGTTCATACAGGTGCGAACAAAACTTACGAACCCATTTACTGTTTTTGTCTGCAACTTGGATTGTCCTGATCAGTCCAGTTGAATTATTTGCTGGGGATTCTAGTACGCAATGACTCATCAAAACTATGATTGTATAATTTGTAGGTCAGTCCCGCACAGATGTGGGTATAAACCAGCAAAGGGATGGGATTATTGATGTGAATGCAGGATCACTATCTTGTGGAAAAGCTGATACCAACAACTCTCCTTCTTCTCTCATCCCACCACCAACTTCTCCACCACTACCGACCGTGCAGGAAAACCAAATGTGAGTGCTTTCGCATGCTTTCCTCTACTACTATTCCTCTTGTTTCTTGTTGTCAGGATGTGCAATCTTATTCTCCATCAACTCGGTATCTATTAAAATTCCCAACTTAAAATGAATACGTTAAACCATTGCAAACATACATACGCATTAATTTACAGTAGTTCATGCCTTGGATTTAGCGTCGAAGACAACAGGTTTGACTAGTAAAAATCTTCTGCTTTACATTGATCTAAATGGTTTAGGGTTTCTAGGGCAGTGGTGAAACAGTGATTTACGGTGTCGTCTTTTAACAGATATATTAGATTGTCATCGTGACTTCATCCCCATATGTATGCGGGTACGTTAAGGTCATGGTTCAAATCTCAATGTCATATTTTAATCCCACCCTTCAAAGAGTCGTGTCTTTAGTAGATGGAGTCATTAATGCTTTCTTGGCTTGGCTGGATTTCGTTGACTTTGTATATGATCAGACTTCAGACCAGAAGGTGCGAGCCTTATTATAATTTTGGATCATAACCATCAAATTTAAGCTCAAAAGCGAGAAATGTTCTTGCGTTTTTATGATCCAACCTCTTGTAAAACAGAGGGGATTTGAAGGTCTAATTAGTATAACTTCCGCTAGATGCTTATGCACTTGCGGTTTCCATCGTTTTTTCTTTTTTTTTTTACATTGATAGCTTGTCAATATCATGAACAGAGGTTCGTGGTCATCATCACCAGATAGAAATGATAAAAATAGATCAAGTCCTGATGAAGCTTTGACGTATTCTCACTTTAAGGTACTAACTTTATCAATATAAACAAAAGTCTTTCACATAGATTGAGATCGATCTAGCTAATTTGTACTTAAGTTGCATGACCTATTTGTTTTCTATAATCAGGAGGACGGTCACAAGGAAGCCCTCCATGTGTCTGATAGAGAGAAGGGCAGGTTGGACTGTAGCTCCTTGTCACCACCACCAGCTGTGTTGCTTAACCTGGAGTTTACCCTTGGAAGGCCGAGTTATTGGCAAGCGGACTATGCTGAGTCGTCTACCGAGTTAACTCTTCTCAAGTGTTGATCACTAACTAATTACACACACCTTTTAAATATCTAATCCTACTTCAGCCATTGTCCATGGAACAAAAATCTAATTATTTTGGGTCCATTTCATGTTCTTGATTGCAAAATTGTCTCGGTTCTGCATAAATCAAAAGCTTTACGTTAGCTATATATATGATGGATTCTTAACTAGGCAACGTTTTGACGGGTGAAACTGGTGAAGTGTCATGGAATTATGTAACTTATGCTTCAGTTTATAAAACTTAGCTTTCATTATTAGTAATAAAGAAAGAAAATATACAGAACTACGTGAAGTAATTAAATTGGATCTCCAGTTTTCATTAACAAGCTGTTCGAAGTTGGATATTAGATTGTATACTAATAAAATCTTTGGTGCAACTGGATTTGTTGAAGAACATCAATAAAAAAGTTGGTGACCCGATTCTAGCAGGAAGGGACCGAGCGTCATGATTTTGCCTTCCCTCCATGAATGAAAACCTCCAAGTAGGTCGAAGTCTGTCACTGACAAAGGCCCGATTAGAAGATTGAGTAACTCATCCACAAGATATAAATTTTTAAGCAAACCTTGCGATGATAATAAATAAATTCTTAAAATAATATAATAACGTATACTAAGTTGAACAATGTATTAAGCTTAAGAAACTGTAAAAGCCTCTAACTTAAAAATTCAAAACGTCCAATAATAAGACTCATCTTGCTATTTGAACGACCTTTTGAAAAAGCAGGTTGAAGCACATCTGCTCTGCTGAATAGGAGAACTGACCTTTTTGTTCATGATGGGTCATAACTGAGATAAGGCCCTTTCTTCATTATCCCATTTTGTCATCTTGAATCAGGGCCTATGGTTGGTAATATGAGTATTAATAAAAGGCTGCAGGGTCCAATATTACCAACTAAAATAGGTAAATTGTATCAGGGACCTAAATCATACCACAACGTCCAATAGCAACAGTTGAAATGGTTCTAATTATGTGTTGGGTGAAGAAAGTGTCCGGTTTTGTACAATAATCGTTTTGGTTGACATAATTTAATCGGACCACACTCGATTCAGACTCAGGATTGCCGCAGACAATCCAGAATTTTAGGTACATTTCCGCAATCCTCATGATTGTGGGATATCTTGTCATAGATTTGTGACGAACAGTGTCGGTGGCAATCTCATGATGGCATGTCCTGTGTCCCAAGTCTTCCACTATCATCTGTTTCCACTTTGATTTATGTACGAACTGGCCTGGGGGAAGAGAATGAAAGCAAGAAAAAGAGAGCTTCGATCCATTCCTTTTCAGCTTGTATCGCAGTGCAGTTGTTTCAACCTATACACAAAGTTGCTGAAACTCTTGAGATAATACAACATTTTAATCACGAGGTATTACTTCCAACATTGTAAATGTAAATTTTTAAACATGATGTTATGTTTATGACTGAAAAACTATATCTGAAAGATGTTTTTACACATTTCACCTCTCTTTTAATGTTTAGTGGCGTATATTATAATTAACATAGTTAATAACCTTGTCGATGGTTTAGTCTACTGTTAATAGATCTTAAATTTAATTATCTCAAAAATAAAATTAATGGAGTATGATTCTTTCATACAATTGGGCATTCAGTCACACTCCTTATCAAACCCCAGCATTGAAGAATGAGAATGAACTTAAAAGACAAACATGTGCATGTATAATGAGTCCCCCGTATATACACTCTCCTCCACAAGATCACTAAAAGGTGTTTGAAGTTACTCCTTGTCATAATTTAAGTCATTCATTCATTAAACTCTAATAATCTTTTTATTCAGTCTTACCGATTATTTCCAGCTTTTCACCTGTTTTCACAATTTCTATTGTAGGATAGAATAACTGGTGGCTAACGCCTGGCTCTCACTTTGTGTCTATATAATTGGGTTGTCGCGTCCCGAATCTGAACAAACTAGGTTGGTCTTATCATCATTATAAGACTTACAATTTATTAAAAAATGAAATTTTATTAAAAATATTGTTAGTGTTGCTTTAAACCATTAAAGATTGATAAAGAATGTTATATTTGCAGTGATATGAATTGCGAAATATTAAAGAACACCAAAAGTACTTAGTTTAATAGCTTCAATGCTATCTATATCCAAAGTCCCATTGTTATGGTTTCAACTAGTATGAAAAAAATGAGCAAGTTACAAGAGTATGAGTGTTCTTTTAGAACACCGCAAAGGGTCTCACACTCTCCTTAGTACTCATGTGTCGATACTCTAATAACTCTCAAGCCTTACTCTTAATTTTACACTCTCGCACGATTGAATACAATGCGATGTAAATAATGAAGTATCTGCGTATTCTATCTCTTCTCGATGCTTATATTATCTTCTTTTTATATATGAGTGCATGCGAGAGGATTTCAAGTGAGTCAAACATAATGCGGATGCTCTTCACGTGATTCATTTATGTATTCCTCTGTCGTGTGCTTTTGTGTATTGGTCGCTTCTTTAATTTGCTTCGGATGTCACTACTGTTGTGTTTTGATTAGATGTATCGACTTGACTTTTCCATGTGAGTCTCACGTGTATGTGTCTTAAACTTTAGTCCCATTTTGTTTCGACGGACAAGAGCATTCAAAGCTTCTCTCTCTTTCTTCTTGACATCCTCGGACACCTCTTCTCACACCCACACCTTTTGTTCTTCAATTTTTCCTGTTGTTTGATGTTTTTGAGTGTAGATTAGTGGAGTAATTGTGACTACCATCACATTATTCCCTCCTACTCCATCAATCTTTGCTCAGGTAAAAAATTCGAGAGTGATTTTGAAATTTGAAACCCTAGTTTTTGCCACACTTGTGAGATTGGATGGAATAGCTTTCGGTGTCATGGGGCTTCACTAATCTATAAGTATTCCTTACAGAAAGTGAATTTTTTTTGAGTTAATACCTTAGTTTTAAAGTCTGATGGATTTCTTTCTCTTGTAATTTTCTCTAAGTTGAAGACCCCTTTGCGATTTGGTCTCTGACAAAGTGTAATCGCACATCTATATGCTTGAATCTCTCATAGAGCATAGTCTCAAGTACAAAGCACTCTGACTATCTGTATGAATGACTGGATTAGTGATATTAATATTGATTTCCTTTAATATGCCTGATAGCCATGTTAGCTCTTTTACACCTTTAGTGATTGCATAATACTCTGCTTATGTGGTTGATAAACTCACTACTGATTGTTGTTGTGATTTTTAGCTGATTGTGTTTGCTGATAAAGTGAAAATGTATGCTAAAATTGACTTTCTTGAGTCCTTATCTGCTGCATAATCTGCATCCACATAACCACATAAAGACAAGTAATTGCATTTAGTTAGTTCAGCCTTAGAAAAACATAGTCCGTAGTTAAAGGTTCCAGATAAGTATCTGAGAACCCCCTTGAGCCCCTGCCAGTGTTCTAAACCTGGATTTACTTAGGATACTGATGGCATAAGCTAGGTCAGGCCTTGTGCATAGCATAAGGTACATTATACTTCAATACCTACATCATAGGGATAGTGATCCATTGCTCTATGTTCATCCTCAATCTTAGGACTCTTGTCAGATACCATCTGTAGGTGAGATCCTAGGGGAACAGGACTAGGTTTAGCTTGTTCAATGTTGAATTGAGCTAAGAACTTTCTTATATAATTCCTTTGAACATGCCAAAGCTTTCCTTCCATCCTCTTTCGATTATTTGCATTCTAGAAGCTTCTAAACTTCTTCCAAATCTTTCATTTCAAAATGAATGCATAGTCTGGACTTTACTTCTTGAACTTTGTTAAGATCGTTTCCTGTTATTATTAGGTCATCTACATAGACCAACATGAAGACTACTTTAGTCATTCCTAGATCCTTAAAGTATAGAAAGTATTCATATGAACTTCTAATGAAGTTTATACTAGCAACTACTTATTCCATTATCTAGGTGCTTGTTTAAGCCCATATAGGAATTTTTGTAATAGAAAGACATGATCTAGCTTATTCTTGTCCTCAAATCCAAATGGTTGCTTTATGTAGATTGTCTCCTCAAGCTTTCCATATAGTAAGGTTGTCTTGACATCCATTTGATGGATTTCCTAGTCATATAGAGTAGCTAGAACTAGAATAAGCCTAACGATTTTGAATTTGACTACTAGAGAGAATATCTCCTTATAGTCAATTCCTTCATTTTTTCTAAACCCCTTAGCTACAAGCCTAGCCTTGTAAATCTTAGGTTATGCTTCTGTCATTCCTTCTTTTAGTTTAAACAACCATTTATTCTCAATCAGTTTAGTTTTAGGATGTCTAGGGACTAAAGTCCAAGTCGTGTTCTTCATTAGAGAAGAATATTTTTTTCTCACAAGCTATCTTCCACTGTTTTGCATCCTCACTTCTCACGACTTCTTCATAGGTTTCAGGAGCCTTGTATTATATAGTTTCAACCATAAGGCATGCAAATTTAACCAAGTTTAAGTTCTTTGTCTTGGTTGTCTATCCCTATAAGTTGATAGCCTTGTAGATTTCCTTGTGGATAATCAGAGTTGTGTGTGGGTTTCTTCTTCATCCACCCTTTGTTCTCTTCTATCATTTGTTCATGATGTGTAGTGCCTTGTATAGGCTCCACATCTAGAGGTTGTGTAATGCCACCTTCTTCGGTGTTTGGTTGGTTTAGTGATCCTAATTGCTCTTGCAGTTTTAGTTGGTTCATGATCCTAATTGCTCTTGAATTTTCCTTTGGAAGTCTAAATTTCAGAACTCTTATTCAAGAGAGGAATTCATCTTCCTTGAAGATTACATCTTTACTTATGATAGTTTTGTAGCCTCCTTTTGGAGTAGTAAGATCTTATATCCTTTAACTCCTCTAGATATCCAGGAACACTCCTTGATTGCTCTAGTTCTAATTTTCCTTCTTTCTAATGTGCATAAGCTGCACATCCGAAAGTCTTAAGGTGAGTAAGGTTAGGTTTCTTACAATTCCAAACTTCTTGTGGAGTCTTGTAATCATTAGCAGAGATGAGGAGCCTATTAACTAGATAGACTGTAGTCTTAATGGCTTCTCCCTATAGAGAAAGTGAGCAACCTGAAGAGAGTAACATGCACCTGGTCTTTTCTAGGAGTGTCCTATTGAGTCTCTCAGCTATACCATTCTGCTGAGGTGTAGCTCTCATTGTTTTATGCCTTAGGATGCCTTTTTTGATGCAATATTCTTCAAACCCTTATTACAAAGACTCAGCCCATTTTCAACCCTTAGGCATCTAAGCATCTTCCCGATCGATTTTCCATAAGTGTATGCCATTTTATGAAGTTTTCTAATGCTTCATCCTTTCTCTTCATCGGATATACCCAACACTTCCTAGATTTGTCATCAATAATAGACATAAAGTATAGATTCCCTCCTTCACTAGGTACTTGAGCTGGTCCTCAGAGATCACTATAAGCATATTCCAAGATCTATGTGGCCTCTGTACTCCCTTTTGAAAACTGGATATGTGACGCTTTCAAAGCATATATGATTAATAGAATTCCAACTTCAGTTGGTCTTGTTGAAGAATTAATCCTTGTTTAGAGAGGTGGAACAAACTTTTATTCCCTGTATGACTTAACGTAGCATGCCATTGTTTGGTTGATTCATGATTTCCCTTGTTAGTAACTTGATTAACTTCAGTTGAGCCGATAACATAATACAATCCACCCCTTTCAATTCCTTTAATAATGACTTTACCATCCTTTAGGATTTCTCCGAGTCCATCTTTTGATATAATCTGAAAACCTTGCTTATCAAACAAGCTTTTAGAAATCAAATTTCTCCTTATTCCAGGCAGAAATCTGACATTAGTAAGGATCCTTCTCTTTTCATCAAACATGTTGATGGAGACACTTCCAATTTCCTCTATCCTTTGCTGCCCAGAATCTGCTATTTTGACCTTGGCAGTGACTGGTTGAAATGTTGTGAACCAGTCTCTATGTGGTGTCAAATGCATTGTATAACCTGATTCAAAGATCCATTCTCTGCTTAGGTCTTCACTCTCTTCAATGACATCCAGAATCTCATCACCACTTGAGTCTTCTAGTTTCTCTACATTTCGTGCATCTCTACTTTCTACAAACTTTATCCCTTTTCTTCTTTCTGCAGTCCCTTGCAAAATGTCCCTCCTTATCACAGTAAAAACACTTATTTCCTTTTCCCTTTTTCTTGTTTTACTCACCTTCCTTAGTGTGCTTATCCTTTCCAGTTCCCTTCTGCCACTTTCCTTTCTTGCTATTTTTCTTATGTGATTTCTTTTCATAATTGTTTTCTACAAACATTACTTCTGCCTCTTTCTTGAATAAATTAACATCCAATATTTCTTCCATTAGTGAGTCTAATACCCTCTTGACAAGTGAGGATTCTCTAGTATGCTTAATTACCTTATTGAATGCATTGAATTCAGAAGGTAAAGCCTTTAGAATCACTACTGACGCGCTCCTCGATATCTTTTCATCTGTAGCTTTTAAGTCTTGTACTAGCTTAAAGAAATAGTCTAGGTTATCATCTAGGGAGATAGATGTGTTCATCTTGTAGTTAGCAAGATTGTGGAGAAGTGTCATTTTGTTAGGAAGACACCTCTTTTCTTAAATTTCATCAAGTTTGAGCCATAGCTTCTATGCATGTTACAATTATGCACTTTTCTTATCACAGTTGGTAATAAGTGAAGCATTAACTTGTAGTGTGCAAGTCTTTGTATCTTGAGTTTTTTTACTGGATCAGTCTTAAGACCATACTGATCTTTGATAGCCCTATAACAATCATTAGACTCAAGAAGAGCTTACACATGGAGTTTCCAGATGGTGAAGTCTTCTTTTCCAGTAAATACATCCATTTCTTTTCCTACCATTGTGATTGTAGTTTAAAGAAATAAAAGACTTCTACTTATAAAAAGTTTTTGATGATCTTTTGTGCTTCCAGTAGTCAAGAAATGCCCCAGGAGGTTTCCGAATGCTCTGATACTACTTCTGTTAGGATATTTGTGCTATACTGTTGCTTTAAACCTTTAAAGATTGATAAAGAATGTTATCTTTGTAGGTGATACGAATTGCATAAATATTAAGAACATTAGAATTACTTGGTTTGATAGCTTCAATGCTATTTACATCCAAGGTTCTCAGTGTTGTGGTTTCAACTAGTATGATGAAAAATGAGCAAGTTATAAGAGTATGAGTGTTCTTCTAGAACACTTGCAAAGAGTCTCACACTCTTCTTAGTACTCACAGGTCAGTACCGTAGCACCTCTCAAGCCTTACTTTTAATTCTTACACTCTTGGATGATTGAATACAATGCGATGTGAATAATGAAGTATTTGTGTATTCTATCTCTTCTTTGATGCTTGTATTATCTTCTTTTATATACTGAGTTGCATGCAGAGGCTTTGGGTGAGTCAAACATAATGCAGGTGCTCTTCACGTGATTTACTTATGTATTACTCTGAAGCTGTGTGTTTTGTGTATTGTGGCTGATTCTTTAATTTGCTTTAGATGTCACTACGACTGTGTTTTGATAAGATGTATCTGACTTGGTTTTTTCATGTGAGTCTCACGTGTATGTGTCTTAAACTTTAGTCTCATTTTGTTTATGACAGATAAGAACATTCAAGAACTTCTCTCTCTTTCTTCTTCGAGATCTTCGGATACCTCTTCTCACACACGCACCTTTTGTTCTTCAATTTTTCTTGTTGTTTGATATTTCTGAGTGTAGATTGGTGGAGTAATTGTGATTACCATCACATTAAATATATAGTCTTTTTCTTTATCTAGAAATCCTTCTAAATCTAATTCTACAAAACTATGCTCTCGCTACAAATTTTAATCTTAAAAAACACAAAATCGAATGGTACATATAACTTAACTAAAATTATAATAATATAAACATAAGATTACTTCATTTTATTTTACATAACAAAAATATTTACAATTATATTTATATGGGACAACCAATTTTTAAAACTACATATTAAGAAAATTTAACTTTGTGATGTCAAACCAATGTTCAAAATATTATACTACTTAAGATAGGAGTCATTTATTTCGCTTTAATTGGTACATGTTTCATTGTGATATTTACTTATTCATACAAACATGCCTCAATTTAGTCCTCGCAATGATATCGACATATTTTGGTGGGCTAATTTGCATGACCGATATAATTGTATATGCCCATTGATAAGTCACACATGCACAATAACTACCTTTTAGGATCTCAAATCATATCAACAACACAATTCATTTAATACCTTTGAAATGCATATAGACAACTAACTATAAAATGCATCTACAATTAAATTTCTAAGTTCTTAAATCATAAGTCAATTTTGATGATTACAAAATGCACATAATTGACACAAACTCAACCCTTATGATAAAGTTTTAATTATTTTGAATACCTTAAATTATAATTATCTACTAATCTACTTAAAATAAAAATTAAATGATAAAACGGTCAATAAATACTTAGCAAAATATTTAATATGTAAAAACATAACTATATACCTAAAAGATCTCAATTGACATATGCTATAAAATTTGGTATACATGAAAACTCTTTTTAAACTTTAAATCATCCGTCTAAATGTTATGCATACTTTCTTCTCATTTTATCCTTATTCTCTCTCTCCTTTTAATTTTTTTGTGAAAAGAATCAAAATCACGAGAAACTATTTTTTGAAAAATAAAATAAAATTTACTATTCTACATTACAATGAGTTCAAGGCATTATACTTTTGAATCACTTATATTTCTATTAAAATTATGAACAAAATATCAAATATTTTTTGAGATATCACAAAATAAACTCACAAATTTATTTTATAAAATTCTCTTATTTGGAGTAATTATTATGTCTTATTATAAATTATATATGTTAGGATATATTGTATATATCTTTTATTCATTTTGAAATTTTAATTAGACATATAAGATATAACTTGTAGGAATTCTACGCTACATTGGAGTCTATCATCATGGTGATATTGAGATTATTTTACTTGAACATATTAGTAATTGGATGGTGTTAACGCTGAATTGTGAGGACATTATAGATATAAGAAAATACATTCAAAGTGGATTCTTCTTACTTAAATGTGTTTGTGTCATTAACGTCTCCTATTGTGGTAAAAGATAATGAATTGGTACATTGCATATTTGAATCAAGTGGTTGTTATGCAATTAAATGTGTTGTGGGACTCTTATTCTTATTGGGTGAAGGATTTGTGGATATCTAGTATTTACGGCTGAAGTTAATCTCTCAAGGGCATGCGGCATACCGCGTGAGAGAAGAAAATTCATTATGAAATCAACACAACAACTGGGTTATCTGATAGTTGTTGAGGTGAGCGTGCAACAACTGGAGTGTGCGGCACTGAAGTTCACGTGTGTGTGGGCGTGAAAAACGTGAGTTAGTTGTTCAATGAAACAGTGAGTTATATATAAGGCGTGCATGTGCGACAGAGAGTATATATACATACGGTAGAGAGTTCTATGGGTATGGGAAAAAGAGCTTATGTGCGTTAATTGATTTACAGGAGTCATTTGTCAATGAAACATATACGATGTTGGGGTTTAATGTTTTGGGTATTAGAGCTGAAGATACGTGTGTGGTGTGTGATAATCTAAGGTGTAGTGAGTGTGTGCGTTGATTGCTTATTGGGAAACACACTGCGTTAACTGAGCATGTCTCTATAAATGAAGGAAATCTCTCGTGGGCGTTGGACAAGAAAAGAAGTAGTGGGTGTTAGATAAGCGAAGTTGTGGGGTGAGCTTTTGATTTTTCCAGATCTTCTTAAAGATAACGTTGCTGGAATTTTTCAGAGGTGTGGCCAAGGGTTTTTTTTTGGGCAGCAATGATTATTAATTGATTTCTTTATAGGCTACGTATACTTTGGTTGGTGATGTGTTATCGATGTAGTAATGTGGCTTCGTGTTAGTGTTTATATGAATCAAACCATTGTTATTACGACAATTTCTAGATCTATTTTAGTTTAGTCGAACTCATAGGGAAGTTACTATTGTCTATCTCAAGTTATTTAGTTTTTGTTATTTATTATTTTAATCACTTAAGTTATTTATTCATTGTTCTTCGTTAAAAGATTAATTGAGAAAATCCTCTATTACGGTTAGTATGAGGTAGTCATACTATTGGGTATGAAATTCTTTCACAGGAAGTGAGGTTGAGAGACAGTGTCAAGGGTTGAGTGGTGTTGTTGACTTAGTAAAGCCTTGGGTAAATCTATTGTACTTCGGTGAAAGTCGTTAAGCTAAGTGAGGCCCCAGGACATAGGTAAGGTGTGCTCAATTGTGTTACCAAATTTATGGTATTTTGTTACTTCTTTTTGATTTTTTTGTTTATGTTTGTCTTAGAGGCGTCCACGATAAAATTGGAAAGCTTGCGAACAATTACACTTTTGGTTTTCAATTGGTATCGAGTAAGATCAACGATTTAGAACTTGGTAGCAAGTTAGTGCAGATCTAGTTTTGCTTAGTCGGATCCTAGTTTTGCAAACATGGCAATGAGAGAAGGAGCATCGATTATCGGGCCAATCTTTGTTGGACTGGATCTAACTATCCTATATGTAAATCATGGATGAAAGTCTTCATCCAAGCTCAAGGTATAAGAGCTTAGCATTCGATAGTACATAGGTGGGCGCATTCAATAATCACCGATAATAAGGAGCGATTTAAAAGTTCCATCTAAATGGACAAGAGCCAAAGAAGAAAGTTTAATTGAAATTCACAAGCAATGCATACAATATTTAATGAGATTGATGAGGGGCGCTTCTCAATGATATCAACCTATAAATCAACTAAAGAAGCATGGGATGCTTTGCAAACTATTCATGAAGGATCAAAATATGTGATAGCGTCGAAACTAAAGATGTTAGTTATGCGGTTTGAAGAGCTAAAATGGATGAGAATGAGACTATTGGGATTTTCATGAAAGATTATGCGATATAGAGAATCATGCACATCAACTCGGGAAGAACTATTCCAATATGAAACTAATCAAGAAGGCGTTGAGATCACTACCTTCAAGATTTATTTCAAAATTGCAGAATCGAGGAGGCTCAAGACATCAATGATTTGTCATTGGAGAAGGTAATTGGAATTTTACAAATTTTGAAATGAATTTGTTGAGGACAATCGAGAGAAGAAGAAAGGATTAGCATTGCAAGTGAGATTGGTAAAGTCGTGAATGACTTAGAAGATGAATCAACGAGAATGAGGACATGGAGCTATTAACACAATAGTTCAATAAGTGGCTTAACAGAATAAAAAAGGATAGACTCGACTTTAGACAATATGATGAAAGTTTATCGAGCAGTATTGTAAAACGTCAAGTCAAAATATAAAAGGGTGAAAAGAAGGCAAAGAGAATCCAATGTCATGAATGTCAAGGTTTCGGACACGTTCAATCCGAATGTGCTAATACTTTGAAGAAGAGAAAAGGAAAGTCTTTCACAAGCACCTAGATTGAAAATGATTCTGAGAATGAATATGGTAGCGAAGAAGAAATAGCAAATAGTGTTGCATTGGTTACCTTATATAGTAAAAGTCCAGTTACTTGCTTAACAGTAACTGAGAAGGAAGTAATTGAAGTCAGAAAAGAGGAAAAATCGAAAATTTTTGAAAACAACTCATCTCAAGACCTAATATCAGATTATGACAGCGATAGAAGTGGCCTAGATGACAAAAAGGGGAACATTTACAAGGATTATGAATTAATGTACAAAAGGTTGAAAACATGTAAAAGAATGAAAGATTGAAGGAAGAAAATCTCTCATGAAGAACACCATCCAAGAGTTAGAAAAGAAATTGACGTTGACGTCAGATGAGCTTGGTGAAGCTAGAATGAAATTGGTGAGTACTAAAAAAGGATTGAGAATGTTGAATAGAGGCACATAAAAACTAGAAAAGTTAATGAAAATTGGGAAGGTTAAAGGGGATCTTCAAGGCATTCACTATAAGGGTGAGTGCTCTAAAGTGAATGAGGAGAAAAATAATATGTCCATATCTGTTCGAGAAGAAGAAACATCCAGAAAGAATTGAAGATTTATACTGACGTGTTATTTTTGCGAAGTTATCGAGCATCTAAGGCTGAGTTGCTACAAGATGTTACAAATTATGTTTCAAAGGGGTCAAAATCGAAAATCTAGATATTCTCCATTAAATTTCCAGCAGCAGCCCATGTTATTAAAGCATACTTGGATTAGAAATGGTCAATTACAGACATAAAGACATTGTGAAGGAAAAATAAGAAGTTGTTTAGATTCACAATTAGTTACTGTTTGTAAAGAAACTGGTCAGACAGAGGGCAAATTAGTTACTTTAGAAGAAGAAACCGATGACAAAGATAATATGACGAAGAAAAAGACTAGGTTTGAATTTCTTCGAGAGGCACAGGGACTGTGTGCTTTATATTTTTGAAGTATTTTTTGTGTTTTTTTTAAAGAGGAGAAAAAAATTCTTTAGTTTTTATGTTGCTATTGTCGTCCCATCTTTTTTAGTAGTTTGCATTGTGACTTCTATTTGGCTCCACCGAAGACTCTTCAACTCTCTCATCAGTACGGATCTCTCTCTCTTTTGGGCATATCTCTCGGTGTTTTGAATGATGGTAATTTGTCTTCATGACGTGCTTATGATTCTTCTGCTGCACCTATTGTTGATTATTATGATTATACATTTTGATATTGTTTTATCCCGAGGGGAAGACATCAGATTGTTTATGGTGAATGCTCCATTTAGGAGGAGATTTCAAGGTATATGCGTGACTATTCGTCATGCATTTTGGCATCTTTTTGTCCCAAAGGGGGGATAATTTGGATGATTGAATAATTTTGATATTCTTTGGAACTTGATGTTTGATTAAGGGGGAGTATTGTGAATTTCATCTTTATATGTCCAATTATAATTATTTATGTGGAGTTCTAGAGTTGTGACAAAAATGCCAAAAGGGTAGATTGTTAGGATATATTGTATATATCTTTTATTTAGTTTTGGCATTTTAATTGGACATATAAGATATAACTTGTAGGAATTCTATGCTACATTGGAGTCTATTATCATGGTGATATTGAGATTGTTTTACTGCTGAACAAGTTAGTAATTGGATGGTGTTAACACAGAATTGTGAGGATATTACTGATAAAAGAAAATACATTCAAGTTGGACTCTTTTTACTTGAATGTGTTTGTGTCATTAACATCTCCTATTGTGGTAAAAGATAATGAAGTGCTATTGCATATTTGAATCGAAGTGGTTGTTGTGCAATTAAATGTGTAATGACTCTTATTCTTATTGGGTGAGCGATTTGTGAATATCTTCCATCTATGGCTGAAGTTAATATCTCAAGGGCATGAGACATACAACGTGAGAGAAGAAAATTCATTATGAAATCAACACAGCAGCTGGGTTGTGCAGTAATGGTGTTGAGGTGAACGTGCAGCAACTGGAGTGTGTGGTGCTTAAAGTTCACGTGTGTGTGTGTGGCATTGAAGAAACGTGAGTTAGTTGTTCAATGAAATAGTGAGTTTTATATAAGGCGTGCATGTGCGGCAAAGAGTATATATACATACGATAGAGAGTTCTATGGGTATAGGAAAAAAGAGCTTATGTCCGTTAATTGATTTATGGGAGTCTCTCGTCAATGAAACATATACGGTGTTGGGGTGTATGTTTTGGGTATTAGAGCTGAAGATACATGTGTGGTGTGAGACAAGTCTAAGGTGTAGTGGGTGTGTGTGTTAATTGCTTATTGTGAAACACACTTTGTTAATTGAGCATGTCTTTATAGCTAAAGGAAATCTCTCATGGGCGTTGGACAAGAAAAGAAGCGTTAGGCGTTAGATAGGAAGCGAAGTAGTGGGCGTGAGCTTTGATTTTCCAAATCTTTTGAAGATAACATTGCTGGAATTTTTCTGAGGTGTGACCAAGGATTTTGTTTGGGAAGCAATGATTATTAATTGATTTTTTATGGGCTGTATACTTTGGTTGGTGAATGTGTTATCGATGCAAATGTTCCGTGTTGGTGTTTATGTGAATCAACCCATTATTGTTGCGATGACTTCAGATCTATTTCAATAGAGTCGAACTCATCGGGAAGTTGTTATTGTCTATCTCAAGTGTATTTAGTTTTCGTTATTTATTATTTTAATCACTTGAGTTATTTGTTCATTGTTCTTTCGTTAAAAGATTGATTGAGAAAATTTTCTGTTGAGGTTAGTACGAGGCAGTTGTACTATTGGTGTAAAATTCTTTCACAAAAAGTGAGGTTGAGAGATAGTGTCAAGGGTTGAGTGATGTCAACTCAGTAAAGCCTTGGGTAAATCTATTATACTTTGGTGAAAGTTATTAAGCGGAGTGAGGGTCCCGCAGACGTAGGCAAGGTGTGTCGAATTGCATTACCAAATTTTTGGTGTTTTTATTACTTCGTTTTTGATTACTTTTGTGCTAGGGACGCCCACAAAAAATTGGAAAGCTTGGGAACAATTACCCCTTTGGTTTTCAATATATAATTATGTTATCTTTCTATTGGCTCTTAGATATCTTCACTAATATTTCTATTAAAATTATGTCTAAAATATTGAACAATGACTGATAATAACAACAAGCCAAATAACATACTTTTTCACTAAATTTAATCATTCATATAACTTTTGACAATTTAATTTTCAAATTTAATTACTAAACACTAAAATATTTTAAAAATATTAAATTAAGCATAGCAATTAAAAATATGGGATCGATTTAAAATAATTATTATGAAATTACACGAATTTGTCTAATGATTTTACTTATGCATCATTCTTAACCAAGTACACCAACATCCTTTTCGAGCCAATAAAATTGAAAAAGGGACTCAACTACATGGTTTGAAGGCGGTATTCTCCAAAACACAGATTTTATAATATATCCTTTAGTTTTTAATCCAATGATATTTTGACTACCTACAATCCTACGACCTTTTATTTTTAAATAAGAAATAATTTCATTACAATGTTGAGCTATAAAAGGAAAAGGTACTAAAATACAACAAAAATAACATTACATGTTAAGTCATGAGATTACTTAAGAGACAACAACTATTCGACTTAAATTCCATCTTCTTTGAAGAAAGGAGCACAATTTTTGTGTAAGGTTACGAGCCATTATAATTTTTTTGATCCAACAACTTACTCTATAAGCAATAACATATTTATCATATTTACAATTCTTGAAAATCCTTGACTTCTTTTCCTTCCAAATAGAGTGTACAGTTCAATTGAGACAAAGACTTAAGTATATATGATTTTCCCCATTCTTCTATATTGATTATCAGCCTAAATAAAGATGTTATTACAGTTATTGTAGAGACAATCTAAGTTTAAGCAGTAAAGCATCTTGACTCAAATGGAGGATGAGTAGCCATATTGAAAGAAAAAAAGAGAGAGGTAGTATCAGGAACCAAATTACATAGGCAACAAACCTAATTAATTGAAATCTTGAGTTTGTCTGTGGTAAAGAAGGTTTTAGATATCAATGATCCTTTTGAAATAATATTGTACCAAGGAACATAAGTAAGATGAGTTCTAATAGGTTTTGGATATGAGGAATTGGAGAACTTCCCATTGCTTTTAGGGTTCTAGACGATTTTATCCAACACAAGAAATCTACAACTTACTGACAGAAATTACTACCGATAGAATAAAACGACGAACAAAGGCATTGTTAATACGATTGTAGGTAAATTTAACGATGAAAATTATATGTATCCTTCTGTTGGTAAAATATATCAAGGATATATATAACCGGGGCTAAGATACCCTACTGGGCCCCCAAAATTTTAAAAATTAAATATTTTAAGTTTTAATATATATATATATAAGGATGGAGTTATTTGGAGACCACAGTAATGGCCCTCAAAATTTAAAAATTAATTATTTGAGCCTCCTATCCTAAATTTCGCTCGTCACCTCATGGATATAACCGTCGGTAAATCGTCGTTAAAATAATTGCAAAGGTTTCAATATTACTGACATAAGAAGAAGAATGGTCGGTAAATACTATTAACAATTTTCCGAAGGCTTATGGTATTTCGTCGGTAAATATAGTGCTTTTGCAAAAGGTCTTTTGTATTCCGTCGGTAATTGAAAGTAAGAATTTTTTTTAAAAATCCCTACATGAAAACTTATTTGATGATCTTATGAAAAATGCATAATTTCAACAGTTATGAATTATCTGTCTATAGTAAATTTATTTGTTTATATATTTAATTTGTTTAAACAATTATAGAAAGTTGATTGATGATATAAAGTTAAAATTTTCTTAATTGATAATAAAAACATTACAGCGTTCATAATAAGTTTTTGTAATAGAAAGCAAATGACTACAACAATCCTAATATCCTGGTGATCGAGAGTGCTCTAAGGTGCTACCTCTCTCCTTCAACTGCTCCATCTCCTGCCTTAGCTGAGCCATCTGCTCCATCAATGTCTGCACTGTGGTTCGAAGCTCAGTGACTTCATTGGTTTGTGTTGGTCTTGTAGACGTTGCTGTACTGGATATGGAGGATTGCGAATAACATGTACTCACAAATGAGCCTAGCCTGAATATCCTTCCACGACGGTCCCTACCACCCACAACATTAAGATACGTCTGAGTCTCATCAACAGGTTGTTCCTTCTGAGACTGTCACCGAATGATATGTTGTATTTGAACCTATTAGGAAGCAATGTTTACATTAGTAAGGGATTATTATTAAAATAATAATAATGCATTAGATAACCAATGAAATTTAAATTTAAAATAAACAAGGTAACAAATGGTTATATTGTTTCTTGGAAATAACAGGATATAGATTTTGAAAAGTGTAATCACGCTGAATTTATAATAAATGTCACTTGAATTAAATTTATAAGTAATTTTCTTAAAATCATAATTTACAAAATATTTCATGCATAAGAAAATTTATCTAGTATGTATATGAAAATAATAACAAAGGCATTCCATTAATGTATAAAAATAAATTAAGCATTATTTTATCGTTATTCATGCTTATTTATCTCTAATTTGTAACTTGTTTTCAAGTTATTCTAGTTAAAATTTAATAATAATTAATTGTGATATTTAAATGTGTGAAATTAATCATAAGATGATATAAGATGGACTCCACTTGGATAGAACAAACACGTCAATAAAAATTGAGATAAAAAGAGATGCAAAATTTAGAATATGGGAAAAACACGGGTAAGAATAGAAAACTTTTCATTATAGAAAATAAAGATTATAAAAGGAGACCTCACAATACACACAAAAACTAATACACAAGAAAAGAGATTTAAGTCTCCTTGCATAACATTGCTAAGCTTCTAATTCTACCCATTTTAGTGAAGGATAAAAGCCAATATAAGATTAATATAATTTATGGTATATAATTAAAAAATAATAATTTTAAATATAAACAAAATTAAAAAATTTTAAATACAAAAATTTTATTTTGAATTCTTCAAAAAATTATAAAATTGAAATCTCTCAAATAGTGTTCATGCTAAAAGAAAATGCTACTAATTATGTGATTAATTTAAACAAAATTAAATACTATTTTGTATTTTGTACCAATACCATTGGTTGGGAGACGTTAAATACTATGGATTAAATAATTCAATTTTATATATTGAATCTTAAGACATTGATGCGAAGTTATAGCTAAGCAACTCAAGTATTCATGTTACTAAAAATTGTGTGATATTGGCCGTTCATTTACTAAAACGGGAATTATCTAGTAATAGCATTTTAAGTGTAACATCTCGTTACCGGTGTGACGGGTATATCGGTAATTTAGAATCGGGTTAGGATTGAGTACAGGCAAAAGTGGCATTATACATGCATTAAAGTTCGATAGACATCGGTAAATGATTTCAATTGTACAGGTATATATATATATATATATGTACATACATGTATGACAATTCCCGACTTGATTGTGAAATCAGAAATTGGCTAAAATTGTTCAGATGAAAAATTAGGTTTTGAATATGGAATTGGAATGAAATTGAATTTAGAAGAATGAAAATTGGAATATGAATATAGGATTGGGTCTTTGCTAAATTTTGTGAATTTATGGAATTTTCTCAGAATTTTTAAAGTAATGGATCCGAACCGAAAAATTGGCCCAATGACTGATTAAATTGATTGCGAGTCCGAGATTGATTGACAATTGATATGAGACAATTGGAGTTACGATTTTATTATTTATGAGCATTGCAAAATTGGGAGAAAAATGGAATAAGAATCGGGTTGTTAGACTTTAAGAATTGGGCATGTGATGATGATCGCCCAAGCATGCCCTTAACCTCTAAATCTCTTATATATATAAGCTTAAATGTTTGATTATCGTCATCCACTTAATTTCCTTTGTTTTCAAAGAAAATGGAGTTTGCCGTGGATGAGCATACCTTGGGATTTAGAGGTTACAGAGGAATTTTCGAAGGTTTCTAGCTTGAATCAAGTAAGTTTCTACTTGTCTATGCTTTAAATCGTTTCATTTGATCATTGATTTGAGTATGAAATTGTTTAGAAATTTAGAAAGTTTCAAAGATAGGGTTTTGAGGATTTGATTTGGGTTTTGATGAAAATGATTTAAATGATGATCCGAGGTTAGAAATAAGTTGGGTTAATGTTTAAACCGATTGAGAGTGTTTAGAATGGATTTGGATGAGTTTAGATCGTAAGATCGATGAATTTCTAGGTTTTTGGACGCTAGTTTCGGTTTACACGTCATGACGTGTGATGAACGCTGCACGCGAGCCCTTTACCGCATCGACGCGATTTAATATTTAATTCGATGTCGCGACGAAAGCAGATTCGGACCACGCGCGACGAGCAGACTTGGTTCGCGACGTCATGACGACGAGCAAAGAAGACACATCGCGACGAGAGCAGCAGATTATACGTCATGAGGAGGGAAATGTACGTGCTAAGGGATTAATTTTCAATATGAGATTGTGAGGTTTTTGAATTGAAGAATTTTGGGATTTATTCTTAATGGATTGGTTATGGATTAATTGAATTTCGAGACTAGGAATTGCAATTGGGAGAAATGAAATCAAGTGATTATGAGATGATTGTTAGAAGTAATGAGTTGAGGTTTTGATTTTAAATGAATTGGTTCCTTAATGATTAATTGGAATTTGGAGACTAAGAATTCTGAATTGATAAGAATAGGAATTACTGAATTTAATTTGATGATTCTTGGATTGGATGACAAAGAAATAGTGAATGTGATTTTAATTGGAATGTGACTTTAGAGTATGGAAATTAGTACATTGAATTATGGTATCTGAAATTGTTATGAATTAGAGTGAGAGTGATCAAATTGAGAAAATTCGGGAATTCGGGAATGTCATAACATGTATAGTATTTATCGTATTTGTTAAATATGCATTATTGACTATTGAAATTGGTAAAATTGGTAATGTGAGATTTTTTTGACTGTTTTGAAAGGCACCGATGGAGTAATTCCACGGATATGCTGGGACTTTCAGGCTATAGCTCGGAAGTGCAGGTGAGTAACCTAGTTGGTTCCTCAGCCTTTATGTGTTTAATATTAGATGCATTAATGCCATGCGGAGTTAAGGATGGATATATATGTGATTGCTTTTGATTGATTTCGGACCATGGGTGTTCGAAATATTGGATTGCGATATTGAAGTGTAAACGTGAATAATTGTGTATAAATGCATTAGCGAATTGGATTGTAATGCATGAGTGAAATGAATTGAATGTGCATATGATCGAAATACCGGACCAAAGGTCCGAAGAACTAAAAAGTGTTATCGAAATGAAAAGTGAACATGTGCATTCATGCATAATTGCATGATCAGATAATGATAGTTGTGACCGGTGGTACCAACGTATTCAGAGCTACAGTCATGCATAAGTCCTTCACAGGATTATCGGGCATATCACGCCCAATGTATATGAGAGCTTTAAGCTCAACGCACAGGACTTCAGGTCCAACGACTGTTAGAGCCTCAGGCTCACCGCAGGGCATATCAGGCCCAACGATTTCAGAGCCACTGGCTCAACGAAAATGAACTCAGGCGCACGGTCACAACAACGAAAAGAAAATAAAAGTGTCACATGCATATTGCATATATGAATGATCAAAGGTGTACTGTAGAAACTGAAATTGAATGCATGTGATTTTATGAATGTGTTAACATGTGATA
>JAIWQS010000191.1:0-169227 GCA_029891385.1 Erythroxylum novogranatense | reverse complement strand
AACTTATTAGGAAACCTAAAAATTTCTAGTTAAAAATCAATTTTGATGATGCACAACTCTGGGGCATCCTCACATAATAAGCACATTTCCGATCATTCTTCCTTCTCGGGAAAGCTCCTTAAGAGTTAGTAATAATAGACTTTAATATACTCTTCATCTTATTTACAATAATTTTATCCATAATCTTATACATGAAGTTACAATGTGTAATAGATCTAAAGTCGATGAAAGACTTTAGGTTGTGGATTTTAGGTATAAGGTATAGAAAGGCTTTTCTAACCATTTTAAAAATCTTACCTTGTCAAAAAAAAAAAAAACTCTTGGATTCCTCTACTATAAGGTGCCTAATAAGGGGCCAAGCCTTTCGATACAATTGACCATTAAAACCATTAAGTCCTAGGTCACTATTAGGGATCATTTCAAAGACAATCTTCTCAATTTCCTTTTGACTTATAGGGCTCACTAGGATTTGGATCTCCTCATCGAAGAATTGGTTACTTATAAATGTTTTAAGCACCTAAGGAGTTGGACTGCTCAAAATTGTGGCCCTAATTGTATTCTTGAAGAGATTAATTCTTGCCTCCTTTAGTTATATCTAGCCAGATTTCAGATCACCTTCCTAATTGAGCAGTGTGCTTATTTTATTATTATTCCTCCTTGCTTACTTTTATCTCCATTTTTAATCCAATTTGCCCTTTGATTTTTGTCTCTATCTACATTTGAAGTAGAGGTTATGGTAAATTGGATTAGAAATGGAGATAAAACAATTCAAAGGGCCTTAGTGTGCAAGACTCCTCACTTTGCGAGGGTTGGGAGAGGGTCAGTAATTATATGCAGTCTTCTCGAGGGTTGGGAGAAGGTCATTAATTATATGGAGTCTTCTCTTTGTATTTTACAAAGAGGTTGTTTCTATGACTCAAACTTGTGACTTTCTGGTCACAAAGGAGTAACTTTACTAGTTGTTCTAAGGCTACCCCTCATAGTGATCAAATTAAAATTATTCATGTATAAATAAAAATACGAAAATAAATATAGAAATACAACAATATTTTACTTTAATAAAAAGAGTTTTATTAAATCTTCTAAAGATGTTTTTAAAAGAGGGATGTAACTAAATCTTTTATACCTGCAACTTATTTTTCCTCCCTTCCTTTTTCTTTTCTCCTTGCTTAAATCTTTTTTTCCCTCCCTTTTGTTAGAACCATCTTTGTTTGGCTTGTCAAAGGAAAATTTTTCCCTGATTTTCACCTTAATTCCTAAGGGAAAACTTGTCATTTCCTTTACCTTATTTCTTGCTTTTCTCTCATTTAATTTATATTTCTAGCAACATATTTTTGAAATTTCCTAGTGTTTACGCTGATTTTTTCCTCTTGTAGCTTATGGCTTCTGATGTTGTTGAAAAAAGGCTAACATCTATAGATGAATTATCCTTTTCGTCCTTGCCTTCTAATCCTGCTAAGCACTTTCCTAATTCTCCCTCAACTTTAGTTCCTTACCTTGCAATAATCTGCCTTAATGTTAGTTGGAGACAGGTTATAAGGGATAAAGATGGTGGAACTATAAAATACTATCAGATGTACACACTCTATCTAAGAAGAGTTAGTATATCAAAATTTATATGAGCATATATATGGAAAATAGTTGTTTTCCATTCTAATACTAGGTAATAATGATAAACTTATGGAAGAAACAGTCAGTATGGTCTATTAATAGAAACCCTTTCTTAAGGATTAAAGGCAAATTGGGTAGCTATTGGTAGAAGGTTTGTCAAAGTTGAATATGTAGAATTCATGGAAACTGATAATCCCATTGAGAATAGCCAACTGGGTAATATGTATAAGGCTACCCCAAAGGATAAGATGAATATTACGATAAAGTCTTAAGGGAGTAGTGTGCAAAAGGAAAAGGAAAGTCACACTAGAGTATATCCTAAAGAAATCCAAATAAATGAAATTAGTAAGGAAGGGGATGAAGTGCCTCAATCAAGATGTGAAGATAGAGAGGAAAATGTGATGGGGTAGTGCAAATAGTAGAGGAAGACATTTTGGATGCATGCAATCTATCTAAGGATAAGGAAGGAGAAGATAACGCTCGGAGCGTTCATAAATTTTCTTCACCTATATCTACTTAGGTTGAGGTTATTGTGGAAGCTAATGAGAATACGAGATTCACTACAATAAATAAAAGGACATCAAATAGAAAGAGTAAGTCAAAAGGTTTCAAACTCTTGAAATCATCATTATGTCTATAATTACTGAATATTGAAAGATTGTTATATAGCTAATATACTAATATGTGTTTAAATGTTGAATCATTTGATCTACTACAGTTAGTAATTAATGTCTTATAAATGCTTTGAATACTCACTTCATCTCATATTTGATCTTAGGCATATTTCGGAAGTAAAGGAGCTAAAATGACTCGAAAGCATGTTCATTGAAGTCATCTTTTTAATATCCATACTCTATTGATTCATCGAGTAAGAAGAAGAAGAGATTGAAAGAAGAAGAGACAATATGTAAAGAACCAAGGTGGAAGATCACTCACAGCTTGTTGGAAAATTGTCACAGCCGTGAGTGGAGTCTCACAGCTATGACAACTAGCTGTATGGGAGTGAGACTTTCTCAAACCCATGTATACTTCTTGACAACCCATTTCTCATGGTGATGCCAGCTGCCATGCTCCTTTATCGCTAGCTCCTATGTCATGTTCTTATGCTTCTTGATAGTCCATGCAATTGCTACGCTTTCACGGTGATAGCTCCTAAACATGTGTGCCTCTCATCTAGCCAACTGCTTCTTACGATACTTCTCACACCAATGTCCATGCATTCTCGTTCCATCCAGCTCCTATGCATTCTTCTCACAGACAACACATATGCAAGATATGCTTCTCACAATTATGAGAAGCTAGTCACCTGTGTAACATGTTAAGTCACACCCGTGAGAGGCCACTCACAGGCATGAGAAGGGCTAGATCTCTCATAATTGGCCAGGTGTCCCTCGTTTAAACCTAGTTTAATTCTATAAAGGGAAATGTTAAATGATGGCAGAAAGAGGAGATATTTAGGACATAACCTAGTGAACAGTTTTTCTCATTTCTCTTCGATTTTTCTTCGTTCTTCAACATCAACAGTGGGGATGGAGAGGATGGTAGACAGTGAAAACTTGAAGATGGAGATGGAAGGCTAACCTTTCGATGCCAGTTCAACAAGGATATTGAAGCCAAATCACAGTTAAGCTATTTCATTCTATTAATGTTGTAATCTCTTTTCGAATTGTTATGTTGTTTATGTTGATTGAATCGGTTTTGGATGGATGATCTGAATATGTTATTTTGATTATTCTATTTCGAACCTATTGCTATAATGTTAAATGTAATTCGTAATTGTTACATTTAATGTTTGTTAATAGCATCTAATGATCTCGTATTATTAGGAACAACATAACTTAAGTTAGATAACCCAAATGTGTGAGGTTACTGCCTATATTGATCGTTTTCTACTTTGTAGTGTTACTGCAAAATTGAATCTAGAGATTATATCCTAGGTTATTCGATAGTTTACTTTTATTTTATTTTCTAAACTGCTAATAATCTAAAAACCCTTTTTTATATTTTCCTTGCATCAATTAATTTCATTACAAAAATTAACCGAACATTCCCTATAGATTCAATCCCGACTCACCATAACTATAAATTTTAGTATGCATAATCAGGTAAATTTTGTAGTGCACTTTACTCATGCTGTCAAATTTTGGCATAAAAGAGTTGTGATTGGTTTTGATAATAACTTTTGTATTGTCAAAACACTACATAGTACTAACCAATTAATCTATATGGAGGTCCACTTCATTTGTAACACTCCTATATTGAACCTACAACCATCCACACATATAGCAACCAAATTCCTATACACGCATTCAAGATATACAATTCTATTCAATGCTATACACATTACAAAACTCCCCAACGCTTAATATTATCATTTAATAGTAGTAATACATCTTTACATTTACATGGGAATCCAAAAGAAAGCATACAATTTCTTTTTTTATTACATGTGTAATCATCTGTAACTAAAAACACATTCCAAAAGTATTTTTTCTTCT
The DNA here is from genome assembly GCA_029891385.1 of Erythroxylum novogranatense. Taxonomy (NCBI): domain Eukaryota; kingdom Viridiplantae; phylum Streptophyta; class Magnoliopsida; order Malpighiales; family Erythroxylaceae; genus Erythroxylum; species Erythroxylum novogranatense. The sequence continues at coordinate 165,118 of JAIWQS010000191.1, read as the reverse complement.
ATCTGTTGGCCTTAGTCCTTGCAGATATCCTTGTACCTCACTCCTATGACTTAGACCTACACGGATTAACACTCACCCTAAACATGAAAGCTTAGTGAGGAAAACACTTAATTTGGATGACCACTCATAGCAGTCATCCACCAAGCACACCCATTCAAAAATATCATAACTCATATACCATAAATTCACGTTCATAAACTAAACATTGATATTCAATGCTCATGTAAACAATTATGGTATACTTAAGCAAAGTACATATGCAAATATGTTTCAACATAATATCCATATACTGAAAAGCACATTTATAAGTTAAATATTAATATTTAAACCCATTGATACAAATTATCAATATAATTGTACATCATTACAACCAATACAAATGCTCATCAATACCAATTACTAATGTTGTCATGCCGTGTCTCTTATTTATGATTGTTAAGTTTTCTTTCTATGTTAAGCTTGCACATTTTCTGTGAGCATGGATAATAGATGCTGTGGATATTTGAAGATATCAAATTGTTGTTACCCGAAGGAATCAAATTGTGAATATCTGAAGGTATCAAACTGTAGACATCACTGTTTTAAAACCCGGTCCGGACCGGCCGGTCTGATCGGTTCGACCGGTGACCGGTCGGCTCTCCGATCCGGTTGACCCCTTCAAACCAGTTTCTAATTAAACCAATACGAACCGGTAAAAACTGGTCAATTGACCGGTTAAACCGGAGTTGGTTGAACCGGTTAACCACCGGTTCAATAATTTTTTATTTTTTATTTTGCTTTTTATTCTTTCTAAAAGAAATGAACGAATCGGGGGCTGGGACATTTAGGTTTTGAAAGTAAAAGGGACTCATCGATATCTCCTTCTCAACTCTTGTTCTTCTCCTAACCTTCAGATTCATCAAGTTTCACCTTCAGATTCATCAAGTTTCAGGTTCTCTTTTGATTTCTTTGTTGGTCTAAATGAACTTTATCGAGGTTATGCGATTGTTTTTATGGACTAGATAATCTGTTTCTTACTTTTGGCTGCCTCTAAATCTCTCTTGCAATTCTATCTTGCGATTAGTGTGAAATTTCTCGTCGTGTTCTTAAGATCGCTTCCCTCTTTTCTTGGTTCTTCGTGTGTTGCTTTGTTGTCTAAATGCCCGCTTATGTTTTCTTTTTGTCTTAATGTAGCATCCACTCCTCATGCGAGACCCGAACCCGACATCTACGGTGATATCCGAGCCGTGACCATGAGGGTGGTATGCTAGAGCAGTCAATTCAGTTTTATAAACTCATTAAGACATTTTCCTTTGAAAACAAATAGTAGCGCAGAATCAATAAATGATTCTAGCCCATGATACGAAAAAACATTTCAATCACAATACAATTTCAGTCATAAAACTTTCAACGATCACATTTCAAATACGACAATTATCAATTGGGGCCCTCAATTTAATACAGAACTAATCTTATGCAAAGAAAACATATTAACACTAATACAGATGTGCACTAATCCCGACCTCAAACTCTGCCTTGCTTGTAGTACTCATACTCCCGTTTCATTAATGGGGTACTCTTCAAACCTTGAAAAATAATTGTAATGTTGGGTGAGTTTGCGAACTCAGTGAGAAACCATCATCGATGGTTCACCCAACTCATGCATATACAGTCAATTCACATTGTATCACATAATATCACATTCCAAATTAATCCATGCATTACCAATTTCACACATATAAGGCGTATCGCCTTTCACACAAATCGCATTAAATCATTCATATATATGATGTACATGTGACACTTTTCTATTTTCATTTCGTTGTTGTGATCGTGCTACCGAGCTCATTTACGCTGAGCCAAGGGCTCAAATCGTCACGTGATATGCCTGCGGTGAGCCCGAGGCTCTAATAATCGCTGGACTGAGGTCTGCGTAATCGAGCTTATGCCTCTCATATACGCTATGATATGCCCTGATACGCCAAAGGATTTCGCACAATGCATCGAGCTCGCGGGTTCGATTACGCTGGTACCACCGGTCACAACTACCATTATCCGATTATTCAATTATGCATGAATGCATATGTCACTTTCCATTTCGATACCACTTTTCATTTCTTCAACCTTGGTCCCAGATCTCAATCATATGCAAACTCAAGTCATTTCACTAATGTATTTACAACTCAATTCGCTAATGCATTTATACACATTTATTCACATTTGCACTTCAATATCGCAATTCAATATTTCGAACACCCATGGTCCGAAATCAATCAAAAGCAATCACATATATTCATCCTTGTTAGCCCCAAATTTTTTTTAAAATTAAGCATGATTAGACTAATTAAGTAATTGAGTTAGCATTATTTGAGATGATAGTAATTAAATATGATAGCATTAAATAGCATATGACATTAAATGAGTAAGTAGCATTAATTGATTAAGTTAGATAACATTAAGTAATAAGTTAGGTAAGAGTTAATAACATTTAATATGTTAGTTGGTTAGTTAGGTTAAGATTAAATGCAATGGGCTTTTATGGGCCTAAGCAAGTTGTAGTAGGGATGTTGGACCCCGTCCCCGAGGCCCAACATTCTACCCATAAAAGTATGGAAGACCCAAACCTAACACAACTGACCACAAGTAGAGGAACTTTAATAGAAAATTTGGGATTGGCTTTTAATAAAAATGTTCCCTTGATCACACGATTCTAACGCCACCAAATCGCTCAATTCGGATTAGAAATGAAAAGTTATGGCAAAAAATGCTATCTTAAAGAAAATAAGGAAAACAAATTTCTCTACCGACTTCATGTTAAAATTTGAAAACTTTAGAGGTTGAGCTTGTTGGACCTCACGCCGAGCCCAACGTCGACGTGAGAGTGCGTATGGAAAACGTGCTACTTATACTTTTAAAAGAAAGCCCATGAAGACCGATGGGCTCATTGTAACATACGTGAAAACATGCTTTTCGTGTCATGTAAATAAACCCATGAACATGTAAAGTAAATAGTAACCGTCCGAAGTATAATGGACCCATCATAAAAATAAGCAAAACTTGCTTGTAATCTTTAAAATGATATATGCATAATTCATGCTCCAAAAGGTGAGTTTCATAAGGCATTAAAAATATCTCAACCTAATTCACAACTTTGAATTCAAGAGCCAAAATCTAAAACACTCTTGAACCGATGATAATTGAAATGTAATTAAAGTCTTGAAACATAAATATGACAAATGAACTGAGTGTTGCCATCAGGACTCACTCACTCAATCTCTCGGCTCACACCGCATGTGGGAGATTAGAGGTGAGCTATAAAGCTCGTGGGAACATATTTATAATATAGTAATAAGCAAAAATAATATTCAAAATATCTCATTGCTGTAATACTTGTTGAAATCATAATCCTTGAGCATGTATGAGTCATTTCTTGTAAAATACTTGATTCTTGAATAAATCATGATGCATGTCACATAACAAAATCATAACACATAACATGATAGTTTGGGTGTCCCGGTTCAGGACGTATCACACATAGCCATCGAAATGTTGATGTGTGACGTAGTTTCACGAGGGAATCTATCCGAGAAACCTCGTGCTACCACAATGGCAAAAGGGAGAAGCCTTCTGAGTCAATGTGCACTTGACTAATTCGAGGGACACCACAAACCCACATAAGCATGCATAATTTGTATTCTTGTAAACTGATTTGCCAATCCTAAGACTTGCTTGTAATCTTGTTGTCATATATAAAGATTTCAGAAGCTTGAATTCATGCTCGTGAAAGGAAAACATTCCTTTGTAAAATCTTGATAATAATCATGAATGCAATCATAATGCAGCATATCCTCATTCATGGTAGTATGCAATGTGATTCGTGGATGATGAAATGCAAATGCATAAAATCTTGCTTGATTTGAACTAAATAATGAGTACTTATATACTTTATTATAAACATGAACCCACCTGGATTCCTTGCTTGATCTTGCCTAGGAATGAGTTTCCTCTAGATCCTCTTGCTCCTCTTGCCTCACTTGATTTCCTTAATCAAATAGCCAACATTCCAATCAATTCGGGGTAGAAATCGAAAAATCAAACTTGCACAATTCAAACCGTAACCAAAACTGAAACAATAATTTCATGCTCAACTTCCATCCAAATTTGAATATTCTTAAAGACTGATTCAGAACTTCATTTCTTCACGAAACTTGTAGCCTTATGTCTCTAGTTTACAACGCAAAAAGAATCACCTCATTTGGACATCTACATCAAAAGTTATGCCCAAAATACGAAAGTATGTCGCAGCAGGAAATGGCCGTTCGTCATGACGAGGAGGGAGCTCGTCAGGATTAACGCGCTACCATGACGAACACATCTGCAGGTCGCGACGAACGGCGGCGTAAACCTCCCGAAACTCATTTTTTTCACTTTTCTCAACCATAATCCTCCCCTCTATCAATTATAAACACATCTAGACATTAAAACACTTCTAAAAGCACCCCAAAAGGGCCTCTGCAGAGAAAGATATGACTTTGAAACTCTGTCAAAAATAAAGAACTATGCGCCATGGTGAAGCAGCGCAGCGCCATGGCAGATAACTCATGCTGTCATGGCAGGTCCGTGTTCGCCAAGGCCACAAGGTACAACTTCCTCGCCGCGTCTCCCCTCATCATAAACGCGACGCCACAAGGCATACTCGCACGTCACAAGCGCAGAAGCCTTCCTCGCAGACGCCACAAGACGCTCATGAACATGTCGCGGCGTGCGGGTTACAGAAACTCATCCAAACCCAGTATTTTCCAGATTTCTGCAGAATCAAACCTATTCTTTTGATCATTCAACACCCTTAAACTGTATATCATACATCCTACTCCATTTCTACACTTATCTAACCCAACAATAACCACAACACACAACTAAATCTACAAATCTACCAAAGTTTCATCTCAAACCCTAAACCACCGATTTCATTCTCATTTCCAGCAAAACACAAGTTCAATCCAACACAAACAAGGATAGAAGAGTGACTCTTACCTTAAGAATGCTTAAGATCTGTCGGAAATCCACAAACGAAGTTTTCTCTTTTCTTCCTCTCTTCTTCTCCTTCACCGTCGCCGCCCTCCTTCGTTTCTTCTTCTTCTCTATTTTCTCTTCTCTTCTTCTTTTCTTATCTTATTTTCCTTACTCTTAATTCCTTTAATTTCTTAAACCTACAAGAGAGTACAAAGTCTATAATGCCCCTCTTGGTTGCTTAAAATCTCCCAACTTAAGTGTCTTGACTATTTTACCCTTAAGCACTTTTGTCCCTTTATTTTCACTTATTCCATGCTAAACTCAAACTTAGCTAAATTTTCCACTAACACTTTTAAAAAAAAATCAAATTATATCCTAAATCATACAATTAACATAATCCATACTTAATAATATCATGAAACAGGTTTGGGGTCCAACAGAGCTACCGATCTATTCCTTCATAAAAAGTGTAGATTTATGTCTCGTTTCATTTAAAATAAGAATCGCTTCGATCCGAGCCCTACAGCTCCAGATATTTAAAATTAGTGAAGTATATTCAGAAAGAATCAATGACCTTCACACTTTGTTTCAAATCACCTTTTTCAATTTAAAATAAAAATGAAAATTTAAGTGTAGAAAGATATAAAAGTTCTTAGAAACCATCGATTCAAAATCACCAATCGGAGGTCTGCATAAAAAGTTATGGCCAAAAGAAGGAGAGGGGTCGGTCGCCAAAACCGAATTTCAAACGACGAGCTAGCTCGGCATGGCCGAGGGGCGAGCGACCAGCTCGTCGCTCGGCCTGCCGAGCGCCTTGGGCGCTAGCGTGCCGAGCCGAGCGACCTGCTCGGTGATCCGACCTATCAGACTTCTAACCTCAATAACTTTTGACTCCGAGCTCCAAATCAGACACGGTCGGAAGCGTTGGAAAGTTAGAAGAAAAATCTACATTTTTCAAGAAGGAATTAAGGACAAACTCGGCCATTAAGGAAATCCAAATTTTACTCAAAGACCGATCGACTAGCTCTCCACAAACAGCTCCAGAACTTGCGACCTCCATAACTTTTGACCCAGAACTCCAAATTTAACAAACTTAGTGTCTATGGAAAGGTAAAAGAATTATCTACAACTTTCATGAAGACCACCGACCTATATTCCAACTCTATGAGGGTAAAAGTAGACTCAAAGATCTGCTCGACAATCTGTCACTTGGACAGCACCTACATTTAAATCCAACGACTCATACCTACCAATTTAATACCTCTTAAATAGCTCATAAAACCTCATAGAGAGCTCTACTGCCCTGCTAACACTCTCAACAAGTCTCAGACTTCCATTCTACCTATACCAACCCAGAAATTTCAGCAAACACAACAAACTCAAAATTTCCCACATGAACACTTTAGCCCAGATTCTCGCAAAGACTATACTCTTCAACAACACATAGACCATAACAACATACCAGCGACCTTTCCCATGGCCAAAACCCAACAAAACTCATATAACAATAATACTCAAAATCATACACATGCCTTTCCAAGGCCATACACAAGATACACATCATCACCAATTCACATAAAGAGAGTACTAGAGCTCTCATTCTCATTTCAAAATCATAACAAGATTCATGCATAGCTTTGGTTACATATTGGCATATTCATCAAAATCAAGTACAAAATACCAAAGATGAGATGCTCAATGATCAATATGCTTACAAAGCTATTCCCAAAAGCTAGTTACTAACTTAATACAAAAGTTCCTAAATTTCTTGGAGCGATGCCCGAAGCTTTTGCAAGGTTCCAGTTCAATTTTGATTTGCACCGAGGAGGAGAATGGGTGAGCTAACACGGCTCAGTGGCTAACAAATTTATAGCCATCACATAATGAGCCACACGCACACAATTTATAATCCAAAGCATTAGCAATTTACATAATAGGTTGAAACTCAACTTTATCACATAACTCACAATTTACTCAACTCATCACATAAGGTATAACATAGAATCATCTTGCAATTAAAACCCATATTATGCATCATAAACACTTATAAATGATGAAATGCACACAATTGGCTCGAGAGTTCCATACACACACCGGAAACTGAAGTTTACCGTGAACACATCGAGTCCGTTTTCGGATCTCGTAAGCCACAAGCGGGCAGCCGGGAGAAGGCTATAGGGATCAACGTGCATGTGACTTCACAAAAGGGTTCTCTCTCGCCCAAACACAATCAATATGCTCACATATCAAAACACAAGATTCACATTTTATGCTTATCTCACTCTTTCAAATCATCAAAGTTCCATTCTTTCCTCTCAAAACACAAAATTTCATTTTCAATATGCACATAGTATAACAAAGATAGCACACATAGGGCTTTGCCCATTACACAATAACTATAAAGATGTTACCCACCTATCGTCGGAAATCCGAATTCACGACTGCTCTTCCTCTCTCTCTTGAGTGAGGTTTCCTTGGTTCCCTTCAATAAAACACATTCCGAGACTCATTGAAAAGTCGAATATTCAAGAATCGATAAATCGATAACTAAGTCTTAAACCTAACCTACCCATAGCCCATTTAAGCTAAAACAACCAAACCCTAGCTTAGGAAAACACAAAAACCCATAGATCTCACCTCTCCCTTCAAACTTTACACAAACCCTAACTCTCATCCTACACCATTCTTAAACCTAGCTTTAGCAAAGATGAAACTTACCTTTCTCACTTGATTTCTCTTCTTTTTCTCCTTCTTTCTTCTTCTCCACAAGCCTCCCACGATTTTTCTCTCTTCCTTTCTTCCTTGGCCGAAAGTCTCTTCCTTCTTCTCTCACGTTTTCTCTTCTTCTCTTCTTTTCCTTAGTCTACGACACTTGCTACTTTTCTCCTCTTCCTTTAACTCTTCTTTAATTCTCAACTTAAATCCTCCATCCAAAACTACATAGTTTTGGTATTGGGCTTTTCCTCCTCCTCTCTTATTCCACTTACCTAAAGCCCATAATTTCCAACATTTAATTCTAACCCTCCATTTAATTTCTAACTTCTAATTCTAAGCCCAACATAAAATATTTATATAAACACATAATTAAATCAATTAAGACAAAATAAATAATTAACTAATAAATCCATAAATAAATAATTCAAATAAAATAAAATAAAAATTTTCGGGGCCCAACAATTCTCCCCTCCTAAAAAAATTTCATCCTCGAAATCCTTACCGAATCCATAAAGAGGTAGGATACTTCTCCCTCATGGCTTCCAAAGGCTCCCAAGTTGCTTCCTCATTTAATGGTTCCTCCACAAGACCTTAACCACTTCACGATCTTATTCCTTAACACTTTTCCTTTGAATCCAAGATCTCCACCGTTGCTCCTCATAAGTCAAATCCTCTCTCAACTGAACCTCTCAAGGTTGAACTATATGCTAAGGATCCGATCTGCACCTCCTCAACATGGACACATGGAACACATTGTGAATCTTAGACAACTCCGATGGCAAATCTAACTTATAAGCCAAAGGCCCAATCCTCTCAATGATCTCATATGGGCCTATATACCTCGGGCTAAGCTTGCCCTTCTTACCAAACCTCATCACACCCTTCCATGGAGAAGCTCAAGAAACACCTTCTCACCCACATCAAACTCCATCTCTTTCTTACGAGCATCCGAATAGCTCTTCATCCTATCTCGAGTGCCTTAAGCCTCTGCTTCACCAACTTAATTTTATCAACTCGTGACTGCACTAACTCAGCCCCATGGCTTTCTTTCACCTTCCTCGTCCCAACATATAGGAGTTCTACATCTCCTACCATACAAAGCCTCATAAGGTGCCATCTGAATTCCGAATGATAGGAATTATTATAAGCAAACTCAATCAAAGATAAGTGATCATCCCACTAACCTTTGAAATCCAAAGCACAAGCCCTCAACATTGCCTCCAAAGTCCGAATGGTCCTCTCCGACCGCCCATCACCGCTGGATGGAAAGTCAGATCAAATGCAATCTAGTCCCCAAGGCCTCCTGCAAACTCTCCCAAAACCTCGAGGTAAACTCGATCTCTATCGAAACTATCGAACTCGAATCCCATGAAGCCTAATCACCTCATCCACATACTTCTTAGCCAACACATTCAAGGAATCATTCGATTTAATTGGCAAGAAGTGAGCTGACTTAGTCAACCTATCCACAATCACCCATATTGCATCATGCTTCGCTAGATCTCTAATCCCATCGTAAAATCCATAGTTATCTTTTCCCATTTCCACTCCTAATAGGCAAGGATTGCTTGCTCAAGGTGCTTGATGTTCACTTTAACTGTCGGCACACCAAACATCTTTTAGCATACTCGCTACATCTTTCCTCATTCCTTTCCACCGAAATGCTCTTTCAAATTCGATACATCTTAGAACTCCCCGATGCATTGCATAAGGAGCATTATGCTTCATCAAGAATCTCATCTCTCAACTCTAACTTGCCCGGGACACACAATCTACTACCCACAACCATCAATCCATCTTGCTTTACCTCTACATTAGACGGCTTGCCATTCTTTATCTCTTCCTAAGCTTACTCAAGTACTCATCCCGATCCCGCACCTTGATCTTCTTTCAAAGACTGGCCTCACCTCGAAACTTGCCAAAATACACTCAGCCCATCTTGCCTCAAAGATCACATCAAGTCTGCTAAATCCTTCAGAAGGGAAGATACACACTCTCCATGTGAGCCATAGTGGACTTCCTACTCAGAGCATCCGCTACCACATTAGCTTTCCCTGATGGTAATCTATCATCAAGTCATAATCTTTTAGTAACTCTAACCATCGCCTCGCCTCAAATTCAGCTCTTTACGGGTCAACAAGTATTTAAGGCTCTTATGATCTCAGAATGTCCTAGTGGTAACTCCATACGATAATGTCTCCAAATCTTCAATGCAAAGATTATAGCAGCCAACTCCAAGTCATGAATCGGATAGTTCATCTCATAAGGCTTCAACCGCCAGAGGCATAAGCAATCACTTTCTCTCCTTGCATCAATACACACCCTAAACCCTTCCTGAGGCATCACTATACACAATGTACCCATCATCACCAAGGCAATGTCGTAATCGGTGCGGTTGTAAGTCGCTTCTTCAACTCCTCGAAACTACTCGCACTCCTCACCCACTCAAACTTCGATTCTTTCTCAATTTAGAAAGTGGAGCAAACTATCAAAGAAAAGCCTCCACAAACCTCCCGTAGTATCCAAATAATCCCAAGAAACTCCTCACCTCACCTACATTCTTAGGTGCTTCCCATTTAACCACGCCTTCTATCTTCTGCGAATCCACATGCACTCCCCGCCGTAGATCACACGCCCCAAAAATACCATTTCCCTTAGCCAAAATTCGCATTTATCGAATTTGGCATACAACTCATTCTTCCTCAATGTCTCCAAGGCAACTCTCAAATGATCCTCGTGCTCCTCATCACTTTAGAATAGACCAATATATCATCAATAAAGATAATGATAAATTGATCTAGAAAGACTTGAAGACTCTATTCATCAAATCCATAAAGACCGCAGGAGCATTAGTTAATCCGAAAGGCATAACTAAAACTCAAAGTGGCCATACCGGCCCTAAAAGCAGCTTTAGACACATCGGTCTCCTTAATCCTCAATCGATGATAACCCGACCTCAAGTCTATCTTGAAAGACTCTTGCCCTCGCAATTGATCAAACAAGTCATCAATGCGCGGAGCGGATATCGGTTCTTAATGGTGGCATGGTTCACTTCCTATAATCCACACACATCCGCGAACGACCCATCTTTCTTCTTCACAAAAGAACCGAGCTCCCAAGGCGAAGAACTCGGTCTAACATAACCCTTCTAAAAGGTCCTCCAACTGCTCCTTAAGCTCCTTCATTCCACGGAGCCATCCGATAAGGTGGAATTGAGATCGGCGCAGGCTCTAATGAAGCTCGATGGGAAACTCAATTTCCTAGGAGGAGGTAGTCCCGCAATTCCTCGAAAGACATCCGGAATTTCCGACTACCGGAATGTCTTCCAACCTCCCTCTATCCGCCTCCATATCTAGCACATAAGCCAAAAGGCCTCACACCCTTGCTCATCATTCTCTCGCCATCATAGCCTTTAGATAACCCGAGGTGAACTGACTTTTCTATCTCCCATGAGTATCACTTTCTTGCTATCCTCTAGCTCGAACTCCACCGCCTTCTCGCTTACAATCTAAAGTAACATGATACCTCTAATGTGTCCATACCTAAGATCACATCCAATCCTCCCATCTTCAAAGGCATCAGATCCACCACAAGTTTTCCTCCACTAATCTCTATCTCACAATCTCTATACACTTGATTGATGACAATATAATGGCCGATTGGAGTACTCACCATCAGTGGAGTATCCAATGGACTCAAACTCCTCCTGGATATAGTTCTACCCGAAGACACAAAGGAATGGGTAGAACCTGAATCAATCAAAGCAAGCACATAATCATCAAACAATTTAACCATACCCGCTACAACGCCCTGGAGCGGTCTCGGCCTCCTCTCGTGTCATTGCAAACACTGATGATGCTTGCCTCTGGATCTATCCTGAGGATAAGCTCTCAGACCTCCAGAGCTACCCACTTTGGTCACAGCCTTTTGCACCACCGCCTCCGTCCTCCTAGAAGCTTGCCTCCGAGATCCCTCTCTCTATCCTACTGGGACAAACTTAACTAAGTGTCCTTTCTCGCCCACAATTGAAACATGCTCCAGTCTTTCTATGACATTCTCCTCATGGGAAGCCCATGAATGGTCACACTTGGGAAGAGGTGACCTCTCCCATCTACTCTTTTACCGCCGCCCACCGTAGAAGCTTGGTGAGAAACAGAGGAGTCCTCGCAGATCTAGGCCAACTCCCACCGGTGCTCCTCTCCTCGATCAGCAGAAAGGTTCTGCACTTCTCTCGTGATTAAGTACCACCTCCCTCCCGAGCCGCTCTCTCCTTTTCTCTTCCCGCCGATCGCACTCTTGATATTTTCAATGTTCTCAACCTCAGAGCCGCCTTCAACTAGCTGCTGAAATCACAGGTTCCAGACTATCACCTTCTCTCTCGATAGCTGTGCAAACCCGACTCAAATCGACGCAGACTTAGCAATTTCACCGAGCCTCATCTCTCAAAGATATCTAGATAATCAGTGAACCGACACTCAGATTCACCGACCGCCATCTCCTCCGGCAAGGCTTAGAACTCCCTCTCGCTTCACTGAATGTACACTTCAGATAAATACTTCTTTACAGACACAACAGAAGTCTCCCCATGTCACCCCATCTGGTCTTGTCGACTCCACGCACGGTCTCCCACCAAAGGCAAAGCATCACCCCAGCGATCCGGCAAGATAGACTACCTCTCATCATCCTCGTCAGACTCCATCCGATCCAAAGACTCTCTCGCCTTCCTCAACCAGTCTCTCGCCTTCCTCGGATCCGTGGTCCCGTGGAAATCCACCGCCTGCATTTCCTCACTTATCAAACTGCCTTCCCTCTTAGCTGGGCCAAACCAGAGCTCGTGGCATTTGACCCATAGCCCAACAAATGCTTGGGTAAATGCCCTGAATAATCTCAGATTAAGAGTGCACTTGTCCGATCGACCAGGCGATCGCGTGCCCGAGATCGGAGGGCTCACTACCCCGCCTCGAGAAGCCTCACCACTCCCGGCTATCGACTCATCGGCACTCTCCGCCTTGGTGGAGAGTCAGTGCAATTGAACCTTGCAGGACTCCTCGTGTCCTTCTACGAGGTGGCATCTTACTCCTTCAATGAAAATACTAGTGATTAGCCACAATTCGCTTTTTTAAAGCTTAGTTACTATATGTATGCATGATATGCATGTCACGTAATGCAAACAATCAATTCATAAGGTAAACATTTAATCACATACAAAACAATGTTCTTACTATACATTTTAAGCCTAGGAGTAAGCCTAAGCTCGATATTAAACAATGTTGGACCTCGTCCCCGAGGCCCAACATTCGGACCCATAAAAGTATGGAAGACCCAAAACCGAACACAACTGACCACAAGTAGAGGAACTTTTAATAGAAAATTTGGGATTGGCTTTTTAATAAAAATGTTCCCCTTGATCACACGATTCTAATGCCACCGAAATCGTTCAATTCGGATTAGAAATGAAAAAGTTATGGCAAAAAAAATGCTAACTTAAAGAAAACAGTGAAAACAGCCCCTCTACCGACTTCATGTTAAAATTTGAAAACTTTAGAGGCTGAGCTACTGACCGGCTCCTTCATAAAAAGTGTAGATTTATGTCTCTCATTTCATTTAAAATAAGAATCGCCTCGATCCGAGCCCTACACTCCAGATATTTAAAATTAGTGAAGTATATTCAGAAAGAATCAATGACCTTCACACTTTGTTTCAAATCACCTTTTTCAATTTAAAATAAAAATGAAAATTTAAGTGTAGAAAGATAGAAAAGTTCTTAGAAACCATCGATTCAAAATCAGCTCAATCGGAGGTCTGTGCAAAAGTTATGGCCAAAAGAAGGGAGAGGGTCGGTCGGCCAAACCGACCCCCAAACGACGAGCTAGCTCGGCATGGTCGAGGGCGAAGCGACCAGCTCGTCGCTGGCCTGCCGAGCGCCTTTGCGCCATAAGCGAGCCGAAAGCGACCTGCTCGGCGATCCGACCTATCGACTTCTAACCTCAATAACTTTTGACTCAGAGCCCAAATCAGACACTCGGAAGCGTTGGAAAGTTAGAAGAAAAATATACATTTTTCAAGAAGGAATTAAGGACAAACTCGGCCATTAAGGAAATCCAAATTTTACTCAAAGAACGATCGACTAGCTCTCTACAAACAGCTCCAGAACTTACGACCTCCATAACTTTTGACCCAGAACTCCAAATTTAACAAACTTAGTGTCTATGGAAAGGTAAAAGAATTATCTACAACTTTCATGAAGACCACCGACCTATATTCCAACTCTATGAGGGTCAAAAGTAGACTCAAAGCTCTGCTCGACAATCATCACTTGGACAGCACCTACATTTAAATCCAACGACTCATACCTACCAATTTAATACCTCTTAAATAGCTCATAAAACCTCCTAGGAGAGCTCTACTGCTCTGCTAACACTCTCAACAAGTCTCAGACTCCCATTCTACCTATACCAACCCGAAATTTCAGCAAACACAACAAACTCAAAATTTCCCACATGAACACTTTAACCCAGATTCTGCAAGACTATACTCTTCAACAACACATAGACCATAACAACATACCAACGACCTTTCCCATGGCCAAACCCAACAAAACTCATATAACAATAATACTAAAATCATACACATGCCTTTCCAAGGCCATACACAAGACGCACATCACCCAATTCACATAAAGAGAGTACTAGAGCTCTCATTCTCATTTCAAAATCATAACAAGATTCATGCATAGCTTTGGTTACATATTGGCATATTCATCAAAATCAAGTACAAAATACCAAAGATGAGATGCTCAATGATCAATATGCTTACAAAGCTATTCCCAAAAGCTAGTTACTAACTTAATACAAAGTTCCTAAATTTCTTGAGCGATGCCCAAGCTTTTGCAAGGTTCCAGTTCAATTTTGATTTGCACCGAGGAGGAGAATGGGGTGAGCTAACACGGCTCAGTGGCTAACAAATTTATAACCATCACATAATGAGCCACACGCACACAATTTATAATCCAAAGCATTAGCAATTTACATAATAGGTTGAAACTCAACTTTATCACATAACTCACAATTTACTCAACTCATCACATAAGGTATAACATAGAATCATCTTGCAATTAAAACCCATATTATGCATCATAAACACTTATAAATGATGAAATGCAAACAATTGGCTCGAGAGTTCCATACACACACCGAAATCGAAGTTTATCAGGAACACATCGAGTCCGCTGGATCTCGTAAGCCACAAGTGGCAGCCGAGAAGGCTATAGGGTCAACGCACGGACTTCACAAAGGAGTTCTCTCGCCCAAACACAATCAATATGCTCACATATCAAAACACAAGATTCACATTTTATGCTTATCTCACTCTTTCAAATCATCAAAGTTCCATTCTTTCCTCTCAAAACACAAAATTTCATTTTCAATATGCACATAGTATAACAAAGATAGCACACATAGGGCTTTGCCCATTACACAATAACTATAAAGATGTTACCCACCTATCGTCGGAAATCCGGATTCACGACTGCTCTTCCTCTCTCTCTTGAGTGAGGTTTCCTTGGTTCCCTTCAATAAAACACATTCCGAGACTCATTGGAAAAGTCGAAACATTCAAGAATCGATAAATCGATAACGAAGTCTTAAACCTAACCTACCCATAGCCCATTTAAGCTAAAACAACCAAACCCTAGCTTAGGAAAACACAAAAACCCATAGATCTCACCTCTCCCTTCAAACTTTACACAAACCCTAACTCTCATCCTACACCATTCTTAAACCTAGCTTTAGCAAAGATGAAACTTACCTTTCTCACTTGATTTCTCTTCTTTTTCTCCTTCTTTCTTCTTCTCCACAAGCCTCCCACAATTTTTCTCTCTTCCTTTCTTCCTTGGCCGAAAGTCTCTTCCTTCTTCTCTCACGCTTTCTTCTCTTCTTTTCCTTAGTCTACGACACTTGCTACTTTTCTCCTCTTCCTTTAACTCTTCTTTAATTCTCAACTTAAATCCTCCATCCAAAACTACATAGTTTTGGTATTGGGCTTTTCCTCCTCCTCTCTTATTTCACTTACCTAAAGCCCATAATTTCCAACATTTAATTCTAACCCTCCATTTAATTTCTAACTTCTAATTCCAAGCCCAACATAAAATATTTATATAAACACATAATTAAATCAATTAAGACAAAATAAATAATTAACGAATAAATCCATAAATAAATAATTCAAATAAAATAAAAAAAAAATTTCGGGGCCCAACAAGGGAAGTATAAGAAGAAGAAGGAATTAAGTGAAGAAGTGGGCTTGGGCTTAAGTGAGTAAGAAGTATAAAAAGAGAATGAAAGAAGTGATTTAGTAGGAAAAAGAAGAGGAGTTTCGAAATTTTAGAGGGAGAGGAAGAGAAATGTCGTGGAAGGAAAGAAGGAGGAGAAAAAAGAAGAGCTTTGGCTAGGATTTGATTTCCAAGAGATCAAGAGGGAGTTGGAAGAAAGTCCAAGAGTTAAAAGTGAAGAGGAAGGCTAGAGCTTCATCTTGAACCAAGAAACTCTTGGTGTTGTTGAAGATTTAAGGTAAGCCTTTTGTTTAAGTGTGAGATTTTAGTTAGGTTTTTGGTTAGAAAGACTAAGAATGGAATGGGTATTGTTGGAACCCCTCCCCGGTGAGTCGCGTGCGTCTGACGTCCCATGTGACATCTCGGACGCCAGATCTCACAAGGGAGGATTCTCACCACTAAAGAAACCTCAAATTGAACTGAATTTAACGTCATCCCAACAAACTTTACTAATATTGCTCTAATTTTCGCCTAATAAAAAATTAATCAGCCAGGCCCATAACCAAATCTAAATTCTCACTTAAAATAAAATTCCATACCTCTCGACATACGTAATCTAAATCGCCTCAATCCGATCTTCATATATCCAAAGTCGTCACATAATCTTATCCGTAATTTCCCACTAAAACCCAAAACTCTCATTTTACTAAAAAGTCTATTTTTTTTCAAACTTACGATTCAAAATCGCAAATCGGAGGTCAAAAGGGACTTTATAATCAAAAGAGTGATAGAGAGGAAAATTGGAAAAGAAAAGGAAAAGAAAATAAAAGAAACACCCAAAACGGCGTTGAAGCGCTGCAGCAGGCCTGCGGACGCCAGCTCATGAGGGCGAGCCTGCCCTCATGAGGGCGAATCGAGCCTCGCCAGAGCGAGGCGTCGCCTGGCGAGGTCAGTGGCTCATGAGGGCGAGCCTTGCCTCATGAGGGCGAGAGCAACCCGCCTCGCTAGGGCGAGGCGCGCCTAGCGAGGCGTGGCGCCCGCCCGCTAGGCGAGCCTTCAGCCCAGCGAGGCGCCGCAGCAACATCAAACCCCTTTTTTTTTAAAAAAACTGAATAAACTCTCAACTTTGCAATCTTATAATTTTTCACCCCAACCCAAATTTTGTAAAATCAGTGACAAAAGAATGATGAAAGGAACTCTATAACTTCCTAGAAGGACTTATAAACTAATCGAGCCATTAATATGATCATCATTGGTTTTAAAGTTTCAGCCAAAACACAATTTCCTACACATAGCCTAAACTTGAAAATTAATATCTTCTAGCACACAAGTCTAAAATGACACATTATATCTCGTTAGAAAGATGAAAAGAAGATCTACAAGCTTTATGAAGAAAACAAAATCAATTTAATCCTTAAAGAGGATAAAACACACACAAAGTTTCAGCCTAAAACTAACCAATGAAACAGTAACTTTGCTTATATGAACAGTAACTGTCAACTTCCAAAGCTCATAACTTTTGATTCCTAACTCCAATAACTGCAAATCATAGCTCGTTTTAAAGATAGAAAGGTAATCTACATCTTCATGAAGAACACAAACCCAGATCAGTCTCTAATTGGACGAAAAGCCCTCCAAAGCTGCTGCAAAATTTCAGTGATTCTAACAGCAGCTGAAACATTTCCATTCTCATAACTCTTTCATCCTAAGTCCAATTGAGACATATTATATGTCGCTGGAAAGCTCTAATCACTCTCTACATTCTTCAAGAAGGCCATCCAAACCAATTCAAGCTTTAAGCCACTTTAAAATTGAATGGAAGTTGCTGCCCAATTTCTGGAAAATTGGACAGCACTTCCCCTAATTTACAACTATCCCAAATTTCTTCAATCAAACACACAACCTGCATAAAAACTCAATATCTCAAGGCAGCAACACACGCCTAGGATTCTACATATTTCTCAAATCATCAAGCATTTCCACTTTTAAACATCTACTCAATTCCAAACCATAAAATCTTACAAATTCCATTCTTTTCTTTTGTCATTATAACCATACAACAATACTTTTACAAGAAACAAACATAAGATATATTTCAAATCCAAAATTCTCACAAACATGTGGAATTGAATTCATACAAGGCTTTAGAGGGCATTTTGACCCGATTACATCAAAAGTAGTAAAAGTACATAAAAGTCCAAATGCAATCTAAAGCCTATTTTCTCAAAACATAACTTCAAATACAACTTAAAACAAAACAAAGATCGGAGTTGCCTCAATCCCGATCACGGTGACTCATTTTCTCGCCGACACCTGTGGAGGAAAAAGGAGGTGAGCTCGACGGCTCCGGGTAATAACTTAATAAACGAGAAACAAGCGAAACCGTTATTCATTTTTTCATATTCAAACAATATCACATAAAAGAAAACATTAAAATTTCAAATCTTTTCGTCGAATGCATCACATCAACAGCTTACAAATAGCACATATCACAAAACGATCTAACTTTTCATAAGATCACAAACAAGATGGTTCGGTGGATCCAAATAGAATCTAACGACACATTCCGCGTGGCAGAAGTTATGTGAAGTCGTGACGAATAGAGTCCTTAAGAGGAACTCCACGACCACTAGCGAGCAAAAGCGAGAGAAGCCTATAATGATGTGTGCACCGACTCAAACCGACCACCACAAACCCAAAGTAAACATATAGTTCACACAATTCAAGAAAGATTGCCTCTCGGCATATACAAATTCATTTTCACGTAAATTACCAAAACAACGATCTTTCCGAAATCACAATTTCTTATTGTTTTCACTTAACAAATCATTGAACCAACCATTCCAACATAAATTCATAAACAAGAATATCACATATACTTTCAATACATCATCAGTCGTAATTTTACAAACTTTCCAAGTCATTTTAACACCTTAATTCACATTGATTATAAAGACGGTAATATACTTATCAACTCGCTTATTAAAGAATTACCCACATTGAATTCCTTTAGCTTAGGATTGATCCAAAGGCCTTGCTTCTTCCTCCAAATGCCTCAATTCACCTTCATTAAGCATGAATATCCCATCGTAACATAGGATATCAAATCGACAATTTTACGGATACGAAAGCATGGAATTTTACCTATCTAACCTTACCCATAACTTTTCTAGGCTCTTAAAACTAAAACCTACCTAAAATACCCAAAATTTGAATTTCCTTACCTTAGAAGATGACCCACGAAATTTTCTTTGCTTCTATGGAAGATTAAACTCCTTCTTTCCAATTCCTTCTTGAATGAAACTCTTCCACCTTCCTTTCTAAAGCAACCTAAACCAAAGCTCCTTCTTCTTCTTCTTCTTCCTCTTCTTCTTCTTCAACCGATAGCCTCCACTCTTTCTCTCTAAATTTCGAAGTCCCTCTTCTCTTAAGAGTTTGGTAGTTTTCTAGAAAACTTAGAATAAATCTTGTGTTTTAACTAAAATCCCATGACCAAACGATGTAGTTTCATCGAAAGCTCTTCTTTCCTTATCATTTTCATTTCCTTCTCACTTTCATACGACCCTCACTTGCTTCCCATTTAATTCATCAATTAATTCCCTCTTTCTTTATTTTAATATCATGTAAATGGGCTAAAAGCCCATCTTGTTAAACCTTGAGCTTTAAAACCTAAGCAAACTTCCTCATTTATCCTACCTCCATCTTATTCTTTTAATTCTACCAACTTATTAAAACTCTAATTTTAACTAAAATTCCACCAATTAATTTCTATTAACTAAGTACTAAAACTCCCAAATTATTCTAATTAAAACAATTAATCAATCTAAACCCCGTAATAACGAAAGCATGTTTAAAGTGAATTGGGGCCCAACATTTCTCCCCTTAAAAGAATTTCGTCCTCAAATTCATACCTAATCATCAAGAGATGGGGATACTTTTCCTTCATAGCTTCCAATGGTTCCCACGTGGCTTCTTCCATCGAATGATTCCTCCATAAAACTTTTACCAATCGCATGCCTTGTTCAAGAACCTTTTCTTTGGTATCCAAGATCCGCACCGAAGCTCTTCATAACTCAAGTCATCACTCAACCAACTTCATCGACTTGAATGATATGGAGGGTCTGATCGATATCTCCTCAAAGATAGAAACATGAAAACATCATGTATCCGAGATAACTCCGGAGGCAAGGCTAACTCAGAAGCCAACGGACCAATTCTTTCCAGAATCTCATACGGTCCCACGCACTCGGACTCAACTTACCCTTTCTCGCCAATCTCGTAATCCTTTCCACGGAGAAGTCTTAAGAAACACCTTATCGCCGACTTCATACTCCATCTCTTTCCTATGAGCATCCTCATAGCTCTTCATCCTCGTCCCCGAGTCGCCTTCACTGCGGTTTAATCAAATTGACCTTATCAACGGTCATCTCAGATCAACTCGACCCAAAGTCTCCTATCTCCTCTCGCATCCCAACACACGGAGTCCTACATCTCCTCCCATACAGAGCCTCATAAGGAGCCATCTGAATGCTCGAATGATACGAATTATTATATGCAAATTCGATCAAAGGCAAGTGCTCATCCCATGCTCCTCTAAAATCCATCACACAAGCCCCGAGCATTTCTCTCGAGTCCGGATGGTCCTCTCAGATCACCATCGGTCCGAGGATGGAAAGCGATCTTTGAAACTCAACTTAGTACCTAAAGCCTCCCGCAACCGCCTCAAAATCTCGACGAAAGCGAGGGTCCCGATCGATACAATCGAATCCGGATCCCATGCAATCTCACAATCTCATCAATATATTTCTTGCTAACACATGCAATGGATCCGTCATCGATTGCCGTAAATGGGCTGATTTCACAATCTATCCACAATTACCCATATGGCATCATGCCTCCCTCGTCTTAGGCAATCCCATCGAAAATCCATAGTGACTCTCGCCATTTCCACTCAGAATGGGTAATGGCCTCAATTAGTTCGAAGGTGCTCGATGCTCACCTTGACTTGCCGACACACCGCACACTTACTCACATATTCAGCCACATCCTTTTCATCCCTCTCCACCGTAAATGTTCTCGAGATCTCTATACATCCCGGTGCTGCTCGGTGCATAACATAAGGTGCATTATCGCCTCATCCGAATTTCATCTTTAACCTCCTTAACATCGAGAATACAGAGTCTATTCTCGATCGTCAGAGTCCATCGTCACCAAAGCACCATATCGACTCCTTACCCTTTGCACCTCTTCCCGCAGCTTACTCAACTCGGGATTCTCAACTCGCAACTCTCTTACTTTCTCTCGAGGATCGGTCTTACCCTTAAAGTAGCAATCATGCAATCGACTCTTCCCGCTTGGTCGATCCCGAGCTTCGCCATCTCTTCCAATAGCGTAAATAGATCGTCGCACATATGCTATGGAAGACTTTCTACTCAAAGCATCAAGAATTACATTTGCCTTACCCGGATGATACTCAATCAACAGTCATAATCCTCGAAAGCGCTCAATCCATCGCCTCTGTCTCAAATTCAGCTCCTTCCGACTCAACAGATATTTGAGACTTTTATGATCCGTGAAGATCCCGGTTTGCACGCCATACAAATAATGTCTCCAGATCTTCAAAGCAAAGACCACATTGCTAACTCCGATCATGGCCTGATAGTTCATCTCATAAGGTTTTAGTTGCCGTGAGGCATATGCTATCACCTTATCTCCCCGCATAAGCACACATCCTAACCCCTTCCCGGAAGCATCACTATATACAAGATAACCTTCCTCTCCTGGGTAAAGCCAAAATCGAGCACTAGTCAATCTGTTTCAGCCTCAAAACTCACGGCACTCTTCACTCCAGATAAACTTCGTTCTTCCTTAATAGTTTAGTCAAAGGAGTGGCAATCATCGAGAAACCCTCCACAAATCTCCGATAATAGCTCGCCAAACCCGTAAAGCTCCTCACCTCACCATCGCTGTTGAGCATGCCAGCCACCACAGCTTCAATCTTCTTGGGATCTACATGCACCCTTTTCGTAAACAATATGACCCAAGAAGATCATTTCACGGCCAAAATTCACATTTGTGAATTTGGCATACTGACTCTCTCTCCTCAACCTCCGCAATACAATTCTCAAGTGCTCCTCATGCTCTCTCTCATCCCTCGAATATACCGTAATGTCATCGATAAACACGATAACAAATTGATCTAGAAACTCCTTGAAGACCCTATTCATCGATCCATAAAAGCAAGCAGGAGCATTGGTCAATCCAAAAGGCATAACCAAAATTCATAATGGCCATACCGTCCCGAAAGTCGCCTTGCTCACATCGCTCCTTAACTCGAGTTGGTGGTAGCGGACCAGATCGATTTTAGAAAACCGTTGCCCTGCAATGATCAAATAAATCATCTATCCGAGGCAGAGGATACTTGTTCTTCATCGTCACCTTATTGATTCTCCGATAATCAATGCACATTCTCCAAGTTCCATCCTTCTTCTTAACAAACAAGACCGCGCACCCGTGGGTGAGGTGCTCTACCGATGAACCCTTCTCTAATAGATCCTCCAATCGCTCCTTAAGCTCTTTCACCACCGAGCCATCCTGTAAGGTGGAATCGAAATAGAGTCGTCCCGGAGCCAAATCAATAGAAAACTCAATCTCCTCTCCGTGGCAAACCGCAACCCTCTGAAACACATCAGAAATTCCCCCACAATGGGAATATCCTCCACCTTGCTCTCCTGCACACTGGTATCCATAACACACGCCAAGAAGGCTTCACAGCCTCTCCACATCAGTCAGTCGGCTAACAAAGCTGAAACAAGCCTTGGCGGTGTCAACTTTCTATCTCCTCCGAAACCACCGTCGACCCTCTCCCGGATCAAATTCAACTTCCTTTCGACCACAATCTAGCTTCGCCTTGTATTTTTCCATCACGCCCATTCCGACAATCACATCTAACCCTTCAGATCTAGAGGTAGCGGTCTACGACCAAACTAGATCCCTCGATAACAAGCTCACAATCTCGAAAGATCCGGCTCACAATGACATTCCTCCCTAACGGAGTACTAACTAGCAGAAAATCATCCAATAGAACTGATTGCATACCAGGCAATATCATACTAGCAGAGATAAAAGAATGGGTACTACTAGAATCAAATGTAACATACACAAAGAATGAAAGAGCCGAGCCATACCAAGAATAACCTCCGTGCAGCCGCAGCCTCCTCACGAGTCATAGCAAAACTCGGCCTCTGGCTTGCCCTCTCGGTCTCCCCCGAAGATTGGGCTTCAGATCGACCTGTAATCGCCTACCCAGACATCGGTCTCGTCCCCACTGCATCGCTTCTCCTCTCGAGCCCGAGGCCGAGATCCTTCCCTCGAGCATCCGAGGACAATCTCTCGATTCTGGGCCCTTCTCCCGCACTTAAAACAGCACCGATACCTATAGCACTCTCCCGATGCGATGCCCACAATCTTGACACGGAGGAATCTGATTCTCGCTTCTCTCATATCTGTTTCCTCCTCCGAGGAACCTCAGATCGACTCGCCTGAATCGTTTACTCACTGAGGGCCCTCTACGCCTCCCTCGACTCGAGTCTGAGTCCGCACTTTACCACCCTTTCACCGATCGCACACCCCTCTCTCTGAACGATCGCTTCGCTTTTCTTTCTGCCACTTCCACTGATGTTCTCTAGCTTCACTGAGGCAAGATCTCACTACCATTCGATAGTCACGTAGTTATGAAGCATTACCTTCTCCGATGCCCAAGTGAGGCCTCCTCAAACTTCCTACATTTATCTTCCTCATGGCAACAATATGAGCTGCATATCTCGACAACTGGGTGAATCTCCGCCATACTGTAGATACCATCTCTCTCGAGTCAAATTAAGAAATTCCACAGCCTTGTCTCGCATGTAGACCGGGAAAGATACTTCTTCCAAATAACTCTCCAAAATCCTTCCATAAAGCACCGGTGGCACAAATGACTCTGTGGATCGACTCCCACCATGGAGAGCATCATCTGCAAGAGATCGACAAGATACTCTAACTTCTCCTCATCGTAACATTTCATCCGAACTAGGACTCTTTCTCGCCCTCTTAAACCAAGACTCGCTTCTTCAGATTGGTGGTACCATGAAAGTCCACCGCCCGAACTTCCGCAGCTTTATCAAACTGCCCACCTCTCACATCGAAATCGGCATGGAAGCTCGAGACCCTTGACCCATGGCAAAAGTAAAGCTCAGGCAAGGCTCGAAGACCAAGGGTCCATAACCTGCACAAGAGGGAGGAGGAGGAGGAGGTTCCTCAAAGTTGAACACTAGGTGCCTCGGGGCCGGAGCGAGAATGTGTCCTCATCTTCAGGAACATGAGACCCTCTCAGACTCTCCTGGCGAGAACTTGAGCGAGATCGAGTCCCCTGGTTCTACCCCGACGTGGCATAATAACCCTTCAAGAGAAAACCAAAGGAAAATCTTAGTGCATGCGAAACAATTTTCACAGCTTTTTAAACACTTTAGTTTATGCAAAATTCATGTAAAATCCACATTCAAAAGCATTTAAACCAATTCAAAATAATACAATAATACACATAAATTACTTTCAAATACATCCACCAAACCTTACATCTCTTTTCTACCCGAACTACCCAACCTACAACCGAAAGCTCGATACCATAAGTGTTGGAACCTCCCGGTGAGTCGCGTGTCTGACGCCCTATGTGACATCTGGACGCCAGATCTCACAAGGGAGGATTCCTCACCACTAAAGAAACCTCAAATTGAACTGAATTTAACGTCATCCAACAAACTTTACTAATATTGCTCTAATTTTCATTCAATAAAAAAATTAATCAGCTTAGGCCCATAACCAAATCTAAATTCTCACTAAAATAAAATTCCATACCTCTCGACATACGTAATCGTAAATCGCCTCAATCCGATCTTCATATATCCAAAGTCACATAATCTTATCCGTAATTTCCCACTAAAACCCGAAACTCTCATTTTACTAAAAAAGTCTATTTTTTTTTTCAAACTTACGATTCGAAAATCGTGCAAATCGGAGGTCAAAAGGGACTTTATAATCAAAAGAGTGATAGAGAGAAAATTGGAAAAGAAAAGGAAAAGAAAATAAAAGAAACACCCAAAACGGCGCGCCGGAAGCGCATGCAGGCGCTGGGACGCCACTTCATGAGGCGAGCCTTGCCTCATGAGGGCGAATCGGCCTCGCCAGGCGAGGCGTCGCCTGGCGAGGCCAGAGGCTCATGAGGGCGAGCCTTGCCTCGCGAGGCGAGAGCAGCCCGCCTCGCTAGGCGAGGCGTCGCCTCAGCGAGGCGCAGGAGGCGCCCGCCCGCTAGGCGAGCCTTCCTAGCGAGGCGCCGCAGCAACATCAAACCCCTTTCTTCTTTTTTTTAAAAAACTGAATAAACTCTCAACTTTGCAATCTTATAATTTTCACCGAACCCAAATTTTGTAAAATCAGTGACAAAAGAATGATGAAAGGAACTCTATAACTTCCTAGAAGGACTTATAAACTAACTGAGCCATTAATATGATCATCATTGGTTTTAAAGTTTCAGCCAAAACACAATTTCCTACACATAGCCTAAACTTGAAAATTAATATCTTCTAGCACACAAGTCTAAAAATGACACATTATATCTCGTTAGAAAGATGAAAAGAAGATCTACAAGCTTCATGAAGAAAACAAAATCAATTTAATCCTTAAAGAGGATAAAACACACTCAAAGTTTCAGCCTAAAACTAACCAATGAAACAGTAACTTTGCTTATATAAACAGTAACTGTCAACTTCCAAAGCTCATAACTTTTGATTCCTAACTCCAATAACTGCAAATCATAGCTCGTTTTAAAGATAGAAAGGTAATCTACATCTTTCATGAAGAACACAAAACCCAGATCAGTCTCTAATTGGACGAAAAGCCCTCCAAAGCTGCTGCAAAATTTCAGTGATTCTAACAGCAGCTGAAACATTTCCATTCTCATAACTCTTTCATCCTAAGTCCAATTGAGACATATTATATGTCGTTGGAAAGCTCTAATCACTCTCTACATTCTTCAAGAAGGCCATCCAAACCAATTCAAGCTTTAAGCCACTTTAAAATTGAATGGAAGTTGCTGCCCAATTTCTGGAAAATTGGACAGCACTTCCCCTAATTTACAACTATCCCAAATTTCTTCAATCAAACACACAACCTGCATAAAAACTCAATATCTCAAGGCAGAAACACACGCCTAGATTCTACATATTTCTCAAATCATCAAGCATTTCCACTTTTAAACATCTACTCAATTCCAAACCATAAAATCTTACAATCCCATTCTTTTCTTTTGTCATTATAACCATACAACAATACTTTTACAAGAAACAAACATAAGATATATTTCAAATCCAAAATTCTCACAAACATGTGGAATTGAATTCATACAAGGCTTTAGAGGGCATTTTGACCCGATTACATCAAAAGTAGTAAAAAGTACATAAAAGTCCAAAATGCAATCTAAAGCCTATTTTCTCAAAACATAACTTCAAATACAACTTCTAAAACAAAACAGCATCGGAGTTGCCTCAATCCCGATGCGGTGACTCATTTTCTCGCTCGACACCTGTGGAGGAAAAAGGGAGGGGGTGAGCTCGACGGCTCCGTGGGTAATAACTTAATAAACGAGAAACAAGCAGAAACCGTTATTCATTTTTTTCATATTCAAACAATATCACATAAAAGAAAACATTAAAAGTTTCAAATCTTTTCAATTAATGCATCACATCAACGGTTTACAAATAGCACATATCACAAAACGATCTAACTTTTCATAAGATCACAAACAAGATGGTTCGGTGGATCCGAAGCGAATCTAACGACACATTCTGCCAGAAGCGTGTGAAAGTCGTGACGAATAGGAGTCCTAAGAGGAACTCCACGGCCACTAGCAAAGCGTAGAGAAGCCTATAACGCATAAAAGCACGACTCAAACTGACCACCACAAACCCAAAGTAAACATATAGTTCACACAATTCAAGAAAGATTGCCTCTACTGGCATATACAAATTCATTTTCACGTAAATTACCAAAACAACGATCTTTCCGAAATCACAATTTCTTATTGTTTTCACTTAACAAATCATTGAACCAACCATTCCAACATAAATTCATAAACAAGAATATCACATATACTTTCAATACATCATCAAGCGTAATTCTTACAAACTTTCCAAGTCATTTTAACACCTTAATTCACATTGATTATAAAGACGGTAATATACTTATCAACTTAGTTATTAAAGAATTACCCACATTGAATTCCTTTAGCTTAGGATTGATCCAAAGGCCTTGCTTCTTCCTCCAAATGCCTCAATTCACCTTCATTAAGCATGAATATCCCATCAGAACATAGGATATCAAAATCTGACAATTTTACGGATACGAAAGCATGGAATTTTACCTATCTAACCTTACCCATAACTTTTCTAGGCTCTTAAAACTAAAACCTACCTAAAATACCCAAAATTTCAATTTCCTTACCTTAGAAGATGACCCACGAAATTCTCTTTGTTTCTATGGAAGATTAAACTCCTTCTTTCCAATTCCTTCTTGAATGAAACTCTTCCACCTTCCTTTCTAAAGCAACCTAAACCAAAGCTCCTTCTTCTCTTCTTCTTCTTCCTCTTCTTCTTCTTCAACCGATAGTCTCCACTCTTTTCTCTAAATTTGAAAGTCCTCTTCTCTTAAGAGTTTGGTAGTTTTCTAGAAAACTTAGAATAAATCTTGTGTTTTAACTAAAATCCCATGACCAAACGATGTAGTTTCATCGAAGCTCTTCTTTTCCTTATCATTTCATTTCCTTCTCACTTTCATACGACCCTCACTTGCTTCCCATTTAATTCATCAATTAATTCCCTCTTTCTTTATTTTAATATCATGTAAATGGGCTAAAAGCCCATCTTGTTAAACCTTGAGCTTTAAAACCTAAGCAAACTTCCTCATTTATCCTACCTCCATCTTATTCTTTTTAATTCTACCAACTTATTAAAACTCTAATTTTAACTAAAATTCCACCAATTAATTTCTATTAACTAAGTACTAAAACTCCCAAATTATTCTAATTAAAACAATTAATCAATCTAAACCCCGAATAACGAAAGCATGTTTAAAGTGAATTGGGGCCCAACAGGTATAGTGATTTCCAAGTTGATTTCATGAAAGGTGTAACATGGTTTCTCAATTGAAGTGAGATTTACATGAGTTTTTGGTTTTTAATGAAGAAAGAGAAGGAAGAGAAGAGGAACAAGAGTTGTAGCAAGGAAACCAAGGATTTAGCAAGTCTTAAAGGTGGGTTCCATATTTATCTTTATATTTATGAGCAATTAATGCAAGTTGATAGATGACACTAATGAATGTTTGTTACTTGTAAGTGAGTATAAATGATTGCTATAAATACTTGTGTTAGTTGTGGTTAGATGACATTAATCATGAGTTATGTGTAAATGAAAATAATACATGTTGATGATTTGATGATGGTTGAGTTAGTATTGAATGAAATAGCTTAAATGAGTATGAATGCACAATATGACCTATGTATGAAATGTACAATATGAAATATGCATGAAAGATAAGATTTTCAAGAAAGCGTGAATTGGACAAGAACGGTCAATTTTATTGTTATGCATGATTGTTATGTTATGTGGGTAAGGTATAGTCCCAAGAATCACGTGCCGTCGACCATGAAAAGGCTTCACTTTGCCCGATTGTGGCATAGGATGATCCATTATTTGGACTCTCAAGATTTGCCCATATA
Organism: Erythroxylum novogranatense; assembly: GCA_029891385.1. NCBI lineage: Eukaryota > Viridiplantae > Streptophyta > Magnoliopsida > Malpighiales > Erythroxylaceae > Erythroxylum > Erythroxylum novogranatense. The sequence continues at coordinate 136,334 of JAIWQS010000191.1, read as the reverse complement.
AGCTCATTAAATGAGACTATATGGTTGCCATGAATATGGACTTACCGAGCCATTTGATGTGTTTCATATGTGATTACATGAGATTGCAAGAATTATGAATGTTCGAATCAGAGAAATTATGTTTATGTATTGATGAAAATTGCATGATGCATGTATTATGATTTCATTGAAAGATTGCTTAATGTATGAATAACTAAATAGACATGCTTGTTATATAAATATAAATGTGTTACCATGAGCGTAAAGCTCACCCTCCAATCCGTCCCATCTCCGGTGAAGATCGGGATCTCAAGAATGAGCTCAAGGCATACTCCAAGATCTTAGTGTTTTGTTTTGTATTTCAAGATAACATTTGTAATCAATGCTTTAGATGCATTTTAGGCAAATGATGTTTTTGCAAGTTTATGTTTTGGATTTAATGTAGTGGCTTAAAATGCCCTCTAAAGCTTTGTAATAACTCATATTTTTCATATGAAAGCAAGAATATTCAGTTCTAATGTATTTTGAGCAATTCATGCATGTTTGAAACAATTACATCATTGTATAGTTTGAATTTGACAAGAAAAGGGGAAATGTGATTGATTTAGTTGGATATGATTTGAGAAAGTTTATAAGCTTAGGAGTGTTTTGTTGCCCTTGATTATTGAATTGTTGTGCAGGTTGTAGCCTTAGATTGAAGATTTGGGTTAGGAATAAAATAGGGGAGGTGCTGTCAAATTTTCCCAAAAATTGTGCAGCAACTTCCATTTGATTTTAGACTCTCTTAGTGTTTGAATTAGATTGAGAGATCTTCTTGAAGATTGTATCTTAAGATTAGATCTTTAAAATGGTATATCATTTGTTTCATTTGGACTTAGGGTTAAAAAGTTATGAGGTGAAGAACACATTCAGTTACTGTTCATGTACTGTTACATTGGTCTTTAATGAGCAGTGTCTTTTGAGTGGCTTTTTGCCTTGATTAATGAAGGAATTAGCTTTTGCATCTTTCATGAGAGTTGTAGAGAATCTTTTTATCTTTCCATGGAGGTATATTATGCACATATTGGAGCTAGGAAAAAGAAGTTATGAGTTTTGAAAGATGCTAGTGTCAAGTGATTTGGAGTTGGATTGAAGGTGAGAGGTTGGAAGTTTTGAGAAATGGCGTGTCCGTTAAACGGACAGCCTCAGGTATCAAAACACCCCTTCCCTTGTCCATGTCCGTTTAACGGACATTTGTGAACCATTTGGTACCCATCCATCCGAAAGTGTCCGTTTAACGGACATCTACGGGAAAAGTGGCATTTTGGACATCTTTGGAGGCCGAATATCGTTTTGTGGTATTCATAAGAGTTGTAGATCTAGATGTTTACTTTCAAATGGTGAAAGAATGAATACAATCAGACATCTAGATAAAACGTTATGACAATCACGCCAAAAGAGTTTCAATTTGATTTTTGAAGTGAGCATGGTCTATTATTTTGGGCATAAATCCCTCATCTTACCTCCAATTGAGGTGAGACTTGAACCATTGGATTTATAAGACATATATATTTCTTGATACAAAAATTGGTATCATTTGGAACTAAATTCAGGAAGTTCTCATTAAAGGAAGTGAAAGGCCGGTTAAGAGAGCATGTTTCCGGTATGAACTCTTTTAGGTTTTTTGGAGTGTATCTTGAGTTATATAACTTAGATTAAGGTGATTCTTGCCTCTATGCGAACGTGAGGCTTTAATCTATATTTGATATGAACAAGTCAATATGTGATTATGATGTTTAGGTAGTGTGCGCTCATCACTTTTACGGAACGACAACATATAGCCCTGCAATGTTATAAGCGCAAGGTTTCAGGAATACGGTAGTTGGGGTCGAAAACGGGATCCGACACCGTGTGGTATCAGAGAAAGAGTAAGAGTGTTAAGTTATATTTAGTTGGGTCCCGGATCCAACATCTGAGGTATCAAAGTAAGAGAGTAAGTGGTAAGTTATACGCAGTTGGGTCCAGGATCCAACAATCCTTAACTCCACATGGCATGAGTGCATACAATTAAACACATATAGGTTGAGAAACCAACTAGGTTACTTATCTGCACTTCCGAGCTACAGCCTGAAAGTCCCAGCATATCCGTGGAATTGCTCCAGCGGTGCCTCTATAACAATCAAATAATCAAACATCACTATTTATACCAATTTCAATAATCAATCATGCATATGTATCAAATAGATTGCGTATTATACATGTTATGACATTCCCGAATTTTCTCAATTTGATCACTCTCACTCTAATTCATAACAATTCCAGATACCATAATTCAATTTACTAATTTCCATACTTTAAAGTCACACTCCAATAAAATCACATTCACTATTCATTTGTCACTCGATTCCGAGAATCATCGAATTCAATTCCAAATTTCCATCTTATCAATTCAAATTTCTTAGTCTCTAATTTCCAATTAATCACTAAGGAACCAATTTATTAGAAATCAAGACCTCAAACTCATCACTTGTAACAATCACATTTAAAATACTGAAATTTCATTATTCCAAATTGCAATTCCTAGTCTCAAAAATTCAATTAATCCATAGCCAATCCATTAAGAATTAATCCTTAAAATTTCCAATTAAACTAAACCATTTCACCTTCGGACTCAAGGCAACCTCGCCGCGGCGAGACTTCTCTTCCTCGTCATTGAAACACGCCATTACGCCATGACGACAGCTCCACTTTCGTGCAAGCGTGACGAGAATCGGTTCGTCACTACAAGATAATTAAAAACTCGTCATGACGCATAAGAGAGGGTGGTCACAAGGTGTTCATCACATCGTCATGACGCATGCGAACCCGTAAATTCGTCCAAACCCGTAAATTCCTCGGATCTTTCAATTTAAATCCATCCAATTCCATTCTAAACACTCTCAATCGGTTTTAAACATTAAACCCAACTTATTTCTAACCTCAAATCCATCATTTAATCGTTATTCATCAAAACCTAAATCAAACGCAACAAACTTCACAAAACCCTATCATCCAAACTTTCTAAATTTCTAAACAATTTCATACTCAAATCGTTGATCGATTTAAACGATTTAAGGCATAGACAAGTAGAAACTTACTTGATTCAAGCTTTAGATCTTAGGAAAAATTCCTCAAGAACCTCCAAATCCCAGCAACCTCACCCACGGCAAAACTCCATTTTCTTTGAAAGCAAAGAAATTTCGTGGATGACATATTCAAACGATTTCAGTTTATAAACAAAAGGATCTAGGGCTTGTTTGGCAATTTAATTGCCACAAGTCCAAAGCTTTAGGGTATATCAATCCAATTCTTATTCTAATTTCCTCCCAATTTCGCAATGATCATAAATAAAAAATCCTGAAATCATAACTCCAATTGTTTCATATCAATTGTCAAATCAATCTCGGACCCGGAATCCAAGTAATCAGTCACTAAGCCAATTTTTCGGTCCGGATCTATTACTCTAAAAATTCTGGAAAAATTTCCATAAATTCACAAAATTAGGACATACCCATTCCTATACTCAAATTCCAATTTCCAATCCTCTAAATTCAATTTCTTTCCATTTCTATATTCAAAACCTGATTTATGCACTTATCATTAAATTTCCAATTTTCACAATTTAATCGGGAAATTGTCATACATGTATGTACATATATATACTTGTGCAATAGAAATCATTTACCAATGACTATCGAAACTATAATGCATGTGCAATGCAACATTTACCTGTACTCAATCCTAACCCGATCCAAATTACCGACATATCCGTCATACCGGTAACGGGATGTTACAATTCTCCCCTCCTAATAAAAATTTCGTCCTCGAAATTTCATATACGATTTATCAGAAAGGCAGGGGAATTGTTACGATCATTATATACTATTTTCCCCCACTAATTTCATGATAAGATCAGATTCTGTCCATTACTGAAATCAATACAATTAATTTCCCATTTTTCCTTTTTAAGACTTTACATGGTCTTACTGATTTCTCATACTTGCTCAAAATTCTTTACTTTCGACACCAATAACACTTACATCCGATCATAACAATATTCCTTATTTCTGTCTATATAACACTTTACAAATCCAAATCATCTTTTAAGTTTACACTGACTTACCCATTCATAATTCTATTCACAACACGGTCACATCGAGGCCACTTATAACGAATTTAGTTCCTCCCAACTTTTACCTTTATCTCTATCTCAGTGTATCATGGCCGAGGCGATACATTTCGAAATAGTTCCTTAATCAATTATCAGTTACATCTCTTTAGAGTTAAAACACCAATCCCATTGAATTGTAATAACCTCAATAATGATCAATTCGACTTATTCTCATCACTTTGGATTTTTTAACCCCTATTACCGATTCATTTCGCCTAATCAACACTGTACACTATTCAAAGGGTGTCACCAATAAAACAATTGATATAACCACAATCAATCTGAACTGTACATTGATCTCATGTCCCTATGAACTCCAAAAGTACCAGTTTTACATTTGTCTCCAACAAATAAGGTCTGTTGGTTATTCACACATATAATCATTCGATTTTTCCTCTAAACCATCAATTCACTCTTCTCAACCATAGGCTCTAATCGCCCTCGCTATTTCTCTAACAATTTCTTTAGTGGTATCACCCATATCTCTTAATTCAATCCTAAATATCAATCACTCAAAATTGGATTCATTCACAATTATTTTATAAGGTTCAAAATTCTAAATCCTCAATTCGGTTTTGCTCACCCTTTTATACACACCAGCTTTTGAAATTCCAAAGAGAATAATACTTTCTTTTGCCCTTGAATTTTCTATTCAATCCACCAATTGCATCACTAGCTTAATTGTGAAATACTCAATCGCAAAATCCTTTTCAAATCTTTCAAATTCTCGAAATATCTCATGATCATTATCTAATTATATTTTCATAGACATACCCATAAATGTTTTTGTACAAATGAAATCTCCAAACTTTCAAGAAATATCCTGCATAACAATTTCATGATTGCATCTTAACCTTTACTGGGACATTTCTGTACATATATTGCAAATCTCCACATAAAAGCGATACGATCAATACTCAACTTGCAATTTTCTCCAAATGTTTCCTTTTTACACTCATCAATCGTATGAGTCACACGTTTTCCTCAAACAATTTTGATCTTTAACAATTTCTGGACGTATCCAGTATACAACTAATTTAAATAACTCCAGATCCCATATATTCCCTTATAACCTTGCATTTTATCGTTACCTCTATCATCGTTAAGTCTCCCAATATGCCATGTCCAAATACTATTTCATTCATAATTTATTTGATCAACTAAGATTACCTTTTTGAAGCTTTCATGATTTGAAAGATTTCCCTATTCCTGCAAAATATTCTTCTCCACTTTTCACATACTATAAATACATCATTAATGATCATAGTCACTATCCAATTTAAACATAATCGAAACATTTCACTCTTCAACAATATAACACTACCTGGGCATTGATATCTTTAACAATTTTAACCCAAAATTTCCTATACCCATAATTGATTTTTATAACTCTTTATGCATATGATTTTCCCAATGAGGAATCTCTCAGTTCCACAATGACGTGTTTTAACGCATGTTTCTTTACACTAATTTCTCTATATAACCCAATTTATTTACGATTGATCACTCCATGGGTTGAATAGATATTCATCATATTGACTTTTTACTTCTCGAACGAATTTTACACCAATTATTCGTGAACCAATATTCTCCTCAATTTCGCAAATAATGTCTCCTTAATGATCAATAATCCTATTACAAAATCGGATTCCTTGCACTTAACATAGGCATATCTTCTCAAGAACATTTTTTTTCTTACACTGAGTCTCATTTAATCACTTGCAAATCAAATCATCGATCATCGTACCTAATTCGTAAATTCTTCTTTGAAAGAAGATTTCTTACTATTTTCATCGATACCATTTATGAAATTTCTACTCATCAACCATTTTCATTATTTCTTGTCAATCATTTTCAATACCATAGGAAATCAATTCCAGCTATACTCAATATCCCATGTAGATCAATCTACGCCATAATCCATATACAAAGAACATCCCGTTATCATCGTTCATTACTAACACACCATTGAAAATCATTACGTCAATATACCAATTTGTCACTTATGCTAAGAATACTTTGTTTTCATTCAATTTTGACAACACTTTTCCTTTTTACAGCTTGTTCCCTAATCGTGAGGATCATAAACACTCTCTATTCATTCCCAATTTATCACTATAATCACTTTCGCTTCTTATTCTAACTCATATTGAACTTTAAACTATAGGACTATGACTAACAATTAGCCACGAACTCACCAATTTCTTCCCATGTCATCTCTACACATATGAGACAACCGAGCTTAATATTTTACTTGCCATGGGGCTCCCATAATCAGTGTGCATTTACTCGTGCAAATCAACTAAACCTTGGCAACTCTTTCATCTGTCATTATCAGTGTCTTACATTTCAGTCCTTTCATTACTACATCATACCCACGTATTTTTACACTCCAATCAGTATCATAGATATACAATCATTCCTGATCTATTTGACTCAAGGTTGTAAATCATTATCCATAACTCTCGTCACAGAAATCAAACCCAATCATACCTTCTCTAGATCATAGAACATTTTATTTTCATCCACTTTATACACTTGAAATCTTGCAAATTCTAACACATCTCTATTTTCCTCTATCAATCCACAATTCTATATTTATATCTGTTCCACATTTAAGGATATACCACATTATAACTCCGATATTGCGTTTCACAATATATCCACCAATACCAATACACTAAATTTTCATTTGTCTAATCGAATCATACACTTTTCCTTATTCCACAATATTCACAACTTCCTCTTATCACATTCTAACCTATTCTCATTTCCTCACTATTTCTAACCACTTAAACGACTGATACATGCCCATGCATGTGACTCATATGCTAGACTGGGGATCAGCTTGTCACCGTCACGTGACATGACTTAAATGCATGTACTTGACATATTTTTCTCAGAATGCCCATATAAGATTGTACTTCTGGGCTTTGATACCACAAATGTAGCATCCCACTCCCGCGAGACTCGAACCCGACATCTACGGTGATATCCGAGCCAGAACTCATGAGGGTGGTATGCTAGAGCAGTCAATTCAGTTTTATAAACTCATTAAGACATTTTTCTTTTTGAAAACAGTCGAGTGTGCAGAAATCAATAAATGATTCGGGCCTGCGATACGAAAACATTTCAATCACAATACAATTTCAGTCATAAAACTTTCAACGATCACATTTCAAATACGACAATTATTAATTGGGGCCCTCAATTTAATACAGAACTAATCTTATGCAAAGAAAACAGATTAACACTAATACAGACGTGCACTGATCCTAATACAGAACTAATCTTATGTAAAGAAAACAGATTAACACTAATACAGACGTGCACTGATCCCGACCTCAAACTCTGCCTTGCTTGCAGTACTCATACTCCGTTTCATTAACGGGTACTCTTCAAACCCTGAAAATAATTGCAATGTTGGGTGAGTTTGCGAACTCGGTGAGAAACCATCATCGATGGTTCACCCAACTCATGCATATACAAATAATTCACATTGTATCACATCATATCACATTCCAAATTAATCCATGCATTACCAATTTCACACATATAAGGCGACGCCTTTCACACAAATCGCATTTAATCATTCATATATATGATGCACATGTGACACTTTTCCATTTTCATTTCGTTGTTGTGACCGTACTTTGAGTTCATTTACGCTGAGCCGCTGGCTCAAATCGTTAGGCGGATATGCCTGCGGTGAGCATGAGGCTCTAATAATCGCTGGACTGAGGTCTGTCGCATACCGAGCTTACAGCTCATATACGCTAGGCGGATATGCCCTCGACACGCCCAAAGGATTTGGCATAATGCATCGAGCCTATGGCTCAATACGCTGGTACCACCGGTCACAACTACCATTATCTGATCATTCAATTATGTATGAATGCATATGTCACTTTCCATTTCGATACCACTTTTCATTTCTTCGGACCTTTGGTCCGGTATCTCAATCATTTGCAAACTCAAGTCATTTCACTAATGCATTTACAACTCAATTTGCTAATGCATTTATACACATTTATTCACATTTGCACTTCAATATCGCAATTCAATATTTCAACACCCATGGTCCAAATCAATCAAAAGCAATCACATATATCCATCCTTAACTCCACATGGCATGAGTGCATACAATTAAACACATATAGGTTGAGAAACCAACTAGGTTTCTCACCGCACTCAAGTCCCAAAGATATCCGTGGAATTGCTCCGCAGTATTCTATAACAATCAAATAATCGAACATCACTATTTATACCAATTTCAATAATCAATCATGCATATGTATCAAATAGATTACGATTATACATGTTATGACATTCCGAATTTTCTCAATTTGATCACTCTCACTCTAATTCATAACAATTCCGGATACCATAATTCAATTTACTAATTTCCATACTTTAAAGTCACACTCCAATAAAATCACATTCACTATTCATTTGCCACTCGATTCCGAGAATCATCGAATTTAATTCCAAATTTCCATCTTATCAATTCAAATTTCTTAGTCTCTAATTTCCAATTAATCACTAAGGAACCAATTTATTAGAAATCAAGACCTCAAACTCATCACTTGTAACAATCACATTTAAAATACTGAAATTTCATTATTCCAAATTGCAATTCCTAGTCTCAAAATTCAATTAATCCATAGCCAATCCATTAAGAATTAATCCTTAAAATTTCCAATTAAACTAAACCATTTCACCTTCGGACTCAAGGCAACCTCGCCACAGCAGAAGATCGTCACCGCATGGCGAGACTTCTTCTTCCGCTTAAACACGCTTGCCATTCATGACGCATACTCCACTCGTCATGCATGCATGGCGAAGAATGCGATCACGGTACATAATTAAAACTCGTCATGACGTGCGAGAGAGGGTGGCTCGCCATGACGTGTTCATCACACGTCGTGACGCATGAACCCGTAAATTCGTCCGAAACCCAGAAATTCCTCAGATCTTTCGATTTAAATTCATCCAATTCCATTCTAAACACTCTCAATCGGTTTTAAACATTAAACCCAACTTATTTCTAACCTCAAATCCATCATTTAATCGTTATTCATCAAAAACCCAAATCAAACGCAACAAACTTCACAAAACCCTATCATCCAAACTTTCTAAATTTCTAAACAATTTCATACTCAAATCGTTGATCGACTTAAACGATTTAAGGCATGACAAGTAGAAACTTACTTGATTCAAGCTTTAGATCTTAGGAAAATTCCTCAAGAACCTCCAAATCCCAGCAACCTCACTCACTATTAAAACTCCATTTTCTTTGAAAGCAAAGAAATTTCGTGGATGACATATTCAAACGATTTCAGCTTTATAAACAAAGGATCTAGGGCTTGTTTGGCAATTTAATTGCCACAAGTCCAAAGCTTTAGGTCTATAAATCCAATTCTTATTCTAATTTCCTCCCAATTTCGCAATGATCATAAATAAAAAAATCTTGAAATCATAACTCCAATTGTTTCATATCTATTGTCAAATCAATCTCGGACCTGGAATCCAAGTAATCAGTCACTAAGCCAATTTTCCGGTCCAGATCCATTACTCTAAAAATTTTGGAAAAATTCTCATAAATTCAAAAAATTAGGACATACCCATTCCTATACTCAAATTCCAATTTCCAATCCTCTAAATTCAATTTCTTTCCATTTCTATATTCAAAACCTGATTTATGCACTTATCATTAAATTTCCAATTTTCACAATTTAATCGGGAAATTGTCATACATGTATGTACATATATATACTTGTGCAATAGAAATCATTTACCAATGACTATCGAAACTATAATGCATGTGCAATGCAACATTTACCTGTACTCAATCCTAACCCGATCCAAATTACCGACATACCCGTCATACCGGTAACGGGATGTTACATTCCCTTTCTGGAATTCTAAGCCAATGGATGTATGACTTTTGAATGCGTGTGGTTTTTGATTAAAGGATATGGCGTCCTTAATTTAACAGTACAAAATTTCAGCAGATAGCTAAATGGTACAGGAGATATAGTGATAAAGATCAAAACTTTTTGAGTGATTTATATCGATGAATCAAGAAAGAAAGAGAAATAACATAGAATCACACACAAAGAACAAGAGAGAGAGAGAGAGAGAGAGAGAGAGAGAGAGAGAGAGATTATCTCATAACACCACTTTAAGAGTATACAGAGGAAGAGAAAGTGAGCTTGTGGCATATGAGTGGAGTGATGGGGACATCGAGTGAAAGCTCCTTTTTTGTTATAAAAAGATGAAATTATTTTTAAACTCATTTAATGTTTTAATTAGACCAAATTGACTCAATAATTAAAATAACTTTATTTGGGATTTGTGAATAATCGTATTATATACAATTACATTTATTTATTATATTGTTTTTACTTTTAAAAATTACGTTGTTTTCTTGAAAATTTTGAAAATTAGACCTTATAAATTAAAATATTATTATGAAAAAGCAAATAACTTAACAATTTTTTGTTCCACTCTCCTAAATCCATCAAGGAAATTAGTTAAATATTTAAATCTCACTTCTCTTTTTCCTTCTTTGTCTAACCTTTTTCCATATACATTTGTCATCATTCTAAATTTATTTTAACTTCTCTTTATCATAATTCATTAATTTTAGATTCAAACTAATTTTCATATATCATCAATTTCTATTTGCCTTTAGATTTATGAAAGTTATGAATTTGGTTTTTTAATGAATTTGGTTGTCGGCATCTTTCTTTGTGCTTAATTATTTGGATACAGCAAGATGTTCTTGATCCATCTTTGTTTTTAATTTTGTAGTGATGGATAACAATGCTTCTTCTGAACTATCGCACACGTCGCCATCCACTAGTCAAAGTTGTAGCCAAAATCCTCGTCAGAGAAGTGATATAGCATGGAAGCACTGTTATGAGGTACAAACAAGTGAAAAGAAACGAACCTTAAAGTGTTTGTATTGCGGTCAAGCAATTTGTGGTATGGATAAACCTAATGAAGCAACACCTAGCCAAAGATGATCGGTAATGTCAAACCCCATCCTAAAGTTAAACTAGATGTTCGTTTTTTGATTAAAGGACGCTTAATAGAAGCATCTAATAGTAGAAAGGAGAAAATGACTCTAGGACGAATTTGTATGATGTTGAGACTTGTGAGTTAGATAAAGATGATGTAGTGAAGATCTCTAACTTAGTGGTAAAGGAGATGTAGATGGTAGTAGTAAGAGAAAGAAAACAAATGAAATTAGAAATTACATGAAAGCGGTCTTTGGTATAGATTCATTCAACCTAGCATACAAGCAACACTATTAAGTAGAAAAGATGGCATGATATCGATATGTCAATTGCATTGTGGTTTTACGATAGTTGTATTCCGACCAATGCTGTTAATTCACCATTTTTTCAGCCTATGATTAGTCGGATTGCAACTATGGGTCATGGATACACAGGTCCTACTTATCATGCATTAAGAGTTCCATTACTTAAAGAAGCTAAAACCCAATGTCGCTTGTTTATTGATGCTTTACGCCTAAATGCGTTGAAACCGGTTTGACGATTATGGGTGATGGTCGATGATGGTACAATACGTATCTTTGATTAATTTCTTGGTTTATCGTCCAAATGGGATTTCTTTTATTAAATCTGTTGATGCTTCTAGTATTGATTCTGATGCACAAACTTTATGTAATCTTTTCTCTGAGATTGTTGAGATGGTTGGTGCTAAAAATGTTGTGCATATGGTCACGAACAATGCAAAGAACTACAAAAAAGCTGGAAAATTGTTGTCTGAGAAATATCCTTCGATCTATTAGTCTCCATGTTCTACACATTGTATTAATTTGATTATGAAGGATATTGGGGAATTGACATCGGTGAAGAATTTGGTAATTCTTGCTTCGAGGATTACAATGTTTGTGTATAATCACAAGTGGCCTCATGGATGGTTGAGAAAACGGCCTGGGTGGACTGAAATTATTCGTCCCAGAGATACTCGCTTTGGCACACAATTTATTGCACTGAAGAGCCTCTACGATCATAAGGAGCATTTGGAAGCTATGGTCGGAATGCCAATTTAAGAAATTCCTAAAACCTGAAAAAGGTAGAAAGTCAAGCAAATTGTTCTAGATAGCAACTTTTGAATAATAGCTTAATTATTGTAAAGATCATGGGCCCGATTATGAGATTGTTGCATGCATGTGACTCGATGAGAAGCCTTCGTTAGGTTATGTATACGAGGGGATGTGGAGGGCAATCAAGGGCATAAAGGAGCTGTTTAGAAACAAAGAGCACCTTTACAAGTCCTATATTGATATAATCGATGATAGGTGGGATAAAATGTTATAAACGCCTTCATACAACTGCATTTTCTTGAATCCAACCTTTCAAGATGATCCGGATAGCCCAAATCAAAACCTCAAGATTTTTCGGATTACTTGATGTTGTTGAGAAGTATTTTCCTGGACTTCAAAACATAGTTGAAGAAATCACTACATTTCGGGAGTGCCAAAAAGGTTTCGGGCGATCATTAGCTATAAACAATGCAAAAACAACTCCGCCTGGTATGTATTTTTATTACTTTTTACATGATTATTTATATTCTTGTTTGGTTATATTAAACTCTTAATATTAATTGCATTTATTAAATGGTGTAAAATTTTATTTAGATGAATGGTGGAGGTGTTTTGGTCACGATGCGCCGCACTTGCAGCAGATTGCCGTTAAGATATTGAGTCATACTTCATCTTCATCGGGGTGTGAACGGAATTAGAGTGTATTTGAGAGGATTCATACTAAGAGGAGGAATCAATTGGAACATCAAAGACTTAATGATCTTGTGTTTGTTCATTATAATTTGAGATTGCAGCATCGGTAAGATTTCTTCACTTGTCAATAAGTTAGTACTTTATATTATTATCATAAACTAAAATCTTTCATTATTTACAGTGGCAAAAAAATGAAGAGACCATATGATCCAATTGATTATGAAAGCATTGACAAAGTGGAATTTTGGGTGGTTGATGAGGATTCAAGTGGAGAGCTTGATGCTGATGAGATAGAAGATATGCTTGAAGAAGAATTATGTAATGAAAATTTGCAGCCATCTCGAGGTTATATAAGAAACTACTTAATTTTTAATTGTAATATTATCTACTTGTTTATTATTTCATATTATTTAATTGCAGTCTTTTTGTTTAGGTGATGAAGAAGACACAAATAGGATCAATGATCACATTGATTTAACAACTTTTGCTGCCGGAACCTCGAGTTCCAATGATGGTGAAGTTGCTCGTATCTTAAGACAACAAAAGAATCACCTCATTGATGACGATGATGATTTTTAATGTGACTTTATTAAAATACTTGATGGTGGATTGTTTGATTTGTTTGATGTTAATTTCATTTGGACTTGATCATGTGGTTATTATTTGGGATAATTGTTGATTTTGTTATCTTGTTTTAATGGATGTGTTAGACTTGGATTTGGCTATGATATTAAATATTTAGACACTTTTTGGTAGATTTTTTGATTTTGCGTTGGTTGATGGATTATTTTGACATCTAGTGATGATATTTTAGTTATTATTGAAGAACAATTATATGATTGATGGTTGAAAATTTTATTTAAATTATTTGGTATATTTTCTATTTTTAATATTACTAATATTATATATAATTAAATATAATTATAACGTAATTATGACGTCACACGGTGACCAAAAAAGCCTCCGGGTCAACGTCCGGTCCGGGTTTCAAAATCTTGGTAGACACCAGTGGTGTCAAATTGTAGTAGCTACATTGTAACCCTATAGGTATGTTTATCTACCCACCACCCAGACAATAGAGCATACACTATAATATTTCCTTTAACCATTTACTAGTTTCACACTTCATATATTGACAAGTCATATGATATACATTTCAAGTTATAAAATCTATATTTATGCTCATACATGCAATTCATGACTTAACACCATTAGAAGGGTATCAAAATTACACTTGTATAATCATACTATACACATATGAGTAATGAATATGCATACAAATCATTTATATACATGTAAATTTTCTTTGGACTGCATTATGCTCAATTTTATACCAATATTCAATCTCCCAATTCACAAGTGGTAAGTCCTATTTTATTTATTTCTAGGTGGTTGAAAAGTTTTATACACATTCAAAAAGGTCCAGATAAGATTCGGTAAAAATTGGAAATTAAAACAAACTTAAAATAGTGCAATTTCAGCTAAACCCTAAAGTGGTCTAAAATAGGCAAACTATCAGTCTAGGAACGAATCAGATGACAAAGTCTAGTTTTTCCTCAGTCAAAACTGGGTTTTGTGTTCTTCTAGACATTTGTCTATATGTGTCTCTGGTTTCCAAAACACTAAAGATCAGGCCATTTGATTTTCTTACACATGAACTATAGACTAAATATCACACATTGCTCCAAAACATAGGCAACATTAGTTACCATTTGCTATCCCAATTTCCAACATCATAAAGCCAGAATTAAGTCAGAGTCTCTCTAGATATTTTTATTTATATGTCTTAAGTTTCATATGTGACTAAAATTACACAATTTGGAGGTCTATAGGCTGAGTTTTAACTAAAAAATATGACTGACTCAAACAAACCATAGACAAAATTCCATTACACGATAACTCTGATCATATTCAACCAATTCTATACAAGGTAACACCAAAATAACACCGAAGTATCATCCCATCAGTCATTCCACATCTAAATGAATCTTTTACACATTCAAATATACATACATTAATACCGAAATTAACTAAATGGAGTCTCAAACCTTAAAATTGGCAAAGTAGTTCTTTTAATGCTTTTCCCTCCTTTCCTATTTGGCTTTGCCTGAATCACCAAGTGCAAAATGATGGGATGAAGAAGGCAAACTAGGGAGGAGAAAAATATGAAGTTAAGCCATCAAAGTGTCGTCCATCTTCCCTCTCCATATGCCTTTTCATGAATTTTCTACTCTTAGACACATGTTTCAATCCTCTGGACCATATGTCACAGTCCTATTGGACCATGTGTTACAATCTCATTGGATCACGTTTTACAATCTATTGGACCATGTGTTAAAATTATATTATATCATGTCTTACAATTCTATTGGACCATGTGTTACAACTCTATCGGACACATATGCTTTAATCTTATTGGTCCATGAGTTGACTTTAGGAAATTTGCATATTGGTCCTTCTTCTTCCTTTAATTCTCAGATTGGCCTATAATCTTATCAATTAATTCCATTCCTCTATGTCTTAATTTCTAATGGCATAAATTTCATGTAACTTGGTTAATTATATCAAGAGTTATACCCAAAAAACTACAAATTGTTTGAAAATAAGCACAGTGGCCAGAACTCAACTTCAAAAAAAAATTCAAAACTCTTAGAGGTATAATCAGATTTCGGTTCCTTCATGAAAATTTAAGACCTATGTCTCTATTTTAATCTCCAATTGAAATTATCCAATTTAAAGGTCTATAGGCCAAGATATAGCTACGTTATATGTTGGACCCCAAACTTTCGGTGGAAATTGGAAATATCAAAATGAATTCAATGGGTGTTTTCGGATATGAATTGTGTTATAGAAGTCTTTATGCCTTGAGGAAATTTATGAGAAAAAGAATTTATTGGTTGTGATGACTTTGAAGATTAGTTTTAGTTATGAAAGTTTAAGTGGATGAGATGATTGAAATGGAAGTTGAAATCAAAAATGGAAAGTGAAAGTGTAAAATTTTGAAGAAATTAGAAAATAAAGACAATTTGTTTGGTTATGCATGTTGTGTTTTAAGTTAGATTATTTTAAGAATAAGATTTCAGTCATATGTGGAGAATGGTGGAGTTTTGTATCTTTTGTATTTGGACTTGAATACTGATGTTGTAATATGATTTGGAATGCCATTTAATTTTATAAACATTTATCTTATGATGTTAATGAGACATGGATTTATATATGGATATGAAAGATCAATTGTGTATGGATATGACATGTAAATTGTGTACGAATGGCATGAGTTGTTGAAGTTGAGTGTAGATGATGCTAATTCTGGGCTGATGTGCTCATGTGGTCAATTTTGGGTATGTTGTGTTATGCTGCAATTTCTAGACTAATATAGATCGGATAGGATCATTTATACTTTCAAAGGGGGTTAGTCGAGATGTAGAGCCTATCCATGATGTGTATGAGCTAGTTTTGGAGGTGTTAAATTGCAATATGTGAGTTACTAGAGTTGGTGCTGTCTAAATGACAGATCACAGACAAATCTTTGAGGCCACTTTTGACCTTTATAGAGTTGGAATTGGGGTTGGTGATCTTCATGAAAGTTGTAGATCTTTCTTCAAGCTTTCCATAGACACCAAGTTTGTTAAATTTGGAGTTCTAGATCAAAAGTTATGATGTTTGCAAGTTTTGGTACTGTTGAGAAATTATCGATTAGTCATCTTTGTGTAAACTTTTGATCCCTTTAGAGTCCGAGCTTGCTTGTGAGTCCTTCTTGAAAATTGTAGATCTGTATTTTATCTTTCCAAAGAAATAAACCGTGTCTAATTTGGAGCTCGGAGTCAAAAGATATGAACATTTGAAGTTTGGAGGTCGGATCGCATGGTTGATCGCCCACCAGCACACGCCCGCGCGAGCGACCGACCTGATGTGGGCCACCGACCTGGTGCAGGAGATCGACCTGGTGCGGGAGACCGACCTGGTGCCGGTGACCGATCTGGTGTGGGCGACCGACTTGCTGTGCGACCTTTGCGATCGATTTTCAGCCGACCGACCTCTCTTCCTTGTTTTGGCCATAACTTCTTCGTCCGACATCCGATCGACCTAATTTTTGAAGCGTTGAATTTCTAAGACATTTTTCTATCTTTCCATACTATATTGATCAGTTTTAGCACTAAATTGAAAAAGGTGCATTGAAACAAAATATGACGATTAGTTGATTAAGTCTAACTATGCTTCAGTAAATTGAAGATAACTTGAGCTATAGAGCTCAGATTGAGTTGATTCTTGTTTCTAATTAAGCTAGAGATATAAGGCTATAAATGTTATGAAGTAGCCGATCGACAATTCGGCCTTTAAGACTTTCAATTTATCGGTCGACGTTAAGTGTAGTGTTTAGTCTTAGCTTTGTAATGGTCTGAACAATGTTCAGTATTTTGGAGATATCTTGAGCTATAGAGCTCCGATTGATCTGATTCTTGAAGTGATGGATTCGTAAGACATAGAGGAATATTTCTTTAAAGAAAGTTTTATCAAATGACTTCATTTACCTGATGTAAATAATCAGACAAGATGTCAGTTTTAAAGACCACTGAAGGGGCAATTTTGAAAGTTTACTTAAAGGGTTAAGTTTATAGGCTTAAATGGAGGGCCTTATGGGTCATTCCTTATTCATTAATTGACCTGGAACTATAAAAACAAGGGGGCTGTAGTTGTTTGGAGGAGAATCACGATTATTGCCCAAAAGACTTAAAAGAAATAAGAGAGAGAAGAGAGAAAGCTTGTTTGATGGAGAAGAACCAAGAGAAGAAGAAGAGAGCTTCAAAAGTTTAGTTTTCTCCAAGTTTCTTGAGGGTTTTGGTGCTTTTCAAAGGAAAGGTGAAGAAGAAGATGAAAGCTTCTTATGGAGCCCAAAATCAAAATGGTGTGAGAGAAGGTAAGATGCTGAAATTTTAAGATATGTGAATTTTGATGAATTTCTGGTTTAGAAATATGGAAAATGGTATGGGTTTGTGGAGTATAAAGTCAATATTGATGATTGCTAAGTATTATGGGTTTAATTTTGGATTTATGTGAGTTAGGGTTTAGGTCAATTTGTGAATTGGAGATTTTAGAAATTCTTGCTTTAAAAGCTTGGAAACACGATGATTATGAGTTTCCTATAGTAAATTGTGAGGATTATGATTTTTTATGATGTTGAATTTGGGTGAAATTACTTTAGGTGAAGTTAAATTGGAAGAAAGAAGGATCAATGGACAAATTGGGCGAGGAATAAGTTTCTAGCATCGATTCGAGGTGAGTACTGCTTATAATAAAATTTATAAGCCCTACTTGCCTTTCTTTAAACAAAGAGATTTTCTAATTTCAATTGCATCGTAAATGTTGCATCATTGTATGAATGATTTGAAAAATCATTATTGATTCAATACATGAACTTTTGACGAATTGCAAAAATACATTTGTGTTATGCCTTGAAAGATTCCATGACATTTCGTATATTCGAAAAAGAGCATTCGATAAATGATATTGAGCTTGAATATGATAAAGGTTTGAAAAGTTATGATTTTCGATTAGTTTTAAGAGCGTTTATAAAATATGGTTTTATGTAAAGGTTTGAAAACTTGTGATTTCAACATAAATTTGAAAGTGATTAGAAAATATTGTTTATGGAAATATTTGAAAATTTTTTATTCCCAAAAATGCTTTGAAATTGTCTAGAAAATGGTTTATGCAAATGTTTGAAAATTTATGATTCCCAATACTTTCGGAATTAGCTAGAAAACATTGTTTATAAAAGTATTTGAAAAATTATGATTTCCGACATTGTTTATAAAAGTATTTGAAAAATCATGATTTCCGACATTGTTTATAAAAGTGTTTGAAAAGTTTACGATTTCTGAACTTGTTTATAAAAATGTTTGACAAAGTGTGATTTTCGAAATGCGTTTGAAATTGTTTAGAAAATAAGGTTTATTTAAATGTTGAAAAGTACGATTTCAAATCGTTTGAAATTGTTTAAAATGTTGGTTATGTAAATGTTTGAAGTCTTTGATCTTCGTATGATTAGATTCCTTACTTTTAAAATGGTTTTAGAAATTGTTTTAAGAAATTATACAAGTTTTAAATGTTTGATAAATTAAGAAAATTTCAAGTTTTGAAAAATGACACAAAGGTTCAATTTCGGTCTTCAAATGATTTGGGAGATTGATTGAAAATTGAGAAAGTATTGAATTTTATTGTTCGAATATTTTGAAAAAGGGTTACAAGTTTTAAAATGAATTGAGAAATGAAGAAAAATTTTGAAATTCATTTCAGTGGTTGGGATTTAAGAAATCGTAAATTGTTAAATTCGTTATTTTCGATAAATTCGATAAGTTATGAAAATGCTTTCGGAATGTTTTTTTTAGAAAATACAAGATTTATGCAAATTATGTTTTGAATAAATGTGCTTTATGAATCTGCATACGTTTGGTTTATGTTTTAAAGAAATAACTTGCATTCATTGTTCTGACTTTGGTCTATCGTGATTAAATTGTTGAATTATTATGATCATTGAAATTGCATTGCAATTGGTGAGTTATGCTCATGTTATGTCATTAAAATATGTTATGTCATTTTGCATGAATGAAAAGATAGAAAAGCTTGAAAGTATGGAAACATTCGATAAATTGATTGAGTACAATTGTTATGTGCTTTGTTGGGTGAGAGTAACCGATCGTTAGTCACGTGCTGCGCCGACGATGAAAATTATAGCCTTCTCCTGCTGCCCTTGAGGCCACGAGATCCCGAGAAATCGGACTCAGATAGTTTACGATATAAACTTCGGTTTATCCGTCATGTTTACGGAACTCTCGAGCCATTTGTGTGCATTGCATCTATAAATTGTCAAATTGATGCATTCATGTTTTGTAACTTATGGATTTATGGCTGAAAGCCTAAGAATCATACGTTTTGCAAATGACGGCTTTGACTACAGTAAGAAAAGAACTTTTTGAAAATGTGCTTTTCGGGTTTCCAAGAAATGTTTTCTAAGATCAGAAAAGAAAAAAAAAGAATTTCAAGAGTTTTGCTTATTTATTTGTTATAAACTGTTACCCACGAGCTATAAGCTCACCCCCTTCATTCCCATCCACAGGTGATGAGAAGAAGATCGGGTGCAAGAAAGTGAAAGTTTTCGTATATTGTGTATTGTGTATTCGGATTTTATTATCGATGTTGTATTGTGGAATATTTGGTAAGCACGTATTCATGACGTATATACACTATGGATTTGTATATGGAATGCTAAAATGAATTGTGATTTGAGTATGGAATTGAGATATAAGTTGTGTATGATTATTGGGAATTGTGTTGATATAATATGTTAAAGGATATGGATATGTAGATATAGGATTGCGTGTGTTGAGTTGGATTCCTGACGGGAATCCGATGATTCTGCTATTGTGTGAGAAATATAGAAGTGTATTTTGAACACTTTGCGAGTTTGGTTAGTTAGAATGCGCAGTTATCTTTTGAAATTTTTAGTAAAATGGGTATGAAAACGAGAATTGAGATTCAAATGAGTGTATAAGAAAATGATTATGAATTGAGAAATTGATTAAGGAAGAAGAAAGAAAAGAAAAGAAAATTTATACCGGATTTTCAGATCGGATAGTCTAGGTTTCAACGCGATCATGTTCTCTAAGATATTTGTTCACGGATGTCGAAACCGGTTTCGATTCTATTTGTATTCGATTCGTTGCTTCGCATTTTGTTATTGATTCGCCTTCGGATTCAATTTATCCTATTTGAATTCACTTTGTTTCCTTCGTTTTCCGATTGGGATCCGGTTTCCGGATCGGGTCCCAACATTATAGAACTCTATTCAGTGGAACCTATCAATTGAACGAGGTACACATCCCAAATCAACTAACTTTAGTCTTATCATATAAGAGCAACATAAGAATACATCAAATTTAACCAAAAACATCCCATTTAGTTATGAAATACTTATTTTAACAATTCCCCTCACATCACATTCATAAATCCAAGCAATCATATTAAAAATTTCCATAAATATTTCACATCTAAGTATGTATATCCATGTTGAATCAAACAAATTATCCATTTACCCTTGTCTTTTACATTAATTACCATTATATCTCTTACTATACTTAGATGTATTTAATTCATTATGTTCACTTCTTAATACACCCTACACATGCTATAATACTTCCAAGGTATATGTTGGGATGTTACATCATTAATGAAAATGTAAAGGCCATTGTCCTTATAGTGTACGGGTCAAACTTCTTTCAAAGAAAATGACTATGAAGTACCTTAGAGACTTTTCATGCTTAGATTAAAGAAACTTAATATATAAGAGTGCATTAAGAGGATTGAAGTTACTGACTTGAAAATGGAGGAAACATTCTTCACATAAAGAAACAAGAAATCTTCAAAGTGGCACACTAGAAAGAAACTAGATATAACATTGGTGAGTAGGGCATGGTTATCAAGCTTTTTAGAGAGAAAAGCTATATTAAAAAAACCTCTATTCTCTGAACACTCTCTAGTGGTAATTAAGGATATGTGTTAAGAAATAGAACGCACCATCCAGCTGTAATTTACTTTCTCTAACAAGGTCGGGTTTAAGTTTATTAAGAATTTGTATGATAGTGATGTTGATTTTGGACAAGTGTGGCTTGCATGTTCTAAGTGTACATATCGTGATTTTTATAAGCATAATAGATTTTTTTTCAAAAAGGATAAACATTACCTAACTAATTGTTCTATACGTGAATTGTTTTTTAGGGAGACTCATAAAGGTGTGTTAATAGGGCATTTTGGTATTAAAAAGACCTTAAATATATTACATAAGCATTTTTATTAGCCCAACATAAAACATGATGTACAATATGTATGTGATAAATGCATAACTTATAAATCTAAGTTAAAAGTAAAGCCTCATAGGATATACTCCTTTACCCGTCCTTAATGTTGGATCTCGTTTTCGGAACCCAACCTGCTTAAACTTAACGCTATCACTCTTGAAGCGGAACGAAAAATCGAAAACCAAAACGAATGAAACGAAACAAATGCGAAGCTAAAAAGATCGAATCCAACCAAAAACGAATATCAAATAAGTCGAATCGAATACAAATGGAAATCGAATACGAATGCGAAACAAACGGATCTATTCGAAATGCAAATAGAAAGTGAACTTGAAATCAAAGTATATAAAGGTGAGATTCAAATTGAATTTCAGATTTCGACATCCGAAGCGTGAACATAGAAAACTGATCGCGTTGGAAACCCTTATGACTTAACCTATCCGAAACGATGTAATTTTTTTTAACATCTTATGTATCTTTTCAAAACTTATACTGATCAAAGTAATATAGTTTCCCCTTTGGAAATTTCATCCTTAATCAGACTCAAATTACTTGGTTTCTCTTAAACATGCATATCTCAAAATCAAATCATCTTTAACAAGAATCTTATTCTCACATAATCCTTGCCATACAGCCCATTTTAGTAAAAATTGGGCAGCATGACAGCTGCATTTTAACCTATCCAAAAACCTGTAAATAGTAAAACTCACTTCTATAAATTCCAGACAACTTCACATACATCATACTCCACCGGACCCTCCGTCCGGGATCTCAGCATAAACGCAATCCTAAATTCTAAACCACTTCAAGTCATTTTTCATATTCAATTCATATTCATCACATTCAAAACTTATATACAATTCTCGTTAACTTATATACAAATTAATACTTCCAACAAACCCAAAACCAATCGCATTTATAAATCATCACAAATCATATCCCATCTTCAAACACATTCATCCATATCTATAAATATATCTATCCCAATTACATTCATAATTCAATTCAATTTGTATACAAAACCAAAATGCACCATCCATAGCCAATACATTTTCAATTCCATAATTCAAGTTCTTATACAATATCATAATCCAATATACATCATGAACTAAATGCTTACAATGCTCTAATGGCATTCCAAGCCATAGACCAATTTCAATAATCTTAAACCAAATACACAAAGTACAAAACATGTACAAATACTGATGTCTTGACGTCTTTCATCCGATCTCCTGCTCGAATACCTGGAGATGGGGATGAAAGGGGGGTGAGCTCGGAAGCTCGTGGATAACATGTTTATAACTCAAATGATAAGCAAAACGTTTTCAAACCTTATTTTCAATTGATCGAAACCATCAAGATTTATTTCCCAAAACTTTTAATTTCAAAATCTTTCATAAACATTTACAAACAAATTTTCAAAACTATCATCGTTGAAAATCCCAAATTTCTCATTTATCGAAAATCCAAACCTTTTTACAATTTATGAATATAATCGAAACATAGGGAATACATCACACATAAATGCACCACATTCTACATAAAGCAAAACATATAACACATCAATCGGTTTGGGTCGGTCCATAAAACAGGACGTAATGCACATTCCATAAGAAAGTCGTCCCGCAAGTAAGTAAACACACGGGAGTCCGAATCGAGCTCTATGCCACTAACGGGCAGCCGGGTGAAGGCTTTTAAAAATGAGACCAGTGCATTGACTCCACATGAGGGACCTAACCAAACCCATCTAACACATATTCATGCTTGAAAAATCATATCGCCGGAAGGTATATTTTGAAACTAAACTTTTCATGTCATCTCAAATTTAACATAATGTCGATCATTCACAATATCACCCAAGTTCACATAATCAAATTATCAATCAATTTAACACAATGAAATCAAATGAGTATTTCAACTTTATCAATTTATTTAAGAATCCATTGAAATAGCAATTCAAGTCATTTATGGAAAATTGTCCGAAACAATAGTAGAATTTTTTGTAAATCATTTGAAAACAATGACTTTAATGATTCATAATCATTCCAAAAGTAATTGATTCAATCATTTGTAAAACAATGGCTTATAAAACCAACATTTATAATTAGCTTATAATTTGAAAAATAAACACATTACCCACCTCTTAATCTTGCTAGAAACTTGTCCCAATCCTCAAGTCTCCTTAGCCTCTCCTTAATTTTCCTCATTCAAGACAAAAGCCCTAAATCATAAGCATCCCCAATTAATTCAATTTAACCATAGAAACTCTAAAATTGGCTTGAGAATCCACAAGCCCATATCAAACTTAAGTCAAATAACCCAAAATCTCACTAAAAGATCAAAGATTAAAGATTGACTCTTACCTCATTTCTTCTCAAATTTCGAAATTGCTTGGATTGGAAGGAAACTCTCTTCTCCTTCCCTCTTTTTCCTTCATGAATCAACGAAAACTAAGCTTGAATCCCTAAAAAATCCAAAACCCTAGCTTCCTCCTTCTTTCTCCACCGAAATCCCTCCTTTCTCTCTTCTTTCTTTCCCTTCTCTTGTTCTTCTCTCTAATTTTCGTAAGCCTCCTCTAAAAAAAACGACACTCCTCCCTTTTATAGTGCCAAGTCACTAAATGAAGTATAAATGACCCTTTTGTCCCTTACTTATAAGCCTTAAGTCTCAAATCTTTAAGTTAACTTCCTAATTTGCCCATGAACTTTTCTTTAAGTCATGCTTACTTTCGGACATGTTTCGCACTATCAATTTGAAGGAATTTATCAAAACTTCCTTCTAATGAATTGTTTCTTAATGTCTTAATTTCATCATGCCTCAAAAATCATTCAATTTGGAGCACTACATCAAAAGTTATAGTCCAAACATGTCGGACATATCATTTGCTTACACATTTTCTCGTAATTCACTTCCTTCCACAAATTGGCATTCTTAAAAGCTAAATTGAAATTGAAATTTCTTCATATGACTTGTAGCCCCATGTCTTAATTTTATTATGCCTCAAACATCGCTTCAATCGGATCTCCATAGATCCCGAATTTCACAAAATACTAAACTATGTTCAGAATTTTCCCGACTCACTTTGATTCAAACAATCTTACTCAATTAAGTCTCTAAAATTCATAAATTACCATAAAAATGAAATTAATTGTCTTAGGAATCCAACGCTTCGAGAACCAAGTCATTCGGATGTTGGACGGAAAAGATATAATCAAGAGATTTGACAAGGTCGGATGAGGAAGGAAAATAGCAAGATCAGAATGAAACAAATCATTCCGATATCATAAGATTCAATCAAACTCTTTCAATTCAACTCCAAATGATACAAATTTTTATGGATAGAAGGATACATGTCTTAGGAATTCAGTGCTTCAATAATCACCTCAATCCGAGGTCGGATGAGTGAGTTATGATCAAAATAATTCAACATGTTCAAACCCTAAATCGATTTGAAACTCTTTTGGCGCAAACGCCATAACTTTCAATCTAGAAATCTGATTGCTTTCTTTCTTAGACCATTAGAAACTAGACTTGAATAGCTACAACTCTCATGAAGACCACAAAATCAGATTCAGCCTCTAAAAGTGTCAAAAATCAAGATTTTCACAAGCTAACCCATGAGTGTCCGTTTAACGGACATGCATGTCCGTTTAATGGACACATTCGGGCCAAAGTGTACCAATTCATCCGAGTGAGTCCGTTAAACAGACATCCATGTCTGTCTAATTGACATAGGCACAGCAAAGGGTCCTTTTGACCCGTAAAAGTCCGTTTAACGGACTTCCATGTCCGTTTAACGGACATGGGTTTTTCAAAACCTCTTCAACCCTTTCCAAAACTTCTCACATCCAAACTAACATCATATACACTTATAATCTTCACATATTTACTTATTCAAATGTCTAACTCTTCATAATATTTGAACAAAAAATTCAATTCACAAATCTTCTCAAAACTCAACTAAATTGGTTCTTTAAAACCACAATTCTCAAACATTTATCAAAGCTGTCACTAACATCAATCTGATATAACATCATAACTTGTATCAACTATAAATCTAAATTCCGATCTCAAAAACTTGCATATTTAGTCTCGTTGGAAAGATAAAAGAACAAGCTACAACTTCAAAGAAGGCAACTTTGGCCAATTCTATTTCAATCATTCCCTAATTTCCCTTGAATTAGCATACACATTCCTTTTTATCCACATGCGAAACTCAACATTCATGCCAACCTCACTTTCTTACTTTCACATCATTTATAACAATTCAACTATCATATGGAATTCATCCAAATCTCAGCCTCAATTCATATGATTTCTTACATTTAATAGCATCATGTCATTCACAATCTCTTGCTTTTCCATAATATCTTACATATCTAATCATGATTCATGTTTAGGGCTTCTCAACTCATTTTCCTTACTTAAACCCATATCTCATTAAGGCACAAATAACATCTATAACACAATTTATATACCAAAACATTCATTTACTTTCATTTTCATATTTCTAATTTTCGCTTCAAGGTTCGGGGTCCAACACTTAATCAGTCATGGATTGACATATCTATGGATTTTATATTGGGTTTACCTAGATCTCACATTGGTAAGGACAACACATTTGTTATTGTTGATAAGTTTAATAAGATGACACATTTTATTGCACATTTGTTGCTCTTTAAAGAGATACAAGTTTGCATGGTTTTCTAAGAACAACTGTGAGTGATAGAGATGTTAAGTTCTTAAGTCATTTTTGGTGTACTTTGTGGAGTAATTAGGAAATAAACTATTATTTTCTATCATTGTACGTCGTCAAATAGATGGACAAACTGAGATAGTTAATAAGACTCTTACTATATAGTTGCATACCATCATTAAAAAACAACTTGAAATCACAATGTAAGTGTTTACCACATATTGAGTTTGTGTATAATAGGGCTATGAATTTTACTACATCTTATTCACCTTTTAAAATTGTGTATGGATTTAATTTTTGAATCCTTTAGATGTTTTACTGTTACCGACTAATGAGTGTGCTAATTTTGATGAAAAGAGAAAGGCAAAATTTTTAAGGAATTTGTATGCCAAGATTCGAGCTAATATAGAGATAAAATGATCAACATACAAAGCAAGACAACAAAGGGCACATGAAAGTTACCTTTAAGCCTAAAGATTGGGTTTTATATACGTAAAGAAAGACTTGTTGCCTAAAGAAAATGAAAATTGTAACCTAGAGGAGATGCACATTTCCTAGTATTGGAGCGAATAAATGACAATGCCTATAAGCTCGATTTACAAATTCATTATGGCAATATTAGTGCTACTTTTAATTTTACTCACTTATCTTTATTTGATGTAGGTGATTAGAAGACAAATATTTTTAAGGAGAGAGGGAATGATGGAGATCAAATTGCATCAACACTTACCAATCCATTATAAGGCATTGGAGATCTTATAACAAGAATAAGAACTAAGTGCATGAAGGAGGCTTTGTAATGGTTGATTATCGACATTTAAGATAATGAAGTTGTTGTCGAAGATTCTAAGGCGTTATCAAGTTTAATTACTTATCTTCAGGTCTAAGATGATAGACAAAGCCTAATGCATGAAAAATAATGCTTGGGGCCCAATATGCAAGGATGACCTATTTGTTTGTTTTTAACGAAGCTCAATCTACATATTTTGTAACATTCCACCCCCACTGGGAAGGGTAAAATAGTAATTTGAAAAAGGGGTCGAGAGTGTTTAGTATTGGGTTGCAACATTTATGCATATCATTGCACGTGTATAGTGAAATTGCACATGAACTTGACTATACATGCATTCATGACATTTCCCGGTATTTGTGCCTAATGGAATTTTATTTTGGAAAATGTGGTTTATGGGCTTGAAATTTTTTTTGGAGTGGATTGTTAAGTGTTTTATATTTTCAGGAAATTTTAAGAATTTTTTTGGAATTTTCCGAGAAAATTTCCAGACCGAAAAAAAAAACCTCAAAGTGGTGAACCGGTTGATTTCTGGTATCGAAAATTTCCGTCCAATGGTGCTGGAATATTGGGTACATTATTTAGGGATTGAAATTGGAACCATTGGAATTGAATGGGTCAAAGATTCATTTCATTAGGGTTTAATTTTATTAAAAGTTTGTCTTGTTCTTATTTTGTCCTTTTCTTCTTTACCATGGACTAGTGTCAAATTGACACATATCACTCTCATTTAATGGATTCTAGTGTTCTCGGTGGTTCCAATTGAAAGAAGGAAAAATGTGGTTATTTGGCTTTGTTTTGTCCTTTTCTTTCTTAACTTGGACTAATGTCTAGTTGACACATATCATTTGCATTGAATGGTTGCTAGGGTTCTCGATTATTCTATTGGAAGGAAGGAAAAGATGATTTATTTTTTTTTATTTCTTCCATTCACCACGGCACTTTCAATCCATTTGCAACAAACAAAAGAGTTCCCTTGCTTTTGTGTAGTCTCCTCCACCGAAACTCTCCTCTTCTTCCTCTTCATAAATTTTTCGAAAAATCCTCCAACTTAAGTGCTTTCTTTACAAAGCTTTCTACCTTCTTATCATGGTGGTTGTCGTGCATGGTGTGGGGGAATAGAGGAGTTAGTGCAATAAGTTGAAAGATTGAAGAGTTGAAAACTTGATAAGGTAAGTTTTTGTTTTAAGCTTTGGTTGTTCATTTAATAGATGAAGTGGTAGTTAGATGCATTAAATGGGAATTATTGTGCATGAATTATGATGTATTGTGCATTAATTTCATAGAGCATGGCTTGATTGTTTGGGTTCAAATTCATGATTGTTGATGATGAGTGAAGGAGATTGGTTTTAGCTTGGTTTTGACTTGATTTTTGGGAGGTGAGAACCAATTTTTGCGTATGCTGCCATTTATAAGACTACTTGGTTAAGTGAAGATCTTGATGAAATTTTGGCAAATTACTTGACTAATTGGGATGTTTATTGGTTTGGAAAAAGTATGGAAATGATAGGATTTGGTTTAGGTGTAAGACCTGGAAAATGCAAATTGATCATGGTTTAATGTTTTTTCCATAAATAGTTTTTTGGTTAAGCAATTGAGGTGAGGTTTGTCCTACATTAAAATTGAGTCATTTGGCTACAATCTTTGTGAAGGAAGCACTGTCCAATTTTGATTAGAAGAGTGTTGAATCTTGCTTTGAAAGTGAAGCATAGGTGCAGTATGAACAGTAATTCGAGCTTGATGACTTGAACTTTTGATGAATTTTTCTAGATTGTTTGAGGTTGAATTGGTGAAATTGGTCTAATGAAAGTTGAAGCCTATCTTGTTAGCTTTCCATTTCCACTGATTTTGCAATTTTTCGATATGTACGTTGGGAGTTATGAATTGTTAACTATTGACTAGTTATGTGCATTTTGGGGTGAAACCTAGCAATAAGTGTAGGTTTTGTGAGTATTGTGATTGGAAGCAAATTTAGAGATTTCTCTGATTTGAATTGGCTCAAGTGAGCTTCTGTAAAGTTATAGAGGAAGCAATTATCTTGAAAATGAGATATACTGTATTATTTTTGGATATCAGAATTGGGATTTATGAATTTTCAAAGATTGGAATTAAGTTAGGTCATTGACTAGTGATCAGGGCAGCCACTTGCATGACAACTCTGAGTTTATTAGAGATGGAATTGGCTGTTAAGCCCTTCATGAGAAGTGTATTATTCTGTTTGATCTTTTCATGGGTATAAAGTATACAAAATTTTGACATTTATACAAGAAGTTATACTTTTGGAAAATTACTGTTCAGTTCAGGTGATTTCAGTGGGCAGAATCGTTCATTGAATTGTTTGACCTACTTAGCAATTGAATTTGATTTCATGTTGTTCATGAAAGTTGTAGGCCATATTCTGATCTTTCATTTGGCATAAATCTTGTAATTTTTAGAAAAGGGAATGAGAAGTTATGGATTTTACAAAATGTTGCACTGTTTTGAGAGGCATTGTGAAGGCAGTAACTTTGAGTGTATTTTTGATACCCTTAGAGGTGAAATTAGTTTTTGTGTCCTCATAAAACTTGTAGAGCTCTCTTTTCTCTATAAAATAGACATCAATTTTGTCCAATTTGGAATTCGGCGCAAGGAGTAATGAATTGTGAAAGTTGGGATGTCGATGGACGCTTGTCCGTAATTGCCATCAGAGTAGCATAAGTCCACTTGCACCTCGGATAAGTCGACTAGAACATATACAGATAGCATAAGTTTACTAGGATTCTCAGCAAGTCGACTCAGATCATATATTTTCCTTCTTTGCTTATAACTTGTCCATCCGACCTCGATTGACCTGATTCTCGAGGCATTGGATTCGTGAATCATTTAATTTCATTTCTATGTGAAAGTGGGAATTTTTAAAGGCGAAATTGACAGAAATTGGTTAGGTGAAAGTGAGGGAATCGGGTAGCGATTTTTGGTCCTTTTGACGTCTGAATTGAGCGATTTTAGTGTCTATGGTTTCTTTGGACATAGGGGAACATTTTTACAGTATTATTTATGGAATGATACCGGGAATGTCACGAACATGCATTGTACGCATTTTCATTGATACATGTGCATCTTTAAATAGTTCTGCCTGTACATTTGGTAATGTGTATGCAATTGCACTATTATAGAGACTCATTTGGAGCGTTGATCCACCGATGTTACTGAGTCTTCCAGATATTTAGCTCGGAAGTACAGGTGAGTAACCTAGTTGGTTTCTCAATTTTTGACTGTTAAATGTTCTGTACTTGGAATTCTGTGTTGAATAATGATGAGTATGTGAATTGTTATGTTTGAAATCTCGGACAAAAGGTCCGAGGGATTGAGTGATTGGATATGCCAATGTGTTTGTTTGTGAATGGGAAAATTATCTATGATCGAAATATTTAATCGAAGGTCCGAGGAAATGGGAATTTGACATTGAAGTGTTAATTGACCGAGATTGAGAAACTTTTATGTTTCCAATATGATATGACCGTTTCAATTATTGGTTTTGATCAGATTGCGATATATTGGGCATATTGCATTTCATGCATATACATGACAGATAATGATAGTTGGACTGAGTCGCCATCATTCTCAAACGAGCCTCGAGCTCGAATGGAGTTAGTGCATATCCGAGGGCTCTCCTACTCCCTAGACGCCTCTCATCGAATATCGATCCTTTGTTATGCGCCGGTCACAACACCGAAATAAAATAGGAAAGAGTCTCATATGCATTGCATACACATCAGATGATTGAATACATGAATGAGAAATAGGTAAGAGTGCATGAGAATCAGAACTGCTATAGGTATTCTCAATGTGTTATGGTGATATGTTGTACGCTATTTGCGTAATGCATGAATTGAGTGAACCATCGATGATGGTTTCTCTCTCGAGTTCGCAAAACTCACCCAAAATTTGCAACTATTTTTCAGGCCTCAAGAGTACTCCATTAGACACGGAGTATGCCAACCGCATGCCGTGAAAAGATAGGGTCGGATCGTTAAGGTCTCGCATTAGTGTCATCTTACTTTTATACAATTATGGATTCTGCATTTTCCTGAAAAATAGTGTTGTAGTTCTAGTGGGCCCCAAATGGGCTATTGTAATTTTATTGTTTGTAATGTGACCCCTGAAATGTTTATGAATAAAATTGGGCCCAATATGATTATGGATTTTTGTGCATTCGATAGCTAAATATTGTGACTGTATTAAGATGACCTAAAATGTCCCAAAAAAATTATACTGAATGTTTGACGGTATTCGAGTACTCTAGCATACCACTCTCGTGAGGTACGGACTCGAATATCACCCACGATATCGAGTTCGGATCTTGCTAGAGTGGGGTGCTACATCTGTGGTATCAGAGCTCAGAAGTACGATTGTACATGGGTATTTTGAAATTTGTGTTAAGTTACATGCATTCTGGTCATGTCAAAGCAGACAGTAGTAACTGATCCCTAGTTGAGTCACATGAGCATGTATAAAGTGTTTAAGTTGAATAGGGCGAAAGGTGATGGTAGATAGTAATGTCCCAAATGGAAGGTTATGGATGTATAGAAATGAGAAATTGTATATAATTAGATATAACAGATAACGATATGAGCCAATGAAGGTGTATGGGGCATTAGGAATGGGAAAGGAACAATGGACAATGATATTTATGTTGTAATTGAAGTGAATCACACGTTAATACAACACTTAGAAATACAGTAGAATGCACGAGAAGGGGGGGTTGAATTGTGTATTCCCCTTTTTTAATATCTTTTTTAGAATTACTTGTTAGAATTAAAATTCTTTACAGAATCTTTATTAATCCTGATTGATCAAACTTTTCAATGCTAAGTATATGAATAGTAAGTAATGATCAACTTTGAGGCAAGATAAAGATAAAGAGTAAGAGTAGTAGACACGCCGGATTTATCCCGGTTCACCCTAAACCGTGGACTACGCCCAATCCTCGAGTTTCTTCCGAGATTTCACTATCTCTTCAAGCATTACAAGATTCTTCACGAGCCTCTTCGTGTCTCTACAACCAGATTCTTTCACACTTAGCCTCTGCAGACTATCTGCATAACTTTTCTTCTCGTAAAAATATTTGAACACTTTGTTATGAGAAGATAGCGCTCGGCTAATTCGCGACTTGATCGCTTTTCACTTTGTGTAATTTTTCTAACATCGGCCACTCTTCATTTTGACTTCAACTTGTATTTATAGCCTTCTTCTAATCGCTTTTTGATTCTTGAATCTTGAATCTTTAATCTTTAAAGAAACAAGCTAATCATTGAGTTCTCAGAATTAACTTTCGACTCGACTTTCGCGTCGCTTCTTTTCTGCGCTCGCTTTGCTTTTGCGCTCACGTCTGCGTCTCGCTTTGCTTTTAAGGCCGTGTCAAGCGTCGCTTTTTTCAACTTCGATGTGTTTGACTTTTATCAACTTCGTCTGTGTCTGACTGTTTTCTTGCAACTTCGTCGCCTCGGACTTCGCTGCGTGCACGCTTGTGGTCCGAGTTCGCTCAGGTTCTGCTTTTGTTTATCTTGTATATGATCTCTCTTAGTTATACATCAAAATCATTTTTATGTAAAGTCATTCTGACTTAACAATCTCCCCCTTTTTGAATATAACAAATTACATACAAGAAAAGAAAACAAAACAAAATTTTACAGATGTTGCAAAATAAAAAAAACTTATCTTCTTCCTTTCTTCGTCTGTTATGGTCACACCTTCTTCATCTCAACATCCTCTCCTCTTACGTTGATTATCTTCTTTCCTTCTCTCCCTATTTATTATAATCAAAATGATTTAACGATTTCGCACTTCAGCCAGCTCGCTATCATCTTTCTCGATCATTCACGCCGCGTCTCCTTCATGTCATTGAGTTCACCACGTAATTCATCGACTTCATCTGGTGGATCAACCGACGAAGAGGCTTGATCTGCGTCACGATGGAGGAGCGAAAGGAATTAAAGTAGTGTAGGCATCGAGGATGGAGTGTAGTCTTCATTGATCTCAAAAGTCGTGGGACGAATAAACGCTTTCACTTTCAGAAGATCTAAATCAAATGAAATCGGCAAAGATCAAGAATCTGCCTTCCATGCAGGGTAAGGCTTGTGCTTTATAGACAAAGGTACTAGTCGAGGCCTAATACGAAGAACTGCTCTAACGAGGAACTCAGAAATGTTCCTGTTTTATATTTCCCCATCGACAAAGGTTCCTCCGATTAGTGTAGCCGCAGCCGCTTGATCTCGATTCTCGTGCAGGAGTGCATGCTTCATCAATTTTCGCGACTTCTTCGCAATTTGATTCATGGATGATCATCACTAGCATCATCTTCGTGATACAACTTTGCTTTTCCCTTGTGAAATCTTTTGGAAATCTTGGTTGTATGTCCGTGCAACCATGATTTCGTGTTCTTTGTGATCGGGAAAATGGTACATGGATGGCGTGGACGATTTGTAGGATATGGCATTATAGCAGCAAATCCCAAGGAGTCATAGAAGATCCTTTCGCCTTCTTTGAGTAACTGCCATGTGTTGTGATTAATCACCATAGGTTCCACTATAGCCACTATTTTCTTCACTAGTTGAACACCAATTGCAATAGCAGTCCTTTTTCTGATAACAACTTCCACCATTTTGATTTTCAGCTTCTGTTTTCTCATAAATCTATGGTAGTTGTGTACCTTCAGACCTGGTCCAACATCCGAGTCTGAAACTGTTGTTGCTCCTTCGATGTGTCGCAGAGACGCCACCGAATCGGACTTCCATCTTCTGGCTCCTTCTTTAGACCAAAAGGTGTTTCCAGGTTGGTTCCTCTACTAGCTCCTTTTCTTGATCATTAGGTGTTTCCTTAACTGTTTTCTTCAATTGGTTCTTCTTGTTGAACCACAGGGGTTTCTGAATCAGATAATCGCTCAGCTTGCTTTCTACTTGAATAAAGATCGTTGATGTCTTTCTGTTGACTAACGCCCTCAAGCAGCTGAGATGTTCTTCTTCGACTAACCTTCTTAGTCTTTTTCTCCCTTTCAGCTTAGTTTCATTGATTTCTTTGCAGGAGATTTTCTTTATCGATGTTGTTTTTCTCTTCCTCTCGCCTCTTTGGATTTTCTCGTCTTATCCTCTTCCGTATAGAGACTAAGGATCTTGTGGCCTTGAGTGCACAAGATTTAGAAGTTTCTTCTCTTTGTTCTCTCGGCAATCTTCTCTTCCCGTTGCCTCGAGTCCCGATTCTTGAGATCTCGCTTTCTTCACAACCTCGCCAAGAGACTTTCTCCTCGTCTCTTTGGCGCACTTTGTTTTGCCCTCTCGAGATTGGCTTTCTTGAAAAGAGGACTCGCCATTTTCATGAGAGGTCTCCCTAGCACTCTCCTTAGTTCGGCAAGAGGCGATT
The DNA here is from genome assembly GCA_029891385.1 of Erythroxylum novogranatense. Taxonomy (NCBI): domain Eukaryota; kingdom Viridiplantae; phylum Streptophyta; class Magnoliopsida; order Malpighiales; family Erythroxylaceae; genus Erythroxylum; species Erythroxylum novogranatense. Next base: position 101,654 of record JAIWQS010000191.1, on the reverse strand, counting down.
TGATACTTATCGGCGATTGAGAACTTGAGATGAGTCTTCTTCAATACACGCCCCCTCGCTTGGCTTCCTTGAAGAGTCGGCTTGGTCTCTTTCTACTATGTTCGCACTCTATTCGCCAATCGTATGTGCATCGATTTTGCTTTTCACAGAATAAATTCGTCGATACTGCAGTGCATTTAATATCGATTCCATAAAGATCCTCGCCAAAATCATACCATAAGGATAACTTGTAGTTTCCTTTAACCCTTAACCATATAGGAAAGATTAAGAATGGTAGATCTATGGGATTTCTATTCGTAAGAAAGAATGTGCATTGTTCATCTAGAGTAGTCACCAAATGCCTTGAACCAACTCTCGGGAAGAATGCAATTAAACAGATTGCATGAAGAACCCGAGCCTTTGGAATCAGATTTGATGTCTTCCTCTCCTAGAATCATTTGTTCCATGAGCTTTCTCTTGACATCTTCTTCTTTCATTCCAACCGAGGACATCCATCCAGCCTTGGTAGACAGCTTCTCACCAACCGATGGGCAATCAACACCTTCCTTATTAAATCCTTTGTGATAAGAATGTATATTCTTTCCACAGAGGATACAATAGTGTCTTCTACCCAGACGAGCGCTCTTCTGAACTCATATACCTCATCCAGATAGACATGTTCTCAGATTCCGAAAGAAGTTCTTCCAGCCACTCTTGTGATCTCGGTTCTACATCCATGTCGTCACTCCTTAGTGACTCAAAATCCACAAGTCTTCCATAAACCATGGCGCTTCCATTGTATAGAGTGAAAAATTATCTTCGAGAACTTTTGAGTGAGAAGATTTTGAGAGATTGGTAAAGTAGAAATGAACCGTCAGAGATGATGAAAAGACTGCTATAATCTCATCTTCGCCTACTTATAGGTTATGGACTGATGGGTTCTCGAATCATTAAGAACTCTGAGTTTATCGATTTTCCTCCAAAATCTTCCTTATGAGAAAAGTTACCAGCTGTAACTCTCAGATATAACGCCGTTAGTTTCTCACGTTATTTTAGCCTCGACGCTCATTTAGCATCACCATGTTAAGATTAGCCTTATCTTCTCGAAACGTTCTTCACTTAGTGGTTTAGTGAAGATATCCGCCCATTGAAGTTCTGCTTCAACAAACTGTAGAATCACCACTTTCCTCTCGAACATAATCTCTCGTGAAATGATGTCCACTTCTATATGCTTCACTCGGAATGATGAATTGGATTCTTTGATAGATTTATCGCACCGGTGTTGTCGCAACAAATTGAATATCCTCCTTTTGATCGAATAGTCTTCGTTGGTATTTGATCCACATAGCTGTGAGAAGAATCTGCGGCAGAGCATATATATACCTTCAACGGTTGATAGGGCAATTGAGCTTTGTCTCGCTGACCAGAGACAAGATTTCCTCCAAGAAAGTGACATCCACCACTTGTGCTCTTCCTTTCAATTCTATCTTCAGATAGTCCGTGATCGCAATATCCAATTAACTCAAATCTTTACCTTTCTCAAACATTAAGCAAAGATCAAGAGTACTGCTAGATATCTCAAAATTCTTTAACAAACAATAAGATGAGACTCTAGATCGGCTTGAAATCTTGCACACAAGCATACACCTAATGTAATATCAGTCTACTTGTCAGAAGATACAAAGAAAGAACCGATCATCCTCTATATAGGGTTTGATCCACCTTCTTACCAAGTTCGTCTTTTCGACAAAAGATTTGAAGGTGCATCCAGAGTTGCCATAGGCTTCACATTATTCATGTCAAACTTATTCAACAATTCTTTCACATACTTTTGTTGATGAATGAAGATCTTTTCTTGATGCGCTTAACTTGCAACCCAAGAAAGAACTTTAATTCACCCATCATACTCATTTCAAATTCTCTTTCGTTAGACTCTCAAACTTCAAGACAACTTTTTCAAGTAGCACCAAATATGATATCATCAACGAAATCAGACTAAGATAAAATCATTTTGAAAACCCTTCCTAAAGAGCGCCTTATCAACTTGACCTCTCATCAAACCATTTTCTATCAAGAAGGTACTCAGACGATCATACCAAGCTCTAGGAGCTTGCTTCAGCCGTATAAGGCTTTGTGAAGTCTATAGACATAATATGGGTTTTTAACATCTTTGAAGCCAGGTGGTTGTTTTACATACACTTCTTCGTCTATAAAGCCATTCAGAAATGCACTCTTTACTGAAGTGAATCACACGTTAATATATTGAACAATAATATGATCAAGATACACAAGAAGGGGGGGTTGAATTGTGATAAACTTTTCGTTAATCCTTTAGAAATTACTTGTTCTTTCAAAACTTATCAGAATCAATTCGTAACTAGTTTAAAAACAACTTTGTTAATTTTGAAAACTACGATATAAGTAATATGAGAGTAGAAAGAAAAACACAGCAATTTATCCTGGTTCACCCCAAACCGTGGCTACGCCCAATCCTCGAGATATCCTTATGAGATTTCACTATTTCAACTGCTTACAAGTATTCTTTCGATCGAGCCTCTCGTGTCTCTTTACAAAGAAGTATTCTTTTACTCTTAGCTTTTTCAGGGCTATCTGTAACACTTTCTAATTGAAAGAATAGTAAAGAGCTTGTTACAATAGAAATGCTTTTAAAAGCTGCTCACTCAAATATCGTTCACAATTTTTCTCTCGATAATCGAAAATCAAAAGTTGAATATTCAAGGTTTCATGAAGTTGTATCTTCTTCAATCTCGACTCTTATTTATAGTCGGGTTCTTCAACTGCTTCTTGAATATTCGCTTTGAATCTTGAAGAAATTGTTATTCAGTTTGACTCAGAATTAACTCAAACTGATGTTTCTTTCTTCCGTCTCGATATTTTGTATCGGTGCGCTTCTCTTGTAAAGCTTTCGTTGCGCTTTTCGCTTCAATTGATTCTTACTTGATTGATTTTCTCCTTCACTATTTTTTACTTCTCATGCGTCCATCTACTTTTCATTTGTATATTTCTCTTTGTTTGTCATCAAAATTATTTAATACGTGAAGTCCGGTTTGACTTAACATTCTCCCCTTTTGATGATAACAAATATTGTGAAATAGAGAAATATGAAAGGTATCAAATATACGAAGTATGAATAAATCAAAATAATTTCTGCTTTCAAAATTTCTTCTGCCTTTTCCTTTCAAATGATTCTCCTTCTCATTCTTCCTTCTCCCTATTTGTTATTAATAAAAAATTATTTCCCAAACTGTTTCACCAACTTTTCAACATCTTCTTAATCTTCTTCATATCCTTATCAAGTTTACGAACTTGTTTCTTTAAAGTCAATGATTCAATTTGCGTTGAGGATTCTGTCTCAACAACTTGTCTCATCAACAATGCCTTTTCTTGCCTTACATTCTTAGACTTTGTTTCGTTGTTGACTTCCTTCTTTATCGCACTCATTTTCTTTCCCCGGTGACTTTTTAGGTTGCGTTTTTTTCTTTTCGTGTTCTTCTTTCCTTTCTCCTCCACTTCCTTGAGACCGAAGTTTACAATCTTTTCAAGGATTGATGTCAACGACTTTGTAGCTTTTGATCTTTGCGCTCGTAATGCTTTGATTGACTTAATTCTCTTGGATTGATCGGCTTTTTCTACATTGCCTGCTTTCACTCTGGGTGACCTTCTTGCTTGCTTTGGAATGTCACTCAAGAGTGGTTCCTTTACGCTTCAAGTCACCGATTCAAAAATTGAACACTTCTCGACTTTGATTCCCGAGAATGTGATCTTGTTTCCTTCATAGAAGACTTCTTCATTATCGCTCCCCTCAATTGTTGCTTTCCTTGGTGATTCGCTCCTTTTACGTCTGAAAATCTCGGACCCATTTTAGCAATAAATGTTGAATCTATATAGCTTTTAACAGATATCTTCATCTAATTCCCCGATCCAACTGATGCCGATTCTCTAATACTCTTGTCAACAACATCCCATAAGGACAAGTGTTTGTATCCTTTATTGATTTTACCATGTCGATAAATCAAATATGGTAAATCTATCGGGTGATGATTCAAGATGAAGAATACATTGTTCATCCAGGGTAGTGACCTGATGTCGTGAACCTATTCTCGGTAAAACACAGTCACATAGAACCGCGAACAATACCCTTGCCTTTGGTACCAGCCAAGAGGCTCTCCTTTCAGTTGGGTTATTTTGTCCATAAAGTTGACGACTAACTTCATCTTCGTTCATCTTAAGCTTAGTCATCCATTTCTCCATATTAGTGAGTTGAACTCCATCCATCGGACATTCAGTGACTTTCTCCAGTAACTCCTTCGTTACTATAACAGAGTGTGTGTCTACATACGACACGATTGTATCGTCTACTGACTTAGTATTCTTCCAGAACTCATAAACTTCTTGGAGATAGACTTCTTCTCGTATTTGAAAGAAGTTTCTCCAACCTCGCCGCTATTATCTCCTATTTCTATATCCATCTGCTCTTTCTTAGTTCTTCGTTTACCAATCTTTCCCACTCGATCTGGATCAACTCGCAAAATGGGCTTGACATTCATCTTGTTGATTCGATTGAGTAGGAACTTGCTTGAAGAAATTTCAGATAGATTTAAGAGAACTAGCAATTTTGAATACGGTAGAAATCCCAAAAGTCGCTTTTAGGAAATTTATAGCTAATTCTAGAACTATTGTACTTCTCGATGATCTCGATTTTTCCCTCTAAAACTTTTTCTTGTGAAAGAAGTTTTATATCTGAAACCGCCTAACGTCGTTAACTCCATCGCTCCATTATCTTGTCTTTAAAAAAAAACCAGATGAATGGTCCGTTAACTCCTCCTGCCTCGTCTGCCTTGTCTTTATGAAAACCGATGAATGGTCCGTTAACTCCTCCGCTTGTCTGCCTCTTGTCTTTATGAAAACTAGATGAATGGTCCGTTAACTCCTCCGCTCTGTTCTGCCTTGTCTTTATGAAAACTGTATGAATGGTCCGTAACCATCACCATATTGAGGTTGCGTCGATTTCTTTAAAGGCGATCTTCACTTAGTGGTTTTGTGAAGATATCCGCCATCGATATTTCGCTTTCTACGAATTGTAGATCGACGACTTTCTTCCGAACGTAATCTCTCAAGAAATGATGTCGACTTCTATGTGCTTTACCTTGAATGTTGAATTGGATTCTTTGACAAGTCGATGGCGCTGGTGTTGTCGCAGATATTGGAATCTCTTCCTCTTGTATTGAGTAGTCCTCTAATTGATACTTGATCCACAATATTTGTGAACAACAACTTGCATGATATATATTCAGCTTTCAATTGATAATGCAATCGAGCTTTGTCTCTCGCTGACCATGACACCGTGTTTGGTCCAAGAAAGTGACAGCCACCACTAGTGCTCTTCCTTTTGATCCTATCACCGACATAGTCCGCATTGCAATATCCATTCAACCTGAAATTTTTACCTTTCTCATACATTAAGCAAAGATCAGTAGTACCTGCGAGATATCTCAAAATTCGCTTTATAGCAATATAATGAGATTCTCTAGATCGGCTGAAACCTTGCACACAAGCATACACCTAATAGAATGTCAGTCTACTTGTCAGAAGATAAATCAAAGAACCAATCATCCTTCTAAATAGGGTTTGATCCACCTTCTTACCACTTTCGTCTTTTGACAACAAGTTTGAAGGATGCATCGGGTAACATATATTTAACACCGCATATCAAACTTAGACAACAATTTTTAAGATATTTTTGTTGATGGATAAAATCTTATCCTCAGTTTGTTTTACTTGCAATCCAAGAAAGAATTTTAACTCACCCATCATGCTCATCTCAAATTCATTTTCATCGATTTTCAAAACTCACGATAACCTTCTTGAAGTTGCACCAAAATAATATCATCAACATAAATTTGCACAATAATAAAATCATTACTCAAGTTCTTCCTAAAAGAGTTTTGTCTACTTTACCTCTAGTAAATCCATTTTCTATAAGAAATGAACTCGAATTTATCATACCATGCTCTAGGGCCTGCTTCACCATATAAAGCTTTATGAAGTCTGTAGACATGATCTGGATACTTTATGTCCTCAACTGGAGGTTGCTTAACATAGACTTCTTCATCTATAAAACCATTCGAAATGCACTTTTACATCCATCTGAAAAGCTTTATGTCATGGCAAACCGCATATGCAAGCAGATCCTTATTGCTTCAAGTCTTGCTACCGGAGCATATGTCTCATTGTAGTCTATTCCTTCTTGCTGATTATAGCCTTGTGCTACTAATCTTGCCTTGTTGCGACTTACTTTTCCTGATTCGTCTAGTTTATTCTTGAATACCCATCTAGTACCAATAATGGATTTCTTTTCAGGTTTAGGAACTAAGGACCAGACTTTATTTCTACAGAATTGATTCAACTCCTCTTGCATAGCTAGTATCCATGCTTCATCTTTTAGAGCTTCATCAATCTTCTTAGGTTCTACTTCAGATATAAATGCCACGTTGGCTTCTCTTCTGAACTTGGACCTTGTTCGAACACCTGATTGATATTTTTTCTTATCTTTTTGAACAATTGATTTCACGTAATGCTGGGACTTATTTTTAGTAAACCCTAATCCAGTTTTATCACTCGGATGTCTGCATTTTCCTAGCATTTCATTCATCTTTTTTGTACTATCTGTAAATTTAGCTAGATCAATCGAGAGATTATTGATTCTCAGTTTCAACTGTTTAATCTCTTCGGATCTATCTATAACTTTGTTGTTATTCACTCCTCAACTTGCTTTCTCGCATTTATATTCTCACTCTCTATCTCATGAGTATGTTTGAGGTTTTCACATATTTCTTCTTCAACAAATTGTCTTTGTTTGTAATAGCATGAGAATCCTCTAACAATTACGAGTATGCATCTTGTATATTATTATAGCTAGAAGTTACCTCTTCATCACTTTCTTCTTCACTACTGATATATGTTAGCATGTTACGGACGCTTGAGCTTGTATCTGATTCTGATGAATCTAGATCCTCCCACGTTGCCATCATGCTTTTCTTGTTATCCCTACTCTTTTTGGGTTGTCTTTTCAACATTGGACACTCGGACTTGTAATGTCCCGGCTTATTGCATTCATAACATGTAATAGATGCTTTCTCGACTTTTCCATCGTCTTTGCCGCTGTTCCTTCTGAATGTTGAATTTCCTTTGGACTTCTTTTTCCACATTCTTCTTATCTTTCTTGAAATGAAAGATAGCTCATCGTCTTCATTACTTGATTCAGATTCTGACTTGCTGGAATCATCATCCTTTGATTCTTCAATCTTTAATGCCTTTGATGTATTCCTCTTTGTCTTTTTCTTCTGGATTTTGTGATTCTTTTGACCTGCTTTGAGCGCTATGGACTTCTCTTTCTTGGGCTTATCTTCTGCATCAAGCTCTACTTCGTGTATCTTCAATGATCCAAGCAATTCATCAAGCTTTAGTACGCTTAAGTCTTTGGCTTCGCATGCAGAATTACTTTGGGTCTCCATCTTTTGGCGAGACTCTCAAAATCTTTCGAACATGGTCTTGATCATGTAATGCTCTTCCAAGAGCTTTTAGCCCATTAACAATTGTTTGAAATCTTCCAAACATTTGATCAATGGTCTCTTCTTCTTTCATTTTGAACAACTCGCACTGATGCACCATAATGCTTATCTTGGACTCCTTGACTTGATTTGTTCCTTCATGTGCAATTGATAATGTATCCCACATTTCTTTGGTAGTGTCGCATCCATGAACTTTGTCATACTCGCTTCTGCTCAATGCACAACTCAAGAAAAATTTCGCCTTGGAGTTTAGTTGAAATCTTGCTTTCGCTTCATTGTCCATCTTTCTCGTGGAATTGGATTTTTATCATCATCTTCAGGTGTGTATGGTCCGTTCTCGATGATGTCCCAAAGGTCAATGTGAGTAGATTCGATAAACAATCTCATCCGGTCCTTCCAATAGTGGTAGTCTTCACCATTGAATGCTGGAGGTCTAGTGACTGAAGCTCCTTCGGCAATATACATGTGTGATTCCACCATTTTCTTTAATTCACACTTTATTAAAGTGATTCTTGAACACCAGGCTCTGATACCAATTGAAGTGAATCACACGTTAATATATTGAACAATAATATGATCAAGATACACAAGAAGGGGGGTTGAATTGTGATAAACTTTTCGTTAATCCCTTTAGAAATTACTTGTTCTTTCAAAAACTTATCGTAAATCAATTCGTAACTAGTTTAAAAAAAACTTTGTTAATTTTGAAAACTACGATATAAGTAATATGAGAGTAGAAAGAAAACACAGCAATTTATCCCGTTCACCCCAAACCGTGGCTACGCCCAAATCCTCGATATCCTTATGAGATTTCACTATTTCAACTGCTTTACAAGTATTCTTTCGATCGAGCCTCTCCAGTCTCTTTACAGCAAGTATTCTTTTACTCTTAGCTTCTTCAAAGCTATCTGTAACACTTTCTAATTGAAAGAATAGTAAAGAGCTTGTTACAATAGAAATGCTCTCAACAATGTTCACTCGAAATATCGCTCACAATTTTTCTATCGATAATCTGAAAATCAAAAGTTGAATATTCAAGGTTTCACGGTTGTATCTTCTTCAATCTCGACTCTTATTTATAGTCGGGTTCTTCAACTGCTTTTGAATATCTCGCTTGAATCTTGAAAGAAACGGTTATTCAGTTTGACTCAGAATTAACTCAAACCGATGTTTCTTTCTTCCGTCGATATTTTGTATCGGTGCTTTTCTCTTGTAAAGCTTTAAATGCTTTTCTCTTGTAAAGCTTTCTGCTGCCTTCAAATGATTCTTACTTCGCTGATTTTTCTCCTTCAGCTGTTTTTTTTAACTTCTCATGCGTCCATCTACTTTTCATTTGTATATTTCTCTTTGTTTGTCATCAAAATTATTTAATACGTGAAGTCTGGTTTGACTTAACATTTACGTCCATCTGAAACAACTTTATATCTTGACAGATTGCATATGCTAACAAAATCCTTATAGCTTCAAGTCTCGCTACTGGAGCATATGTTTCATTGTAGTCTATTCCTTCTTGCTGATTGTAGCCTTGTGCTACTAATCTGGCCTTGTTACGACTCACTCTTCCTGATTCGTCTAACTTATTCTTAAAATCCATCCGGTTCCTATAATGGATTTCTTAGAGGTTTTGGAACCAAAGACCGACGTTATTCCTCGTGAATTGATTCACTCTTCTTGCATGGCTAACACCCAAGCTTCGCCTTGAAGAGCTTCCTCAAGCTTCTTAGGCTCTACTTCGAGATAAAGCTACATTAGCTTCTCGTCTAATCTGGACCTAGTCCTAACTCCTTCTCGAGGTCTCACCGATAATTAACTCTTCTCGGATGAGAACTTTTGTACTCCAATCTGCCTTAGTTCTATAGTTTCGAATATCTTCAATTTTGTTCTCATGAGTGTCTGACGAGGGAGTTTCTGAGGTATCATTTAAGTTCTTTGAAAGACCTTCATTCTCCATGTCATCTTCCTTATGGGGTTTAGGACTATCATCAAACTTGACATGGATCGTCTCTTCAACAGTCTTTGAAATCAAGTTGTAAACTCGAAAAGCCTTAGACAATGATGAGTAGCCTAGAAAAATTCCTGGATAGGTCTTCGAATCGAATTTATCCAACAGCTCTTTCGTATTCAGAATGGAACATTTGCACCCAAATGGATGAAAGTACGATATGCTTGGTCTTCTTCCATTCCATAACTCATAAGGAGTCTTCTTCAACATAGGTCGCAACAAGATCCTGTTCTGAATATAACATGTCAGATTCACGCCTACCAGTAAATACTTAGAAAGATTAGCCTCACATAGCATGGTCCTTGCCATTTCTTGAATCGTCCCTATTCTTTCTTTCAACAACTCCATTTTGTCGAGGAGTTCTAGGGCTGAGAAGTTGTGGAAATTCGATTCTCTTCACGTATCACTCTAAACTTCTCATTTCAAACTCTCCACTATGATCACTCCGGATACTAGTAATGGACATTCCTTTTCGCTCAGAATCTCTCGGATAGAGTTCTAAAGCACTTAAAAGACTCACCTTTGTGTGATAAGAATAATATCCAACAAAATCGAGTAAAGTCATCAACAATGACAAGTCCATATTTCTTCTGCTTAAGACTTAATGTCCTTGTAGGACCAAACAAATCCATATGTAACGCTTCTAAAGGTCTTGATGAGGTTACAAAATTTTAGAAGGAAAAGAGGTTTTAACTTGTTTTCCTTTCAAGCAATTTTCACAGAAAAGTTCTTTGTCAAAACTTATTTTTGGCAAACCTCTTACTAAATCATGTTTTACTAATTTTGAAATATGTTTCAAAGAGACATGACCTAGCTTTTTATGCCATATTAGTCTTTCTTCTTCAGAAGATAGAAAACATGAAATATTTTGATTTTGAAAATCTTCTAAATTGATTTTGTAAGGTTGTTTCTTCTCTTGGCAGAGAAAAGTATAGACCCATCTTTGTTTCTGACTTCGCAAAGATTTTGATTGAATGTAACTGTGAAACCAGAATCACACAACTGACTCACACTAATCAAGTTATGCTTTAGACCATCAACAAGCAGTACATTATTTATGCATGCAAAGGAATCTTTACCTATTTTCCGATTCAATAATTTTGCCTCTGCTGGTTGTCTCCGAAAGTTATTGATCCTCCTTCTTATACTGAAGATCTAGGAACATAGACCTTCTTCCGTCATATGTGTCGCGAGCATCCACTTTCTAAATACCAATGGTGCTTGTCGATCTTCCAAGGAAGGATATCTGCGGAGAAACTATTTTATTTTTGGTACCCAAATTTTCTTGGGTCTTTATGGTTAGTAGTATGCTTATGATATGATCTATAATGCATATTACTCTGACGTTGATTAAAATGTGTTATCCTATATCTTTCTTTTTGAATGACAGATTTACTACTAGACCGAGTATTGTTTCTAGTAAACCCTAATCCAAATTTTATCACTTTCGATGTCTACATTTTCCAAGCATTTCATTCATTTTCTTTGTACTTTCTATGAAAGTAGCTAAATCAACTGATAAATTCTTAATCCTTAGCTTAAGCTGATTAATTTCTTCTGATCTGTCTACAATCTTTCTTTTATCTTCTAATTGTTTCTTTAAACAACTATTTTCTCTCTCTATTATCTCAGTATGTTTAATATTTTCTACATACTTTTTCTTTAACAGCTTGTACTGTTTCAGAATAGCATGAGAATCTTCTAACAATTCTGAATAAGCATCATGCAAATTATCATAATCTAATTTTACCTCCTCATCACTATCTTCCTCAGCCATTAGGCAAATGTTTGCATGTTCTGATGACTCGGAGCTCAGATCGATTGAGATGAATCTAGGTCCTCCCATGTTGCCATCATGCTTTTCTTGCCTTCTACTCTTCTTGGGTTTCTTCTTGAGAGTAGGGCATCTGGATTTGTAGTGTCCAGCTGGTTGCACTCGTAGCAAATGATGAAGACTTCTCCGCTTAGTTTCATCTTTTCCATTCTTTCTGAATGTCTGGTTACCTCTGGGCTTCTTCTTCCACATACGTCTTATCTTTCTGGAAATGAAAGATAATTCGTCATCTTCATCACTTGACTCTGATTCTGATTGATTTGAGTTATCATCCTTTGATTCTTCAATCTTCAATGCTTTCGATGACTTCCTCCTTCTCTGAGTCTTATGATTCTTCTGTCCAGCCTTCAGTGCTATTGACTTGTCTCGCTTGGGCTTGTCTTCAGCGTTGAGTTCTACTTCATGAATCTTCAAGGATCCCAGCAACTCATCTAGCTTCAACACGCTCAAGTCTTTGGCTTCAGATCGCAGAACTTTAGGTCTCCATCTCTTAGAAGACTTCTTAGGATCTTTTGAACATGGTCTTGGTTATTGTATGTCCTTCCAAGAGCTTTTAATCCATTGACAATTGTTTGAAATCTTCCAAACATTTGATCAATAGATTCTTCATCTTCCATCATGAAAAGTTCATATTGATGTACAAGAATACTTATCTTGGATTCCTTAACTTGACTTGTGCCTTCATGAGCAATGGACAATGTGTCCCACATCTCTTTTGCAGTGTCGAAACCATGCACTTTGTCGTACTCGCTTCTGCTTAGGGCACACGTTAAGAAAAATTTTGCCTTTGAATTCAGTTGTATTCTTACTTTCTGATCAGCCGTCCATCTGTTTCGTGGAATAAAACCGCCTTCTTCATCTACAGTATATAGGGTCCATTCTATTACGCCTCAAAGGTCTACATGTGTAGATTCGGTGAATAACGCATCCTATCTTTCCAAAGAATGATAGTCTTCTCCGTTGAATGCCGGAGGTCTAGTGACCGAGGCACCTTCACGATGTATACATGTGACTCGCCATTATCTTTAATCCACACTTCGCCAAAGTGATTCTTGGATACCGACTCGATACCAATTGAAGTGAATCACACGTTAATACAAAGACTTAGAAATACAAGAGAATGCACGAGAAGGGGGTTGAATTGTATTCCCTTTTGAATATCTTTTTCGAATTACTTGTTAGAATTAAAATTTTTCGTAATCTTTATTAATCCTGATTGATCAAACTTTTCAATGCTAAGTATATGAATAGTAAGTAATGATCAACTTTGAGGCAAGATAAAGATAAAGAGTAAGAGTAGTAGACACGCGGATTTATCCTGGTTCACCCCAAACCGTGGGCTACGTCCAGTCCTCAGAGTTTCTTCTGAGATTTCACTATCTCTTCAAGCGTTACAGTATTCTTTCACGAGCCTCTTCAGGTCTCTACAACCAGTATTCTTTCACACTTAGCCTCTACAGGCTATCTGTACAACTTTTCTTCTCAGAAAAATATTTGAACACTTTGTTACAGTAAGATAGCGCTCACTAATTCGCAGACTTGATCGCTTTTTCACTTTGTGTAATTTTTCTAACATCAGCCAGCTCTTCACTTTTCGACTTCGACTTGTATTTATAGCCTTCTTCTCTAACTGCTTCTTTGATTCTTGAATCTTGAATCTTTAATCTTTAAAGAAACGGTTAATCACTTGAGTTCAGAATTAACTCGAACTGACTCTCTGCGTCTGCTTTTCTTTGCTCGCTTTGCTTTTACGTCTGCGTCAAGTGCTCGCTTTTTTTCAACTTCGTGCAGGTCCGATTGCTTTCTTGCAACTTGCTGCCTCTGACTTCGCTCTCATGCGCGCCTGTGTCTGAGTTCGTCTGTGTCTGTTTTGTTTATCTTGTATATGATCTCTCTTTGTTATACATCAAAATCATTTTTATGTAAAGTCATTCTGACTTAACAGTAATGTGATTGTAAACTCTTGAAGATGATATGAATGTAAATACATAGGTATAGGCTGCTTCAGGAAAGAAATGATATCAAACCAAATACTGAGACATAAAGTGTATAAAGCGAGTTGAATGAAAACAAAAATTTCTATAACCGGAAAAGGTTTAAGTTGCACATGAGAGGAATATCAATTAAAGTCCTCAAAGTATGATGTGATGCTAAATATGCCTATACGAGATTAAAAGTTCAGGCTAACTAGGTATTTACGATTCTAAATTGTGATTTTATATGCATAGAGACATGATGAAAGTCTCGAGGGCTAAATTGGGTACATGGTTTAGAATTTCTATCATAATGATTGTTTGAGAATTTGGAAATATTAGGCATACCGAGATATTTTGAACTGCATGATCATTCTAATTCGAAAATAAGAAGAATATATATGGATAATTGGCAATGAGAAAAAGTATATGGTGCGACAAGGTAGATAGAAATTCACTATATGGTGTTGGTGTGTACTTAGAGCATAATGATATTGATCTTGGACTATAATGTTCTACCTCGAATTTATAAAAAAAAGGGGAAAAGGAATAGATACAAATGATTTTACAAGTGAGGATAAGTAATAAGTGGTGTGTAGTACGGAGATTGTAGAAATACGCCTAAGTTTGGATGTTTAAGTATACATGCGATTAAGGAAGAAATACTGAATCAACAAAAGAGGAGGATCATGCTTATAATGCTATATGAAATGATGTTGTTTTCGAAGAGGTACATACTGGGAAATTGAAATAGAATCTCTGGTAAGATATGTGTTCCATGAGAAAGAAAGTACGGGCATGATGATGGCCTACACAAAATATGATTTTGTGATGATCATACGCGGAACCCCATTAATGGACAGGAACAGGGATAGAAATGTTATCTAGAAACTATTGGAATGTAAATAGCATTAGTGAATGTTCTTACTTGGAAACTTGACGTGAATGCAATTAGGCGAGATGTAAGGATTTTGGAAGGTATATACATTACCTAATACCTTATGGCGAGGGTGTTTTGACCTTCTTCACATGATATGTCTTAATCTTATCGAAATCCTAGGAAATCTTATTGAGATCCTATGCAATGTGGAAGCTAATTTTTGCGAAGTCTTTGAATCGATTAATAAGAAAGTATAGGAATTGGAATTATGAACAATATGGAGGGAAAAGAAAATGACCAATGAAGGAACAAACCCGAATGACCAAATAGTGAGTTAAAAGTGAATATTGGAGTTGCATTCGTACGAAAGAGTCATGCATAAGAGTCGAAGGGCTATTGAGAGTGTATACATTTGTTGATATCACGATTCCACTATATAAGTGGATTTGTGAATTTGAGAGAAAATTTGGTCCATTTTCTAATTAAAGAGATGAATTATGAGCATAAGGACCCCATGTTGTAGAGTAACGTGATTTCAGTTACATGATAGCAATTAGTGATGATGATCATAGACCGTATTCCGATTGTGCTTTAGAAATGTAAGATGAGATTTTGACTAATTGTGATATCATATGTAAGTCGCATCAGTGAGGAGATCCCAACAAATGTTTGAGGAATTTATGACGGAGATTTTGTAGGAAATATATCACGTTTCCTATTAGTGATTTCGATACGATTGTTTGCAACACTATAAAGTGATTCGTGTACTGAGGACAATTTTTGTCTCGGGAGCTTAAGTCATCTATTCAAAAACTTGAAATGTGTTATACTAGTACTTGGTTGAAACGGAGACACCATGAGAGTAATATCATTTGTCATTTGGGATTGCAGATTGCCATACGATGATGTTTTATAGCCGGGACCAGAAGTATAAAAAAGTGATGTCATATACATTGAGACAACTAGCATCCTATGCGTTGATTACTGAATGCATGGAGTAGAACTTGTTACAGTAGTGATTACTTCGTTAGTTGGAGACATGTTAGGTGCAGGGGAATTCATTATAGAGGTTGACAGAACTGAATCTTCGATTGAGACAATGAATAGAGGTATAGAAAGATGTTGACTAAGCAAATGAGTACTTCCCATAAAGCTAGTGTTGTACATCGGTGCATTGAACATAAAATCCTATAATGGTATAAAACAAATTGTGATATTGCGGTCACCATTACTACTGCATTAAAGAGCACAAGAAGTCGAGTTGAAGTTTGGGTAAACCGAAGTACTTTTAAAAGTTGAGTTTAAGCTTAGTCTCACACGAAAAGTTGAGCAAGACCCCAAATTGGTGATTCATAAATTTTGGCTCTCCCTGTGAAGCTGACAAGAAATTCGGATTCTAATGAGTGAATACGGAAATGTGACCGTGTGATTAACCTACAGAGGACATTGCCTTGACTAAAATCGTCAAGAACCGTATTAAATTGAAAGTATTAATGAGTGGCGAACATGTGATTGGTTATGGAATTAAAATCAGTTATGTATCAAGGAACTGACAAAGCCTAAATCGAGGAGTTAGAACTTGTCAATTTGATCAAAGACTTTAATTGAAAAGAGACCCAATTTGCGATTAAATGAAATTATAAATGAGGATTAAGCACTGTTAGTAGAAACATAAGGAACAATCGAAGCTCTATGGTCTAGTAAGAGTACGCCGAAAGAGCAGTTGTTGATAAAGAATGTAGAACTGAGTGACTATACCTTTGAGTTGCCAGTAGTCTTAATTATCAGAGACGAATGTACAGATTTTATTTTTGAGGTCTTAGGAACATGGGATTAAGTTATCATGTAAGTGACTACAGATATAATAAGCATTAATTTGGTGACACCATTAGAATTTTCTATGAGGCATTGGATGACAAAAAGAGTCGTTCTCCATTTCAGTGCAATAGAGAGAGAACCTAGAAAAATGATTGCTAATAGTGAGTAAAATGAGTATAGAATCAAACTGAAGTGACTTATGAAAGCTAAATGGGTTAGATGAGGTGGAACCAGATCGGACAGATGGAAGATAGTAAAATGAATACATGAATTGAGTGCGTGAACACTATAGAATAGGGAATTGGCAAAGGAGAGATGAATTTGAAATAAGAGTCAATGAGATATGAAGGATAAATGAGTTTTATAAGGACCACTGGAAAAGGTAGCAATGAAGATGTATGAATCGGTCTGTATGCTACTGGTAAAAGAGGTATTGGATTTATAACACGTGATAAGTGAATAGGTGTGGAAAGAATGATCTGATCCTTAGCATACGAAATAAAGTTAGTGTCTACTCTGAAATAGTCAAGTGAGATAGCTAAGAAAGTGTGATGGGATTAAGAGACCTATCGGATTCATTCAATAAGGTTTTATGAAAGAAACCGCCCGTTTTCTTAACCAAATATTAATTTCGAGGACGAAATTTTATTAAGAGGGGGGAGTTGTAACATCCCACCCCCACTGGGAAGGGTAAAATAGTAATTTAGAAAGGGGCCGAGAGTGTTTAGTATTGGGTTGCAACATTTATGCATATCATTGCACGTATAGTGAAATTGCATATGAACTTGACCGTATATGCATTCATGACATTTCTCGGTATTTGTGCCTAAATGGGATTTTATTTTGGAAAATGTGGTTTATGGGCTTGAAAATTTTTTTTGGAGTGGATTGTTAAGTGTTTTATATTTTCAGAGAATTTTAAGAATTTTTCTAGAATTTTCTGAAAAAAATTTCTGGACCGGGAAAAAAAACCTCCAAGTGGTGAACCGGTTGATTTTCGGTATCGAAAATTTCCGTCCAATGGTGCTGGAATATTGGGTACATTATTTAGGGATTGAAATTGCAACCATTGGAATTGAATAGGTCAAAGATTCATTTCATTAGGGTTTAATTTTATTAAAAGTTTGTCTTGTTCTTATTTTGTCCTTTTCTTCTTTACCATGGACTAGTGTCAAATTGACACATATCACTCTCATTTAATGGATTCTAGTGTTCTCGGTGGTTCCAATTGAAAGAAAGAAAAATGTGGTTATTTGGCTTTGTTTTGTCCTTTTCTTTCTTAACTTGGACTAGTGTCTAGTTGACACATATCATTTGCATTGAATGGTTGCTGTGGTTCTCGATTATTCTATTGGAAGGAAGGAAAGATGATTTATTTGTTTTATTTTTTCATTCACCACGGCACTTTCAATCCATTTGCAACAAACAAAAGAGTTCCTCGCTTTTGTAGTCTCCTCCATCAAACTCTCCTCTTCATCCTCTTCATAAAATTTTCAAAAATCCTCCAACTTAAGTGCTTTACAAAGCTTCCTACCTTCTTATCATAGTGGTTGTCGTGCATGGTGTGGAGGAATAGAGGAGTTAGTGCAATAAGTTGAACGATTGAAGAGTTGAAAACTTGATAAGGTAAGTTTTTGTTTTAAGCTTTGGTTGTTCATTTAATAGATGAAGTGGTAGTTAGACGCATTAAATGGGAATTATTGTGCATGAATTATGATGTATTGTGCATTAATTTCATAGAGCATGGCTTGATTGTTTGGGTTCAAATTCATGATTGTTGATGATGCGTGAAGGAGATTGGTTTTAGCTTGGTTTTGACTTGATTTTTGGGAGGTGAGATAAATGGAAATTGAAGGAAAACCAATTTTTGCGTATGCTGCCATTTATAAGACTACTTGGTTAAGTGAAGATCTTGATGAAATTTTGGCAAATTACTTGACTAATTGGGATGTTTATTGGTTTGGAAAAAGTATGGAAATGATAGGATTTGGTTTAGGTGTAAGACCTGGAAAATGCAAATTGATCATGGTTTAATGTTTTTTCCATAAATAGTTGTTTGGTTAAGCAATTGAGGTGAGGTTTGTCCTAGATTAAAATTGAGTCATTTGGCTACAATCTTTGTGAAGGAAGCACTGTCCAATTTTGATTAGAAGAGTGTTGAATCTTGCTTTGAAAGTGAAGCATAGGTGCAGTATGAACAGTAATTCGAGCTTGATGACCTGAACTTTTGATGAATTTTTCTAGATTGCTTGAGGCTGAATTGGTAAAATTGGTCTTAATGAAAGTTGAAGCCTATCTTGTTAGCTTTCCATTTCCACTGATTTTGCAATTTTTCGGTATGTACGTTGGGATTTATGAATTGTTAACTATTGACTGGTTATGTGCATTTTGGGGTGAAACCTAGCTATAAGTGTAGGTTTTGTGAGTATTGTGATTGGAAGCAAATTTAGAGATTTCTCTAATTTGAATTGGCTCAAGTGAGCTTCTAGAAAGTTATATAGGAAGCAATTGTCTTGAAAATGAGATATACTATATTATTTTTGGATATCAAAATTGGGATTTATGAATTTTCAAAGATTGGACTTAAGTTAGGTCATTGACTAGTGATCAGGGTAGCCACTTGCATGACAGCTCTGAGTTTATTAGAGATGGAATTGGCTGTTAAGCCCTTCATGAGAAGTGTAGTATTCTGTTTGATCTTTTCATGGGTATAAAGTATGCAAATTTTTTACATTTGTACAAGAAGTTATGCTTTTGGAAAATTGCTGTTTAGTTCAGGTGATTTCAGTGGGCAGAATCATTCATTGAATTGTTTGGCCTACTTAGCAATTGAATTTGATTTCATGTTGTTCATGAAAGTTTTAGGTCACATTCTGATATTTCATTTGGCATAAAGCTTGTAATTTTTAGAAAAGGGAATAAGAAGTTATGGATTTTACAAAATGTTGCACTGTTTTGAGAGGCATTGTGAAGGCAGTAACTTTGAGTATCTTTTTGACACCCTTAGAGGTGCAATTAGTTTTTGTGTCCTTCATGAAACTTGTAGAGCTCTCTTTTCTCTATAAAATAGATATCAATTTTGTTCAATTTGGAATTCGGAGCAAGGAGTTATGAATTGTGAAAGTTGGGATGTCGATGGACATTTGTCCAAAATTGCCATTGTAGTAGCATAAGTCGACTTGCACCCTCAGATAAGTCGAATAGAACATATACAGTAGCATAAGTCGACTAGGATTCTCAGGCAAGTCGACTAGCTAGGATCATATATTTTCCTTATTTTGCTTATAACTTGTCCATCCGACCTCCGATTGACCTAATTCTCGAGGCATCGGATTCGTGAATCATTTAATTTCATTTCTATGTGAAAGTGGGAATTTTTAAAGGCAAAATTGACGGAAATTGGTTAGGTGAAAGTGAGGGAATCGGGTAGCAATTTTTGGCCCTTTTGACGTCCGAATTGAGCGATTTTAGTGTCTATGGTTTCTTTGGACATAGGGGAACATTTTTACATTATTATTTATGGAATGATACTGGAAATGTCACGAACATGCATTGTACGCATTTTCATTGATACATGTGCATCTTTAAATAGTTCTGCCTGTACATTTGGTAATGTGTATGCAATTGCACTGTTATAGAGACTCATTTGGAGCGTCGATCCACCGATGTTACTGAGTCTTCCAGATATTTAGCTCGGAAGTACAGGTGAGTAACCTAGTTGGTTTCTCAATTTTTGACTATTAAATGTTCTGTACTTGGAATTCTGTGTTGAATAATGATGAGTATGTGAATTTTTATGTTTGAAATATCGGACCAAAGGTCCGAGGGATTAAGTGATTGGATATGTCAATGTGATTGTTTGTGAATGGGAAAATTTGTCTATGACTGAAATACCGGACCGAAGGTCCGAGGAAATGGGAATTTGACATTGAAGTATTAATTGACTGAGATTGAGAAACTTTTATGTTTCCAATATGATATGACTGTTTCAATTATTGGTTTTGACTGTATTGCGATATATTGGGCATATTGCATTTTATGCACAGATACATGAACAGATAATGATAGTTGTGACCTGAGTCGCCACTGTTACTGAAACGAGCCTCGAGCTCGAATGGAGTTAGTGCATACCTAGAGGGCTCTCCTACTCCTTAGACGTGTCTATTGAATACTGATCACTGTTTATGCGCTCGGTCACAACACTGAAATAAAATGGGAAAGTGTCCCATATTCATTGCATACACATTGTGATGATTGAATACAGTGAATGAGAAATAGGTAAGAGTGCATGAGAATTTGTAAACTGCTATAGGGTATTCTGAATGTGTTATGGTGATATGTTGTACGCTATTTGCGTAATGCATGAATTGAGTCAACCATCGATGATGGTTTCTCATTGAGTTCGCAAAACTTACCCAAAATTTGCAACTATTTTTTAGGCCTTGAAGATTACTCCGTTAGACACGGGAGTATGCCTACTGCATGCTAGGAAAAGATAGGGGTCGGGATCAGTTCGCGTCTGCATTAGTGTCATCTTACTTTTATACAATTATGGATTCTGCATTTTTCTGAAAAATAGTGTTGTAGTTCTAGTGGGCCCCAAATGGGCTATTGTAATTTTATTATTTGTAATGTGACCACTGAAATGTTTATGAATAAAATTGGGCCCAATGTGATTATGGATTTTTGTGCATTCGATGGCTAAATATTGTGACTGTATTATGATGACCTAAAATATCAAAAAAAAATTATACTGAATGTTTGACAGTATTTGAGTACTCTAACATACCACTCTCATGAGGTATGGACTCGGATATCACCCACGATATCGGGTTCGGGTCTTGTGGGAGTGGGGTGCTACATATTTACTTTTCGAAAAGGTTAAAGATGTGGGATTATACTAAAATTTCATGTTTTGACTTCCTTTCATCATTTATTTTTAGTTGTTAAGTTATTTTGGAAGGATTTCAAATTTAAGGCTAATTAAGGCCGATTTATTTTCATTAGTTAAGGGAATCATTCTTTGTCAAATCTTTCCTATGTAGTTATGTTTAAGAATATTCCATAAGACATTTCCTTATAGGATTTTCATCATTTGGTGCCTATTTAAATAGGTGATATGGTGTATTATGAAAATTATCTCATCGTCAATAAAATTTGAGTATTTCTCTATTGTGAGAGCTTTCTCTAGATCCTTTGGTCAATAACTAAATCTAGTCTCTTGAAGTTAACTTATAGTGATCAACTTATAACTTTGGTTCCAATCAATAACTTAGGTTGGGGTCGAGTTCTTTTCTTGATTCAAAAAGAATTCTAGAGTTTTCTTTTCCTTACTGATTTTAAATTTTAAGTGTTCCTTCACCAAGCTTCGTATCAAATACCTAAAATAAAATTATAAGGTGGCCATCAAATAACTTCCCTTAGGTCTATAAAAGAAAGACTCTCCAATGTTATCATCAAATGCAATAAACAAGTTATCATATCAATTTTTAAGTCTACAATTAAAGATTATTGGGAAATGGCAATGAGAAGTGGCCAACACTGTCCATTATTAGGCCAAACTCACAAAAAACACTATGACAAATCCCACAATGCTATATAAATTAGTTTTAATTTTTATGCAACAAAAGTAACTTTAAATTGACATAATTTATATGCCTCAATCAATTAACCAAAATTATGTAACTTCAAGCACGTACAAATTATAAGATTAAGGGGTTACCTTTTAAAAGATGATGAAAATTGATTGAAATTCATGATTCCATAATAGTTGCTGCAGCACAAGATCAAACAACAATAGAAAAGCGTAAGGTTCATTGAATCCAATTCACCAACTTCTGTCATACACAACCATATAGTTCCTAAATTGACAATTAAAATAATACCATAAAAATAAATTAATTAGGTCAACTTCTCTCATTTGCATAATATGATATTACCATAATGCTTTCACAATAATATTTATAGCTAAAATAATCATGCACAACTAATGCATCAATAGATGCATATGTTATATGTAATTAAACACCACTAATTTTAAATTATAATATTAACATCAATATGGATTCTAGAGAATGAATATCATCAATTTGTCACTCATTATAAAGGAAGGGTTAAAAATATTTTAAAAATGATAAAATATAAAACAACACTCCAAATGAAACAAAGAAAATTAAGTTCCTAGCAGTCCTATAAGAGAGATATATTCTTGAAACACAAATATAGGTAAGCCTTTAGTTAGTGGATTTGATGACATGCTACTTATAGACATGTGTTTGATAGTAGTTATAGACTCTATAACTTTTTTTTATCAAAGTAGAACTTAATATCAATAAGCTTTGAGCGAGATGTAGCACCCCACTCACACAAGACCCGAACCCAACATCGATGGGTGATATCCGAGTCCGTGCCTAGCGAGGATGGCATGCTAAAACACTCAATTATTTAAAAATCAATAATTTTTTAATATAATCAAATACAAGAAAATAAGTAATCAATTTAGGCCCACTGTCTTCCATAACATTTTCAATCATAGCAGTACAAACATCAGAATTTCAATATCTATTTTGGCTCGTCACAAATACAAAACACTATTTTATAAAAATTGTGGAATATAAATTTATAACAGAATAGGATAACACTAATGCAGACGCGTATTGATCCCGACCTCTATCTTTCCCTTGCATGCAGTAATTATACCCCCGTTTGCCTAACGAGGTATTCTTCTGAGTCCTGAAAAATATTTGTAAATTTTGGGTAAATTTTGTGAATTCAGTGAGTGACCATCATCAATGGCTCACTCATTCACATAACGCATAATTCACATTTCACATTCAATTTTGCACTTCACATTCAATACACTTAATCATTCATTTTATGCATATGTAGTGCACATGAGACTCACTTTCTATTTATTACTTTGTTGTGACCGAGTGCTTAAACTGTCCCATATAGGGCTCATTGATAGCTGCCCCATATCCGCTTGGGAGATACGAGGCTCATTAAACGTTGAGCCTGAGGCTCTGAATCACTTTTGAACTCGAGGCTCATTTTCACTTGTTGAGCTTTAAGCTCTGATCGTTGGCTACTCTGGTCACAACTGCCATTATATTTCATGCATTCATGCAATGAAATGCATCAATCACATTTGCATATTCTCATTCAATCATATTCATATATCATCGAATTTTAGTCTAGTATTCAACATTAAAGTTGAGGAAACACTTTCATTCATTTGCAAATGCACATTCAAACACATTTATCATCGGATCGTGGCCCGACAATTAACAATCAAAGTAGCACTTCAATATCCCAATCAATCATCACAATCATCGGACCTTCTATCCGGAATCGACAATCAAGACACATTCATATCGACATTCAGTAATCAATTAATACAAAAAATCAAACCAAACAAAACAAACAATAAAATGAGACCATCTAGGTCAACTCACAATACGCTCCAATTTAACAATTGCTTCCAAATTTTGGAGATGTTTGAATGCGAACGTTCTAACCTGCACAATTCATTTATGTAATACACATTTCACATACGTTACAACTTTGCACAATTATAATTGTTCAGTAATGCACATGTATGAAACGAACTATGTATAATGCATGTTCATGACAATCCCGGGTATCTTTCCTTTAATTACACTAGAAAATCATTCCCATTTCAAAACTCATCTAAGTATAATTTATACTTAGGTTTATGCCTTACTAAAACCATTAAAATCTCCATTCCTTTCTCATTGACTCACTTCAAAAAAAAATTCCAAGTCACACTTTCGGGTCTACTGTTCACATTCAATTAGAAAACAAAAATAATGTAATTTGGTA
Organism: Erythroxylum novogranatense; assembly: GCA_029891385.1. Lineage (NCBI taxonomy): Eukaryota > Viridiplantae > Streptophyta > Magnoliopsida > Malpighiales > Erythroxylaceae > Erythroxylum > Erythroxylum novogranatense. The sequence goes on along the minus strand of JAIWQS010000191.1, from coordinate 77,734 downwards.
ATACTATCTTCTAAAAAAGTGTTCCTATATGTCTTATCTTTCCATTGATACCAACATCACTCAATTTGGTTTAGTAATTCAGAAGATATGTCTCAAACATTATCCGGTTATCCAAATTCAAAAACAAAGGTACTATATACAACTTCCATCCAAGAATTCAATATCTTAGAGAAAGAATTGAAATTCTACTTCTTAATACAATTTGTATACCTATATCTCTAGTTTACTCCAAATTAAAAATCATTTCATTTGGAATTCTATAGATCAAGATATCATTAAAATACTGAAGCATATTCAGTGAATATATCTAATTCATACTCTTCCCACCGATACCCTCACTTTGATTCAATCAATAATTTTCAAATCAATTTATAATACTACAAAATTTTATGGAGAGGTATAGGGATGTTTTATGAGTCCAATGCTTTAAAAATTATGTCATTTGAAGGTTGGATGAAGAAGTTATAGCCAAAACACTATCAGATGTTCATCAGCCTCCCAAAACTTCTTTGCTAACTCCCCTTTGCACGATAGCGACATTCATTCCTAAAAGCCAATGTTGCTATCATGCAAAAGCACGACAACGACCTTCACCTTTGAACCCCCAAAGTCGCTATCGTGCAAAAGCATGATAGCGACAACCACTCTTAAGCCTGAATCACATACCCAAGTTTTAGTTTTCATAACTTTTGATCCCGAACTCCAAAAATTGCAAACTTTATATCAATAGAAAGTTTAAGGAAAGATATATAATTTCTATGAAGACATTGAAAACAAATTTTGCTTATATAAGGGTCAAAATTTCAAACCAATGCAGCTGTCCCGAATACCCATCCTATGTAATATCACAGACTGTTGGACCCCGAACTTTTCTTGAAACTTTTGAAGTATAAATGTGACATTAGATGAGGAATTTGTGGTGAATTATTTGTGTGCAAAGAAAAGACAACTCAAGAATGTGCTTTGTTATATGAGGTGAATTTAGCAAGTTGATGATGAGAGAGTATAAGCGCGTAGATATGCTTTTATTATCGATGTCTATGATTAATTGTGGGCTAAAGTATGGTTTTGAGTTTAAATGAAATTGATAGCGAATACATTGTTGGAAGTTAAAAATCAAGAAATATAGAGGAAAAAATTATGAGAATATGAAGAATTGAGAAAGTTGACTTTTTAGAGTAGAGAGTTGACTTTATGATTTAAGTAGAATTTGAGAAATGATCTCCATGGAACTTGTAGATTATGTTGGAAGTTTTTTTGTCACCATGAAGTTTGATATTTTTCGATATCGGGAGTGAAAGTTATGATCAGTCAAAGTTAAGTATTTGTGAAAATGTTCATAAGTGTACATTTAGGTGTGTAATGTGATTTGAGACAAAGTATGGACAGATATGTTTTGAATTGAGTTCAGTAATCTACATGAAAGTCATAGGAGATTATCCTAGCTTTTCAAGGATGTACAATAAATTATTTCTAGTTGTGGAATTTAGAAGTTTGGATGTGATATAGGATGAAAAATTCTGGCAGAATTCTAGTTTGAGGTTGCAATTACTTTTAAGTCCTTCATGAAAGTTTTAGATTATGCTCTGATCTTCCCACTACTGTCAAGTGTGGAAATTAGGGACCATGAAATAGGAAGTTAAGATTTCTACAAGTTGTGGTTACTGTTTAGGGTGATCCGACCCTTGTCGTTCTTTTGCTTCTAACTTTTCCGACCGACATCCGATTAACCCGATTTTCAAAGCGTTGGATTCCTAAGACAATTACCTACATCATGATAGGAAATTATGATTGTTCTGATATTGATTGAGTCAAGATGAGTTAGATATTTTCTAAGCAAGTTTCACTATTTTGATGATAATCTTGAGTCAGAAAGATCCTAAAGTCGATTATTGTTTCTAAGTAAATTAGAGGCATGGGACTACAAGTTATCTGAAGGAATTAAATTCTAATTTAGTCCCTAAGATTTTCAATTTCTGAATTGAAGTATGAAAGTGATAAGATTTTATAGGGGCATTTTGGGCACGATACTTAAGTTCAAGAGTATTATGGCTTATGTGGGAGGGAAAATGGACATTTCCACCCATAAGAGTATGAATTATAAGAGGAAAGAAGAAAGAGGAATTAGAAATAAGAAGAAGAGGAAGAGAAGTCGTGGTCGTGGAAGAGAGGAAGAAGAAGAGAAAAGAGAGGGAAGGTAGGCTTTGGGGATCCTCAAGATTTCAAGGACTTGAAGCATTATCAAGTATGAGCTTATTCATTTTTATTTGGGTTAGATGAAACCCTAGAATAGCTTAGAATGTGTAGGTTTCGCCAGTGGAGAAGTTTATGGAAAAATGGTTAAATCTTTTAGGGTTGATGATCATGTTGTTGTTATGAATGATTTTGAGGTTAAAATGAAGTTTAGGAGGTGTTTTAATGTTTAGATGTGTTTATAATTGAAAGATGGAGGATTATGGTTGAGAAAAGTGAAAAAATGAGTTACGGAGCTTTCTCGCCGCCGCACGTCGAGACCTGCAGATGAGCACGTCGCGGCGCTGCTGCTGTCATGACGCAGCTTCCATCTTCTCGTCGCGGCGAACGACCATTTTCCTGCTGCGACATGCTTTGGTATTTTGGGAATAACTTTTGATGAAGATGTCCAAATGAGGTGATTCTTTTTGTGTTGTAAACTAGAGACATAGGGCTACAAGTTTCATGAAGAAATGAAGTTCTGAATCATTCTCTAAGAATCTTAAAATGTGGATGGAAGTTGAGCATGAAATTCTTGTTTCAGTTTTGGTTGTAGTTTGAATGGTTAAAGTTTGATTTTCCGATTTCTACCCCAAATTTATTGGAATTTTGGTTATTTGGTTAAGGAAACCAAGTGAGACAAGAGGAAAAAGAGGAGAGACATACCTAAACAAGTTTATAAGCAAGGAATTCAGGTGGGTTCATGTTTATAATAAAGTAAATAAGTCACTCATTGTTTTGTTCAAATCAAGAAAGAATTAATGCATTTAAATTGCATCATCATGATTGCATTACATACTATTATGAATGATTATAGGTTGTTATATGATTTGCATTCATGAATTATGAAAAGGATTCAAAAAGGGGTTTTTCTCCTTTCAAGAATACATGTACATGAAATCATGTTTTACGACTTATGACAAGCAAGTGCCAGTTTGGCAAACAAGTTTACAAGAACATGAATCATGCATAATTATGTGGGTTTGCCGTATGTCCCTCACGAATAGTCAAGTGCACATTGACTCATGAAAAGGCTTCTCCCGCCTGCCCGCTAGTGGCACAGGGTTTCTCATAAGGATTCCCTCACGAAACTACATCTACACATCAACATTTCGATGGCATGTGTAGTACGTCATGAATCAGGGACAACCCAAACCATTATGCTATGTTATGTGCTTATTATCTGTTGTTATGTTTCATGCATTCATGTTTTGAATTCCACTCATGAATTGTTTCAAGATCAAGCAAGAATGGCTTTTACATACACAATTACTATGATTTCAAAGTGTACCACGGCAATGAGTTATCTTTTGGAAATAGTTTTGCTTATTCTTTATTATAAATGTGTATCCACGAGCTGTAAAGCTCACCCCCCTTTTATCCCCATCTCCAGGTATCAAGAGGGAGGTCGGATGAAAGCATGTCTAGATGTCCGATCGTTATGCTTATGATTGGCCTTTAAGTTAATCTGTTGTAAGATTTAGATCTTTGGCATGTCGAGCATTTTGGGTTTTGATATTGATGTTATAAAATGGCTTCAATGCCTCTAAGGTTTTGTAAGCATGTATATCATGATGAAATTGATTTATGGATTTGTATATACAATGGAAAAGTGAATTATGGTTTGTGACCTGATTATGAAACTTATGTATTTGAATTGAGATATGGATGAATGTGAGATTGATGTATATAAGTTCGCATGAATTCATTGAGGGATTTAAGTTACTATTTGATTTAAATGTCAAGAGTATGAATGAATATGAAGGAGAATAAGTATAAGATTTGTTAATGATGAGATTGAGCTATTGCATGATTGCGAAGAATGTTATGAATCGAGTTTGATTGAGGATTGGTTTAGTCTAAAGGTATTCCAACGCTAGTTCTTCTCAGTTACACGTTCTCGGATGTCAAAATTTTGTTTCAGTTCGATCGAACCATTTGTTGTTTTGGACCGTTCGAATCGATTATGTTTCTATTCCTACGATTCGATTTGCTTTCGATTCCTTCGCTTTTGATATGATTTGATTTCATGGATTTTATTTTTGCCAAGTACAAGTTTGCTCACGTTATGCACATGTGTTTCGATTATGTTTTCAAGATTGGGTTCCAGAAGCGGGATCCAACGTATATGATTCTATTTTTCTAGTTGGGGTTCCAAACCGGAACCCAACATAGGTGGTATCAAAGCAAGAAAGGATTTCCAGGAACCACGCTTTAGATGTATGATGATCTTAAGTTTATGTTGTTGGGTTTCGAAAACGGGATCTAACACAGACTTCTAGATATCATATCTCTCAACTCCAATGTCCAAAAATTTCATACTTTATATCAATGGAAAGATAAAATCAAGATCTATAACTATTATGAAGATAATTTTGTCAAAATATGCCTAGATAAACATAAAAATTTCACGAAAGTTTCATATCAAAACTTAACACTCACTGTTCATTCTCAATAAATTTCCAAACTTCATTCTCTAAAATCCAACACTTCAAATTTTTATTTCTAGTTTTTCTACTCCATTTCAATCAAATCATTCACCATACCTTCATCATATTCATGCTCTGTCACCTTTTTTGCATTTTCAACTTTCATTTTCAATCACTATTCTTCCTCTCAACTTTCATTTAAACACTTATTCCTATCTCAAACCATCATTTTAAAACTACCCTTCAACTTAAATACCACTTTCTTTATCATCCCTAAAGCTTCCTTCTACTTACGTATATACATGCATATATATATATATATATATATATATATATATATATATATATATATATATATATATATATATATATATATATATATATATATATATATATATATATATATATATATATATATATATATATATATATATATATATATATATATATATATATATATATATATATATATATATATATATATATATATATATATATATATATATATATATATATATATATATATATATATATATATATATATATATATATATATATATATATATATATATATATATATACATATATATATGTATATATATATATATATATATATATATATATATATATATATATATATTCATGTGAAGTAAAACAAGAAACAGAGTATACCACCTTTTCATTCTTTAATTTTCTACACTCACTTCATATACCATTTCATTTCTATTTCCAACTCTAAAAATCATTTTTACATCACTTAATCACTAACAATCCATCAAATACTAAGTTAACACTAAAACCAAAATTTCTTCCCATCTATACTGTGTTCATGAATATATACACGTAAACATCATTTTTCATGCATATGACAGTAATTCATCAAATGTATTTCACAAATCCCCAACTCTACAGAATTTATTCACTACTTACTTGTTAAAATTCCAAGATCTTCAACTATCTCCAAAGCCCTAACTCCATGCAAAATCACGTACTTCTCTGTGAAAAATGACCAGCTTTTGGTTTTCCTTAGGTAGAAAAACCAAATAGCAATGTGATAGAGATATGGGATGAGGAAACACAAAGAAATCTCTTAAAAGAATTTTTGATGAACAACTTCGTATAGTGGAAAGAAATCCGAAGAGGATGACTATGAAGGAGGAACTTTAATAACTCACTAAGCCTTTTTAACTCTCAGAGAACCCTATTAACGAATTATAAAAGCAACTTCCTAATTAGTGACACTTGTCACTTTCTTAATGACTAAACTCTAACTTAGTTTCTTTTGAAACTAACTCCATTAATTCCATCTTTACAGTTCAAGTATCTCCAATATCCTTTTAATTCCTTTTTCTAATTTTCCAAAATATTCTATAATTTCCAAAAATTCATTAAAATTCACCAAAATTCAAAAATATCACAATTCTAATAATCAATAATATTTCCAATATAAATAAAATTGAATTCTCAAAATTTTCCAATAATCACAACTCAATCCAATTATACCCTAATTATTCATTAATACATATACATTTATTTTCATGCAGAAAAATTTACTGTTCATGTGTATGTATATGCCATATTATACATGAGTATGAAAATACTTTTCTAAGCTCTCATTTGTCACTCTTATTTACTATTCTAATCTCCCCGCAGGTAACGGGATGTTACACAAGAAGTACTCCTAGTGTTCTGAGAGAAAGATACAGATAAGGAATTATCACAATGTAATTTTCATGGCCTCAAAATAGAGTCTATAACTTCCAATGTTAAAATAAATTATACAATCATATTTCAAGACAAGTGGCCTCAAAGTATGTCATATACTCTACCTCCATAATCAAAGAAGTTATAAGTGATTGTTTAAAACTTTCCTATGAAACATCTCCTTATGTCATTATAAATATGTAATTATAGGTGAATTTCTTATCATCTACATAGCCTCAGATAATTGGAATCATTAAAATTAATCATTTCAAGAGTGTTGGTACAACAATATGTCAATATAAGATTTTGGTATCCTAAAGAATCATCAAAATCCTTTTCCTTTTGAAATTCTACTTTTACTTTGAAGGCTTTAAAGGTTTTCAAAGAATTAGGCTTCTCATGAATGAGCTCAACAACACTATAATAGGAAAAATTTGAAAGTAATAAAGTACTTATAAATGACCTATCATCAAGGAGTAAAAGTCCTATAAATATCATTAGAGATTAAACCAAGTAGTTTTGTATCAAATTTAGTATTTCTAACATTAACAATCAACTTTCTTTTATGTAGTTGAAATAAGTTTCAATATTTGAAAATTCAAGGTCTTGCAGAATCTCACCCTTCATCAACCTTATATTCTTTGCTTAGAAATATGGCCCATTTGCTTGTTCTATATAATGGAAGATTTCTCCTAATTTAAGGTATATATGTAACTTCGTCTAACTCTAAAAAAATGTCTTGTAATAAGTTGTGACTTTATTGTCCTTAAAAAATCAACTTTGGTTCTTGTATCGTCGCCCATATATACATGTTATCCATATTATTTGAAATCTTTCTGATTGTCATCCTATATTAGGAATTAGTAAGATGGATTGTAGCACCAGTTTCTAATCACCAAGAATTGTAAGGCACATTAACAAAATTGGATTCTACGTAAATCATCATGAAAATATTACTTTATTTTTAGTCTAGCATTAAAAATTTTTAATTTACCTTCTTGTGCCCAAACTTCTAGTAATAATTGAATTTTCCTTCCAAACCCTCATTCTTAAAAGCAGTGGATGCTAAGGTTTTTGTTAATAGTACTATTTGGTGTAGGTTTCCTTTTCTAACTACTGTAATTTGAGGTTGTAACTATTTTCATGCTTCTTGCCCTTTATTTCTAAATGTCATCTTTGGTGGACCCTGTTTTCGGAGCCCAACAATCTTTTCGAATATCATAAGATGTGAGCGTATTCCAAGAAAATCACCTTAGTCATTATTGGTTCATCTTCATTCTCATAAAATCCCAATATTTTTCCTCACAATTTGCTCAATAGCGTGCCCACATAAAATTAGTCACCATAGTCTGTTAGTAGTGTGCCCTAGGCCAATGAACATTTGTGATTCATGTATTAACATTATGATTTGTTAATAATATATTATGAGGTATTCCGTTTCATATATGCATGTATTTCATTTATGTAATGTGATTTACATTCCATGAATGGTATTAAACTTATGTCATCAAGTATGTGACTTGATAGTAAAACCATAAGTGTTATAATACTATTCTAGATCGTCTCTAATCGATCATTATTGGTGAACAATAATGAATTAAGGCTAGTATATGTTCGATTGATGATCACGCTTTATCGATCATGGATATGAGGTATCAAATCGAAACATAGATATATGTTAGAGAATATATATTGATCGACCCAAAAGAGAATACTACATGGTTTCATGTCATTAGTGATTCTCAATATGGTTCGACTTTAGTCCTTCGACCAAGTCATCATGGTTCCTCACATGAGGAATTCGTGTTTTGATATTAGACTAAGTTATTTTAACCTAATAACAAATACCTTATGTTGGACATCAAATGAATCATGCGGAGGGATGTGAATGACGAGATGGAATTTGTACCTTCTTAAGTGAGAGAGATATCATTTGGGCCTCTTGACAAGTGTGATCAAGAAATGCATGGTCGTGCTCAAATGAATTGATGAAGAGTCATCAATGTCATTTGTTATAATCAGTCAACTTGGGGATCAAGAAACTATGATTAATCAAAGGTTGACATGTATCATGCCTTATGATTAATCTTGATATCGTGTTACAAAAGGACTGAGCTTATAACCATAGTTACAGGTTAAATCAGATTATCGATCCTCATTTGATTTGGGTAGTCATAATGTCTTGCTAGAGGCCGCTTATGACTTATGGGCCTCAAGTGTAATCGCCCATTGCCAACATCAAATGAGCCTTGTGGTCGCATACAAAGAGTGATGTGATCTGGCTTATTCTTCGGGCCTAATTTATTAGGTATTGAATAAATATATTTAGATATATTTATTGGGCTAGATTGAATTAAGTTGTCGCTTTAGTATATATGATATAATGGGCAAACTTAATAGGGCCTGAATGAGATTAGGTTTCTCTATAAATAGAGAAGCTTAGGTCTCATTAGGTTAACGACACAATTGTCGAAACCCTAGCCGCCATCCAAGAGAAAGATCGCATGCTCGCTCGAAGGTTTTCAGACGTGCTAGCACACTACACCGTAGCTTTCGGATCGTGCATGCGCGTGGGATACCGATAGAGGGCATTAGCGATTTGCGTGTCTTGAAATCTGAAAAGAAGAATCCACCCACGAAAATAGGGTATTTTCGTTAATCCTTCGTGTTTTCGATTATACGTGATATTCTTGTATGGTCTTTTCCGCAGCGTATTGTGAATACTCGAACCGTACGCGATCCAACATACTCAAACTCATTTCTCCTATTTGTGAACAGAATTTGGAAATCTTCAAACAAGAATTTCAATTTGGCTTCTTCAAAGAAATCATAGCTCTAAGCCTCTATTTTATTTTGAAGCAAGGATCACCTCCATCGGAGCTATATAGCTCAAGATATGCTTAAAATTTCAAAGTGTGTTTATACCTCAATCATGCTCTCTAAACTGACCTCTCACTTTCTTACAACCAAACTTTTTCAAATCAACACAAAAACCACCAATTATATGTCTTAGGTATCTATCACTTCAAGAATCACTTCATTCGAAGGTCAAATAAGGAAGTTATGGACAAAAGAATCCAACATGTTTCTGTCCTAAATCATTTTGTACCTCTCTTGGCGCAATTGTCATAACTTTTTCCACAAATGTCTGATTAGTTTCGTTTTTAGATGGTTGGAAAGAAGACATCGAGATCTACAATTTCTATAAAGACCTCAAAGCGAGATTCAGCCTATAAAGTGGTCAAAATCGTGATTTACTGTAGCTGACCTGAGGATGTCCGTTATACCACACAATCAACCATATATATAACATTCATATAGGCATACATATCGTAATGAAAGTTCAACATATACAATTCAATTCACATTCCACAATTCAAAACATCACCACATGTGACATATTGGATGAAATTTCAATTCATAGCATAACACTCAAATGTCAACATAACTTGGCATATTAAAATGCAAATGCACACCCAATTGGCTCGAGGGTTCCGTGGAACAAAACGGAGAAACCAAAATTTACACCGTGAATGAAACGAATCTATTTTTTAGATCTCGTGGGCTACAAGCGGGCAACCGGGAGAAGGCTTTACGACGACGTGCACGTGACTATGAAATGATTCCTCTCTCGCCCAAACGCAATCAATTTTCATGCTCAAATGAATCATTCATAATTTCACATTCTCATACTTTTTTTCTTTTCATTTAATCAAAATGCCATAATGCAAGGCATAGCATAATCATGCTCACAATTCAATTCTTATCAAATGTCCTACATTTTGAAGCAACTTCACAACACAACATTTCAATGCAAGCCATTTAGCACACAATACACAACAATGCAATTTACTCATTGCACAATAACTATAAATAAATTACCCACCTTATAACTCTTGAAATCCAAATTCAACAGTTTCCTTCCTCTTACTCTTGGGTAGGTTGTCCTTGATTCCCTAACACAACCAACATTGTCATTTAATTCCAATTTAAATGAAAATTTCCCAAATTTCCATAATCACAACAAAACAAAATTAACCCTAATCAAGCTCAAGTTTAACCTACCTATAGTCCATCTAGGTTAGAAAACTCAAAACCTAACTTAGAAACCCAAAAACTCAATGTATCTCTCCATGTTCTTCTTCCTCCAACCATTCCCAACACAAACCTCTTTCTCTCTCTACAACTTCTCATTCACAAAACCCCAACCTATTTCTTTACCAAAGCATGAAGAAGATGAAGAACTTACCTTGAAAGCCTTGATTTCTTCTTCTTTCCACAATTTTCCTCCCTTTTCCCCCTAGCTTTTCAGTTTTTCCCTCTTCTTGTTCTTCTCCCTCACGTTTTTTTCTCTCTTCTCTAAGGCTTCCACGACACTCTCTCTTCTTTCCTTCTAATTCATTAATTCAATCCCTTGTTTTACTCCTTTTCTTCCAATATTGCCCCCCCCCCTCACTTGGGCTTTCCAAGTTTGTCCTTATTTTGTTAGGACCCCAAATCCAGAACCCAACTACTTAATCCGAAACCCTCACACCTATATAAAAGTATAAGGTCCATGAACGTCCTCCGTACAAAACTCGTAAGATTCATCGTAATTATCCTCCAATTATCATAATAATCTGCTTAGGGCCCATAACGAAATCCGATACTAAAAAGAAATTCTATATCTTTAGGGCAAATAGAAACGAACCTTTCTTCAATCGGATCTCTATAGGTCACAAAAACGCCCAAAAACGGACTTATATCGAAACCCGTCACAAACTTGATTTTCTTTCGTAATGTCCGTAAAGTCCGACTAAAACCCGACACTCTCATTTTATCAAAAAGGGTATAAATTTGTTTTAGAAACTCAATGCTTCGAAAACCGAGTGAATCCAAGGCCAAACGAAAAAGTTACAAGCAAAATAGTGAGGGGATATTCAGAGATTAGACGAGGGCACGTCTAAGAGGTTTAGAGACTAGACGTGGCCACGTCTAAGGATGAAGTCTAGATTTGCAGTGAAAATTTTAGATTTTACAATCATTATAACTTTTACCCCAAATCGAAATTTTGCAAAATTAGTGTCATTAGAAAGATAAAAGGGAGTTCTACAACTTCCTAGAAGGATGAAAACACTAACTTAGCCATTAAGAGGGTCCTAAATTGCTTCAAAGGTTGCTGCCATTTAAAATTAAGTTTTCCTACACATTGCCATAAATTTGAAAACCATATCTTTTAGCACACAAGTCTAAAATGACACATTTTACCCCATTGGAAAGATAAGAAGATTTTCTACAAGTTTCATGAAGGGTGCAAAAGTAATTCAATCATTAACTAGGGTAAAAACACACTTGAAATTTCAGCTAAAATGAAAAACCAATAGAACAGAAATTTTGCAGCATGAACAGTAACAGCAATCTTCAAATGATCATAACTTCTTACTCCCATATTCAAACATCGCAAATCATACATCAAATTATAAGAGGAAAAGATAAACTACATTTTCTATGAAGAAAGCAAAACTTGAAACTGTCTCTAAGAGGGTGAAAAACGCCTCTAAAGATTCTGCAAAAATGCAGAATAAACAGTATCCGCGAATAGAAAACTGAAAACTTTCAAACCCTATAACTTCTTCATTCTAAGTCCGAATGTGACAAAATTTATGTCATTGGAAAGATATAATCATGCACTACAATCTTCAAGAAGGCATCTCACTAAAATTCAAACTCTAAAGTGTCCTAAACCCTAAGTGAAGTTGCTGCAAAATTTCATTCCTCATGAACAGAGCTGAAACCTTTCAGCTCTCATAACTTTTTCATCTTAAGCTCAAATGTGACAAACTTTATGTCATTAGAGAGATCTAAACATATTCTACATTCTTCAAAGCAAAAGCATCGAGTATGCCTCAATTCGATGTGGTGACTCGGTTTCTCGCCGACACCTTTGGAGGGAAAGTAAAGTGAGCCTCGACTACCAATGGGTATATAACTTAATAAAAGGGAAATAAGCAAAACCATTTTTTTTCATTCATTCATACAAAGTCACATTAAGAAAACCGTTTTCAATTTTTCAAACTCGTCACAGAATACAACAATTCAAACAATTTACAAAGTTAACAAATATCAAACAATAGCACTAAATCACATAACGGATGGTTTGATGTTGGACCCACACCCCACCGTAGTGTTTGCAGGTGTTATATCATGCGGCGTGTGTTTCATGGGTTATACCGTGGCATCCAACACAAATCACACAACAAATGGTTTGAGGACCTAACATGACGTACTACACATGTCCCATGTTTACCATGTATAGCCGTGAATGAGGGAAGTCTGATTGAGCTCCTACGCCACTAATGCAAGCAAAGGGCGGTTTATATAGACAAGTGCGCACTTGCTAACGGAGGGATCACTACAAACCCACATAAGCATGTACTTTCACATCATTCACACATGAATGCCTAATATGGCATTTTTCCAAATTCACATAATTCAATTGTACTTTCACATCATTCAAATTTCCAAACATTTTCCATACATATGTATACACAAAAGACATCAACTCATCATCAAAGCTAATTCATTTGAAAGTCACAAATCATCGGAATTCATTTAACAAATCATTAAACAAATCATTCACACATAAATTCATAATCAAAGCATATCACGCACAAGTTCAGAACATCACAAAAATAATTCATACAAACATTCTAAGTCATTAGAAAACGTTAGTTTGCATTTATCATCAAAACTTTAATATGCCTATTGTCTCAAGTATTAAGAAATCACCCACCTTAATCCCTTTAGCTCTAGGATTGACCAAATTGCCTCTCCTCTACTTCCAATTGCCTTATTGGACCTTTAAAGATGACCCACGACTTCTCTTCTTGTTTCTAATGGAGGATAGCTTCTCCCTTTACACTTTCTTCTTGTATAAAACACAAAGACCTAAGCTTTTCTTTCTCTTCTCCTTCTTCTCCACTAGCCGAAACCCATCTCTTCTATTTCTTCAACTTTCGAATTCTTCTCTTCTTTCCTTAGAGAGTTTCGTGACTCTCCTCCTATCATCCAATGATTTTCATTCTTTTCTTCTTTTTCCTAGTCATTTACGACATTGCTTCTTTAACTCTTCCCTTGTTTTATTTCTTCTTCATTTTAATGGTATATCAAAGGGCTAAAAGCCCACTTGCTTAACTTTTCCCTCCTTAAACCTTTCCCAAATTTTTCATCTTCCCTCCTTTCCACTGCAATTTCATGGGCCTCCTCCAACCCACCATAAAAGTCCTTCTTTCTTTCTTTTAATTGTAAAATACATGGACCCTAGCCCAACTGTTTCATTTCTTCTTCATTTAATTAAAATTGAATGGACCTTAGCCCATGCACTTACTCTTCATGTATTTATAATTTAAAAAGGACCTAGCCCAATTTCTTCTTTTCTTCTCCATTTAATAGCATAAAAAGATTACAAGGCCCATCTTACTATCACCTAAATTGTAAGACCTCAATTCATATAATTCTTTTTACTACTAACCATACATCACAAAAATAAAAAAAATTTCTAAACAAATCGAATTTCACTAAATCCCTTCATTTAATAATCATAACCTATACAATAAAATCCTCAATTTATTCCAACCAAATTAAAATTCTCAAACTAAAATCGAAAATAAATTAAACATGCCTCAACATAATTTAAACATGCTTCATGCGAATCGGGCCCAACATTTCTCCCTTCTTAAAAGAATTTCGTCCTCGAAATTCATGTCTTACTGATCTAGTTGGGAAGGATTTACTTCCTCTTGTGCTCTTCTGTTTTTCCATTTTACTTCATCACTCAAATTCTTTTTCTCCAATGAACTTAATTAACGGATTGATCCTTTCATGACTTGCTCAGATTGCATACCATCCTAACCTCGCTTGATTGATCTTGAGCATAACTTAACATGATTGTATTCATTAACATGTACTCATATCCATGTGCTCATAAGCTTGTACTCGTAATGAGTATAAACATGTAGCTCTTGGAGTATCACAACGGTAACGTGTCCTATACGTGAGGATTTACATCGGGGTTGTGCTAAATGACTATGTGTTAACACACTTAACTCTTATACCTCTTTTTGCTAATTTTCATGCTCTTGACATTGATCCTTAGAACATATTCATCTTTCTTAATTCACTGACTTTTTATCACTCAACCATAACCATAATCACCTATTAATGACATCCTCAATTCTGGCCTTCTATATCTTGTAGGCTTTATTTGTTAACATTTCCCTTTCTTAATCACCTTTCTTGATCTCACATATTTCTTATTTCATTTACCATATATTATTCTTCCTATTCGAATTCGAAATTCAAATCTGATTTCAATCTCGCAATATAATTCACAATCTTTACTCTTTAATTTGGGATATGCTAAGTTCCACAGGCTATGCTTCTTTTTGTTCTAGTTCTGGTAATCCCAACATCGGATTTATGCTTAATGTAGCTGATATAACACATAGCTTCACTTGAAATTTCTTACGTGTACAATCATAATTCCTCGATAGTTATGCAAATTTCCTGATTCTCATATTTAATTTTCTCAATTCAATGATTGCCCCAAACGTTTACGATTTGTACATGCCTGCTCATTTCTCAGATGTTCCTGTACATATATTGGCTTCCAACCTTCAAAACATTTATTCATGTAGCAATGCTAAAGCATATATCAAATTATCAACTCATACGGTTGCAATTGCCTCCATGCATAAACTCACTTTATCATGTTGTATTGATTTTATCCTAATCCTTTATACATCGTCAATGTACACTATAAAATCTCCACATCCATATGACATAGTTTGCATCAATATAATCCTTCAAATTGCCTCTTCTTACATTCCTCATACGCTTTAAACATTTTTCTTCATGTATTCTTCCATACATCATCAAATCTTGATCATGTAGGTCTCCAATACCATAGTGCTATTGGACATGTGTTAACATAAACAAATTATAGCAATTTCCATGTGTCTCCTCATTAGCCCTCATGATTTCGTGAATAACTGATTTCTCCATACCATACATTGTCTCTTTCTTTTATTTCCCAAATGTTTTCTTTCCTCAAATACCTCACTTGGACTTATCTTATGCTGACTTATTTATACTAATTTCTCCTCAAATTGTAGTTTCTTTGCAAATTCATATGATTGCTCCTCGTATATAAAAAATCAATGTCTTCTCAATTTCAGAACTTCATTCATGCAATCTTTACGCCATCATAATGCATATTTCTAATGACCTATTCGACCTCTTTACTTAAATCTTCGCTCAGAGTGCACTCACTTTCTAATCATTAACCATTCCTTTCCGATTAGTTCTTCCAACGATCATCTTTAATATAAAAATCTCTTATCTACTTATTCTAACTTAATCAAATTCTTCTTGAAAATGGCTTTTTTTACTATCATCTATACTATGCATGCAATCCCGACCAATCACCTATTATCATCATCACAAGATCGGCTATTCTTAATATCTCTAAGGACCTATTTCTATCATCCTCACAAGGTTAAAATGCTCAAATCGCTCAAAACTCAATGGAGAAATGACCTTACTTATCGTCGATATACTTGGGTGACATCATCAAATTTATCCCTTCTTGTCCACTTATTAATGCTATTTTACATACTTGCTAAAACTATAGCTAACAAATTATCCCATATATCGCAAGTTTCGCCATCTATCATGCCCACACATGACTCACTTTCATATGGTGATACCACAAATATTGGATCATCCCATAAATACTCTCAATAACTAACCAATTTAACCTTCTTGACTAGTACTAATATCATTACTCTTCATATTAACTTCCCTTTAACCTCAGATAATATATATATGAGCCATTAATTCAATTATATACATGAAAATTCATTACGTAAATCATATATCACATATCAATCAGTAGCAATTTCTTAATGCATCAAGGCACATCAGTATGCAAAATCATGATGCAATGTAAAACATTAACTTTTCTTGTATAAAAACAAAATGGCTTATTGAATTTATTAAAAGCATATACCCACATAGGTTTCGATTTTATCTTCAAAACCATAAAAAATTTGCCATGTTCATAAAGTTCCACTTGTTAATCTCATCCTCCACTTGTCCCCCTACGTTTCCTCAATCAATTTGAAATCATCGATGCTTAATCCTATCAAACTCTGTGTTCAATTCATTCCAAACATCGAAAAGAATGTCGATACGTACTCTGATCGAGATCAAAATCATCCGACCGTTATGACGCCAACTTAACAACCGAGACTCCACCTCAACCAAAGACTTCCGACACCTCCAATGTAATGGCATCAATCTCTATTTACCATATTTACCCATGCATTGATTCTTCTTTCTACTAATTCTATCAACTGAAACTCTTAACAATTTCTTATGTGTGTAACTTATACACATGTGCCCATGAAAGCTCCTAATACTGGCGCTCTGACACCTATCCGAAGATTGCCCATGTAAAATCATCATTCTCGTCATCTAAATCAAACAATCACTTAGCACATTCTCCCAAATTCAATCTTAATAAACATATAGTCCAAGTAAAATCCTACTACTGGGCTTCTCTAAGTATCCACAAAGTTTCATTTTGTCATATCCTGAAAGAGTATCATCCTTTTCTTCACTCGTTTTATCACCTTAAAAGCTTATGCGTGTAACTCAAATACATGCGCCCAAGTAAGATCCTATTACTGGGCTCTGATACCATAAATGTTGGGACCCCAAATCCAGAACCCAACTACTTAATCCGAAACCCTCACACCTATATACAAGTATAAGGTCCATGAACGTCCTCCGTACAAAACTCGTAAGATTCATCGTAATTATCCTCCAATTATCATAATAATCGCTTAGGCCCATAACGAAATCCGATACTAAAAGAAATTCTATATCTTTAGGGCAAATAAACGAACCTTTCTTCAATCGGATCTCTATAGGTCACAAAAATGCCCAAAAACAGACTTCTATCGAAACCCGTTACAAACTTGATTTTCTTTCGTAATGTCCGTATGGTCCGACTAAAACCCGACACTCTCATTTTATCAAAAAGGGTATGAATTTGTTTTAGAAACTCAATGCTTCGAAAACCGAGTGAATCCAAGGCCAAACGAAAAAGTTACAAGCAAAATAGTGAGGATATTCGAGATTAGACGAGGCACGCCTAAGAGGTTTAGAGAATAGACGGGCCACGTCTAAGGATGAAGTCTGGATTTGCAGTGAAAATTTTAGATTTTACAATCATTATAACTTTTTACCCCGAAATCAAAATTTTGCAAAATTAGTGTCATTAGAAAGATAAAAGGGAGTTCTACAACTTCCTAGAAGGATGAAAACACTAACTTAGCCATCAAGAGGGTCCTAAATTGCTTCAAAGGTTGCTGCCATTTAAAATTAAGTTTTCCCTACACATTGCCATAAATTTGAAAAACCATATCTTTTAGCACACAAGTCTAAAATGACACATTTTACCCCATTGGAAAGATAAGAAGATTTTCTACAAGTTTCATGAAGGTGCAAAAGTAATTCAATCATTAACTAGGTAAAACACACTTGAAATTTCAGCTAAAATGAAAACCAATGGAACAGTAATTTTGCAACATGAACAGTAACAGCAATCTTCAAATGATCATAACTTCTTACTCCCATATTCAAACATCGCAAATCATACATCAAATTATAAGAGGAAAAGATAAACTACATTTTCTATGAAGAAAGTAAAACTTGAAACTGTCTCTAAGAGGGTGAAAAACGCCTCTAAAGATTATGCAAAAATGCAGAATAAACAGTATCCGCGAATAGAAAACTGAAAACTTTCAAACCCTATAACTTCTTCATTCTAAGTCCGAATGTGAAAAACTTTATGTCATTGGAAATATATAATCATGCACTACAATCTTCAAGAAGGCATCTCACTAAAATTCAAACTCTAAAGTGTCCTAAACCCTAAGTGAAGTTGCTGCAAAATTTCATTCCCTCATGAACAATGAGCTGAAACCTTTCACTCTCATAACTTTTTCATCTTAAGCTCAAATGTGACAAACTTTATGTCATTAGAGATCTAAACATATTCTACATTCATCAAAAGCAAAAGCATCGAGTATGCCTCAATTCTGATGTGGTGACTCGGTTTCTCGCCGATACCTGGAGGGAAAGTAAAGTAGCTCGACTACTCAAAGGTATATAACTTAATAAAAGGAAATAAGCAAAAACATTTTTTTCATTCGCTCATACAATGTCACATTAAAATACCGCTTTCAATTTTTCAAACTCGTCACAGAATACAACAATTCAAACAATTTACAAAGTTAACAAATATCAAACAATAGCACCAAATCACATAACTGATGGTTTGATGTCGACCCCACACCCCACCGTAGGTGTTTGCAGTTTATCATCAAGGCGTGTGTTCATGGGTTATACCGCAGCATCCAACACAAATCACACAACAAATGGTTTGAGGACCTTAACATGACGTGACTATACATGTCCGATAAGCGACCATGTATAGCCGTGAACAGAGGGAAGTCCGATTTTGAGCTCCTATGCCACTAAGCAAATGCGGGTTTATATATATAACAAGTTCGCACTTGCTAACGGAGGGGATCACTACAAACCCACATAAGCATGTACTTTCACATCATTCACACATGAATGCCTAACATGGCATTTTTCCAAATTCACATAATTCAATTGTACTTTCACATCATTCAAATTTCCAAACATTTTCCATACATATGTATACACAAAAGACATCAACTCATCATCAAAGCTAATTCATTTGAAAGTCACAAATCATCGGAATTCATTTAACAAATCATTAAACAAATCATTCACACATAAATTCATAATCAAAGCATATCACGCACAAGTTCAGAACATCACAAAAATAATTCATACAAACATTCTAAGTCATTAGAAAACGTTAGTTTGCATTTATCATCAAAACTTTAATATGCCTATTGTCTCAAGTATTAAGAAATCACCCACCTTAATCCCTTTAGCTCTAGGATTGACCAAATTGCTCTCCTCTACTTCCAATTGCCTTATCGGACCTTTAAAGATGACCCACGACTTCTTCTTGTTTCTAATAGAGGATAGCTTCTCCCTTTACACTTTCTTCTTGTATAAAACACAAAGACCTCAGCTTTTCTTTCTCTTCTCCTTCTTCTCCACTAGTCAAACCCATCTCTTCTATTTCTTCAACTTTCAATTCTTCTCTTCTTTCCTTAGAGAGTTTCGTGACTCTCCTCCTATCATCCAATGATTTTCATTCTTTTCTTCTTTTTCCTAGTCATTTACGTACATTGCTTCTTTAACTCTTCCCTTGTTTTATTTCTTCTTCATTTTAATGGTATATCAAAGGGCTAAAAGCCCACTTGCTTAACTTTTCCCTCCTTAAACCTTTCCTAAATTTTTCATCTTCCCTCCTTTCCACCTCAATTTCGTGGGCCTCCTCCAACCCACCATAAAAGTCCTTCTTTCTTTCTTTTAATTGTAAAATACATGGACCCTAGCCCAACTGTTTCATTTCTTCTTCATTTAATTAAAATTGAATAGACCTTAGCCCATGCACTTACTCTTCATGTATTTATAATTTAAAAAGGACCTAGCCCAATTTCTTCTTTTCTTCTCCATTTAATAGCATAAAAAGATTACAAGGCCCATCTTACTATCACCTAAATTCGTAAGACCCTCAATTCATATAATTCTTTTTACTACTAACCATACATCACAAAAATAAAAAAAAATTTCTAAACAAATCGAATTTCACTAAATCCCTTCATTTAATAATCATAACCTACACAATAAAATCCTCAATTTATTCCAACCAAATTAAAATTCTCAAACTAAAATCGTAAAATAAATTAAACATGCCTCAACATAATTTAAACATGCTTCATGCGAATCGGGGCCCAACATTTCTCCCCCTCTTAAAAGAATTTCGTCCTCGAAATTCATGTCTTACTGATCTAGTTGGGAAGGATTTACTTCCTCTTGTGCTCTTCTGTTTTTCCATTTTACTTCATCACTCAAATTCTTTTTCTCCAATGAACTTAATTAACGGATTGATCCTTTCATGACTTGCTCAGATTGCATACCATCCTAACCTCGCTTGATTGATCTTGAGCATAACTTAACATGATTGTATTCATTAACATGTACTCATATCCATGTGCTCATAAGCTTGTACTCGTAATGAGTATAAACATGTAGCTCTTGGAGTATCACAATGGTAACGTGTCCTATACGTGAGGATTTACATCGGGTCAGGTTAAATGACTATGTGTTAACACACTTAACTCTTATACCTCTTTTGCTAATTTTCATGCTCTTGACATTGATCCTTAGAACATATTCATCTTTCTTAATTCACCGACTTTTATCACTCAACCATAACCATAATCACCTATTAATGACATCCTCAATTCGCCTTCTATATCTTGTAGGCTTTATTTGTTAACATTTCCTTTCTTAATCACCTTTCTTGATCTCACATATTTCTTATTTCATTTACCATATATTATTCTTCCTATTCAATTCGAAATTCAAATCGATTTCAATCTCGCAATATAATTCGCAATCTTTACTCTTTAATTTGGGATATGCTAAGTTCCACAGCTATGCTTCTTTTGTTCTAGTTCGTAATCCCAACATCGGATTTATGCTTAATGTAGCTGATATAACACATAGCTTCACTTGAAATTTCTTACGTACACAATCATAATTCCTCGATAGTTATGCAAATTTCCCGATTCTCATATTTAATTTTCTCAATTCAATGATTGCCCCAAACGCTTTTATTTGTACATGCCTGCTCATTTCTCAGATGTTCCTGTACATATATTGGCTTCCAACCTTCAAAACAGTTATTCATGTATCAATGCTAAAGCATATATCAAATTATCAACTCATACGGTTGCAATTGCCTCCATGCAGACAAACTCACTTTATCATGTTGTATTGGATTTTATCCTAATCCTTTATACATCGTCAATGTACACTATAAAAATCTCCACATCCATATGACATAGTTTGCATCAATATAATCCTTCGAAATTCGTCTCTTCTTACATTCCTCATACGCTTTAAACATTTTTCTTCATGTATTCTTCCATACATCATCAAATCTTGGATCATGTAGGTCTCCAATACCATAGCGCTATTGGACATGTGTTAACATAAACAAATTATAGCAATTTCCATGTGTCTCCTCATTAGCCCTCATGATTTCGTAAATAACTGATTTCTCCATACCATACATTGTCTCTCTTTCTTTTTATTTCCCAAATGTTTTCTTTCCTCAAATACCTCACTTGGACTTATCTTATGCTGACTTATTTATACTAATTTCTCCTCAAATTGTAGCTTCTTTGCAAATTCATATGATTGCTCCTCGTATATAAAAAAAAATCAATGTCTTCTCAATTTCATAACTTCATTCATGCAATCTTTACGTCATCATAATGCATATTTCTAATGACCTATTCGACCTCTTTACTTAAATCTTCGTTCAGGAGTGCACTCACTTTCTAATCATTAACCATTCCTTTCCGATTAGTTCTTCCAATGATCATCTTTAATATAAAAATCTCTTATCTACTTATTCTAACTTAATCAAATTCTTCTTGAAAAATGGCTTTCTTTTACTATCATCTATACTATGCATGCAATCCTGACCAATCACCTATTATCATCATCACAGTATCGGCTATTCTTAATATCTCGGAAGGACCTATTTCTATCATCCTCACAAGGTTAAAAATGCTCAAATCGTTCAAAACTCAATGGAGAAATGACCTTACTTATCGCCAGATATACTGGGTGACATCATCAAATTTATCCTTCTTGTCCACTTATTAATGCTATTTTACATACTTGCTAAAACTATAGCTAACAAATTATCCCATATATCGCAAGTTTCGTCATCTATCATGCCCACACATGACTCACTTTCATATGGTGATACCACAAATATTGGATCATCCCATAAATACTCTCAATAACTAACCAATTTAACCTTCTTGGACTAGTACTAATATCATTACTCTTCATATTAACTTCCCTTTAACCTCGTATAATATATATATGAGCCATTAATTCAATTATATACATGAAAATTCATTACGTAAATCATATATCACATATCAATCGTAGCAATTTCTTAATGCATCAAGGCACATCGTATGCAAAATCATGATGCAATGTAAAACATTAACTTTTCTTGTATAGAAAACAAAATGGCTTATTGAATTTATTAAAAGCATATACCCACATAGGTTTCGATTTTTATCTTCGTAAAACCATAAAAAAAATTTGCCATGTTTATAAAGTTCCACTTGTTAATCTCATCCTCCACTTGTCCCCCTACGTTTCCTCAATCAATTTGAAATCATCGATGCTTAATCCTATCAAACTCTGTGTTCAATTCATTCCAAACATCGAAAAGAATGTCGATACGTACTCTGATCGAGATCAAAATCATCCGACCGTTAAGGACGTCAACTTAACAATCCGAGACTCCAATTCTCAACCAAAGACTTCCGACACCTCCAATGTAATGGCATTGAATCTCTATTTACCATATTTACCCATGCATTGATTCTTCTTTCTACTAATTCTATCAACTGAAACTCTTAACAATTTCTTATGTGTGTAACTTATACACATGTGCCCGTGAAAGCTCCTAATATCGCGCGCTCGACACCTATCCAAGATTGCCCATGTAAAATCATCATTCTCGCCATCTAAATCAAACAATCACTTAGACATTCTCCCAAATTCAATCTTAATAAACATATAGTCCAAGTAAAATCCTACCACCGGGCTTCTAAGTATCCACAAAGTTTCATTTTCTCATATCCCGAAAGAGTATCATCCTTTTCTTCACTCGTTTTATCACCTCAAAGCTTATGCGTGTAACTCAAATACACGCGCTTAAGTAAGATCCTATTATCGGGCTCGATACCATAAATGTCGGGACCCCAAATCCAAACCCAACTACTTAATCCAAACCCTCACACCTATATACAAGTATAAGGTCCATGAACGCCCTCCGCACAAAACTCGTAAGATTCATCGTAATTATCCTCCAATTATCATAATAATCGCTTAGGGCCCATAACGAATCCGATACTAAAAGAAATTCTATATCTTTAGGGCAAATAAAACGAACCTTTCTTCAATCGGATCTCTATAGGTCACAAAACGCCCAAAAATGACTTATATCGAAACCTGTTACAAACTTGATTTTCTTTCAGAATGTCTCAGAAGTCCGACTAAAACCCGA
The DNA here is from genome assembly GCA_029891385.1 of Erythroxylum novogranatense. Lineage (NCBI taxonomy): Eukaryota > Viridiplantae > Streptophyta > Magnoliopsida > Malpighiales > Erythroxylaceae > Erythroxylum > Erythroxylum novogranatense. Next base: position 54,046 of record JAIWQS010000191.1, on the reverse strand, counting down.
CACTCTCATTTTATCAAAAGGGTATGAATTTGTTTTAGAAACTCAATGCTTCAAAACCGAAAGTGAATCCAAGGCCAAAGGAAAAGTTACAAGCAAAATAGTGAGGGATATTCAGAGATTAGACGAGGCACGCCTAAGAGGTTTAGAGACTAGACGTGGCCACGCCTAAGGATGAAGTCTGGATTTGCAGAAAATTTTAGATTTTACAATCATTATAACTTTTACCCAAATCGAAATTTTGCAAAATTAGTGTCATTAGAAAGATAAAGGGAGTTCTACAACTTCCTAGAAGGATGAAAACACTAACTTAGCCACTAAGAGGGTCCTAAATTGCTTCAAAGGTTGCTGCCATTTAAAATTAAGTTTTCCCTACACATTGCCATAAATTTGAAAAACCATATCTTTTAGCACACAAGTCTAAAAATGACACATTTTACCCCATTGGAAAGATAAGAAGATTTTCTACAAGTTTCATGAAGGGTGCAAAAAGTAATTCAATCATTAACTAGGGTAAAAACACACTTGAAATTTCAGCTAAAATGAAAAACCAATGGAACAGTAATTTTGCAGCATGAACAGTAACAGCAATCTTCAAATGATCATAACTTCTTACTCCCATATTCAAACATCGCAAATCATACATCAAATTATAAGAGGAAAAGATAAACTACATTTTCTATGAAGAAAGCAAAACTTGAAACTGTCTCTAAGAGGGTGAAAAACGCCTCTAAAGATTCTGCAAAAATGCAGAATAAACAGTATCCGCGAATAGAAAACTGAAAACTTTCAAACCCTATAACTTCTTCATTCTAAGTCCGAATGTGACAAACTTTATGTCATTGGAAAGATATAATCATGCACTACAATCTTCAAGAAGGCATCTCACTAAAATTCAAACTCTAAAGTGTCCTAAACCCTAAGTGAAGTTGCTGCAAAATTTCATTCCCTCATGAACAGTAGCTGAAACCTTTCAGCTCTCATAACTTTTTCATCTTAAGCTCAAATGTGACAAACTTTATGTCATTAGAGAGATCTAAACATATTCTACATTCTTCAAAAGCAAAAAGCATCGGAGTATGCCTCAATTCCGATGTGGTGACTCGGTTTCTCGCCGACACTGTGGAGGAAAGTAAAGTGAGCTCGACGACTCAAAGGGTATATAACTTAATAAAAGGGAAATAAGCAAAAACCATTTTTTTTTCATTCATTCATACAAAGTCACATTAAGAAAACCGTTTTCAATTTTTCAAACTCGTCACAGAATACAACAATTCAAACAATTTACAAAGTTAACAAATATCAAACAATAGCACCAAATCACATAACGGATGGTTTGATGTTGGACCCCACACCCCACCGTAGGTGTTTGCGGTTATATCATGGCGTGTGTTTCTTGGGTTATACCATGCATCCAACACAAATCACACAACAAATGGTTTGAGGACCTAACATGACGTACTACACATGTCCGAATGTTTACCATGATAGCCGTGAACAGAGAGAAGTCCGATTTGAGCTCCTACGCCACTACGGGCAAAGGGCTGGGTTTATATGACAAGTGCGCACTTGCTAACGGAGGGATCACTACAAACCCACATAAGCATGTACTTTCACATCATTCACACATGAATGCCTAACATGGCATTTTTCCAAATTCACATAATTCAATTGTACTTTCACATCATTCAAATTTCCAAACATTTTCCATACATATGTATACACAAAAGACATCAACTCATCATCAAAGCTAATTCATTTGAAAGTCACAAATCATCGGAATTCATTTAACAAATCATTAAACAAATCATTCACACATAAATTCATAATCAAAGCATATCACGCACAAGTTCAGAACATCACAAAAATAATTCATACAAACATTCTAAGTCATTAGAAAACGTTAGTTTGCATTTATCATCAAAACTTTAATATGCCTATTGTCTCAAGTATTAAGAAATCACCCACCTTAATCCCTTTAGCTCTAGGATTGACCAAATTGCCTCTCTCTACTTCCAATTGCCTTATTGGACCTTTAAAGATGACCCACGACTTCTCTTCTTGTTTCTAATGGAGGATAGCTTCTCCTTTACACTTTCTTCTTGTATAAAACACAAAGACCTAAGCTTTTCTTTCTCTTCTCCTTCTTCTCCACTAAATGAAACCCATCTCTTCTATTTCTTCAACTTTCAATTCTTCTCTTCTTTCCTTAGAGAGTTTCGTGACTCTCCTCCTATCATCCAATGATTTTCATTCTTTTCTTCTTTTCCTAGTCATTTACGACATTGCTTCTTTAACTCTTCCTTGTTTTATTTCTTCTTCATTTTAATGGTATATCAAAGGGCTAAAAGCCCACTTGCTTAACTTTTCCTCCTTAAACCTTTCCTAAATTTTTCATCTTCCTCCTTTCCACCTCAATTTCGTGGGCCTCCTCCAACCCACCATAAAAGTCCTTCTTTCTTTCTTTTAATTGTAAAATACATGGACCCTAGCCCAACTGTTTCATTTCTTCTTCATTTAATTAAAATTGAATGGACCTTAGCCCATGCACTTACTCTTCATGTATTTATAATTTAAAAAGGACCTAGCCCAATTTCTTCTTTTCTTCTCCATTTAATAGCATAAAAAGATTACAAGGCCCATCTTACTATCACCTAAATTGTAAGACCCTCAATTCATATAATTCTTTTACTACTAACCATACATCACAAAATAAAAAATTTCTAAACAAATCAATTTCACTAAATCCTTCATTTAATAATCATAACCTACACAATAAAATCCTCAATTTATTCCAACCAAATTAAAATTCTCAAACTAAAATCGCAAAATAAATTAAACATGCCTCAACATAATTTAAACATGCTTCATGCGAATCGGGGCCCAACATATTTTGTCTTTTATGGCTCTACTCTTTCATTTAACAAGCCTACTACTACTTAATCTAACTTAATCCTAACCCTTCATTCTAATTTTAATTTCTAATCCTTCCCTCAAATTTCTAATTAATGGCCCAATTATAAAATAAATAAAAAAAATTAAACCAACAAACAACATAAATAACCATTTAAGAAATTTATAAGAAATTTAGAAAAAATTCAGGGTCCAACAATCTTCCACCTTAACAAGAATGGTGGCAATCGCCTTTATAGTGTATTGCTTTTTTTAGCATTGTAACTACGCCTAATGAAGTCAAATTGAGATGGAAGAGACCCCGTAATAAACCACACAATGTAGTCCTAATCAAACTCCATACTGATCACCTTAATCTTATGATGACAAGCCACAATCTTGTTGATATTCTATCTAATCGCACTAACACCATCATAAATAGTATAATGCAAAGTGCTCAAGAGCTCATTCTTCTCATTTTTAAAGAAATTATTGTATTTCTTATTCATGGATTTAAGTAAATCTTTAGCATTCTCAGTCTTTGGAATCCTATCATGTATAGGTTCTTCTATGTGATACCTTATAATCATCAAACAAAATTGGTTCAAGTACTCCCAATTATCATAAATCTTCTTATCATTAGCAGAACTCTCAGCAGTAAGTTTAACAAAGGAGTTCTCTCTTAAGGCCTTGTCCAATTTCATGATCATTAAGTTCGTCATAAGAGATTTAACTTATTATTTGTGATTAGTCCCATTAAGCTTCAAAATGAAAAGGAATTGAGGATACTCAAAGCTAAAGAAAAACTACAAAAGCAACATTAATATGCTTGCAAAAAAGGATTATGATATTTTCTCTTTTTTCAACTTCCTTAAAATGATCCGTAAAAGTGACCATCAAATGCAAAATGCTAGAATCTATTAACCATCAAAATATATATTCATTCATAAGCAATAGAAATATATTAAATATCATAACCAAATACATTAATTAACTGTCAACAAGATAGCAAAATTGTGTCAATCCATAATATTCAATATATTCTCTTCACTAATCTAAGCATCTTACTAAACAATAAACATTTAGATAGGATAATTTCATTACCAACATAAAATCTCAAAAAACAAATTGATCAATATTGGGAGAAAATAAAATCAATCAAAATATTTGAATGCTTAGACTTATAAGAGGTAAATTGTAAGTATAATATATTCTATTTTATCCAAAGCATGATTTGAAATCAATATAACTAAATGCTATATTAAACAAAAGATAAATAGTCAAAAATAATATGTAAACTATAGTAAACTTATCATAATACCGATTTAAATATTCAAAAGAGGAAAATTTATAATAAATAAAATATATTAAGACAGAACTTTCAAAATAAGTTATTATTTTAAATTATCATTAAAAAGTTGTAAATATACTGAAATAGTATAATTGCAAATAAGTTGAAATTACATAATCAAATAATTAAAGATGATAAAATTGTAAATAATGGGAGATGGCATGTTTATAGATAAATGGAGATTACATAATTGAAAACAAGCAATGCTACACAATTAAAAATATTGTATCTTCAATCTCAAGATGGGTCATACGATCTATGAACAACTTATGACTCGACCCAGCAATATCTCATCGTTAAGGAGGTTGTTTTCGATGATATTATAGGAGCAAAAATTAAGTGATCCATAAAACTAATTTGAACAATAAGACACTCCAAAAAGAGATCGAATAGTGAAAACATCTCAACGTTAAGGAATTTGAAAAAGAACTCTACTTTCATTCACTTTTGTTTGAAGAACCTTGTCGAAAACATATGCAAATACTTGTATGAATGGTATGCCTCTTGGAAATAACATGTCCATGTTTATGAAAATTTCCAATAATTAAGTATGAAAATGAAATTTAAAAATAAAAGGCATATCATAACCAGTAAACTTATTGATTTGACTCTAATAACAATTATCAAATTTTAGGCAACAAATAATAACTTTAAATGGAAAAATCAATAGCTTAATCAATCGCACCAAATTCCAAAGTTTCAAAGTTTATATAAATAATAATTTTAGAGACTTATCTCCTAAAAACAAGAGAAATTGATCAAAAATTATGGTTCCATATTAGATTTATGATTCATTAAATCTAATTCACTAACCTCTACCACACACCACTGTTTATTAGTAAATTGGTTAACTTTATAAACCATAAATGATGTTTTAGAAATCAAAATCATTCTTGCCTTTAATCTTTGGTCCTTATCGTCTTCCCTTCTTATTGCTTCCTTTATTGGTTAAAGCTCTGGTCTTTTTTAAGTTTTATATCTTTTTTCATTTTTTAAAGTTAAAGATGTGATCTTTCTTAAAATTAATGATTCTCTTGTTGATTGGGGTTCTCTCTCAAAGTTGCAGTGGCCGTCAAGATGGGTTTCTTCATGATGTAGTGGTCATCAGGATTGGGGATCTCTCTTATAGTTGTAGTGGCCATTGGGATGAGCTTCTTTATGATGTAGAAGTCATTAAGATTAGGACTCTCTCTCTTAGAGTTGTAGTGTCCATTGAGATGGACTTTTTCATGATGTAATGGCCATCGAGATTAGAGCTCTCTCTTAGAGCTACAATGGCCATTGCAATGTAGTGACTCTCTCTCAGAGTCCATGACCAAAGGTCTTTTCCTAAGAATCTAAGAAGCTTCGAGTACTACTGTTGGGACCCGATCCGAAAATCGGATCCCAATCGGAAAACAGAAATGAATACGAAAAATGAAGTGCGGAAGCAAAGCGAAATCGAATACGAATACGAACCAATATGAATCGAATCAAAGCAAAGAAACGAAACATAAGGCGAAATCAAATCAAATATGAATCGAATCACAAATTGGAAGCAATTTGTGACATCTGTGAACAAATATCGAAGAAACATAATCTCGTTGGAAGCCTTAAGACAATTCTCAAAACCCGTATATTTTTTTTCTTTCTTTCTTTCTTATCTTATTCATTCCTTTCATCATTCCCATACAAAGCACTTCAATTCCTCATTTAGACAAATCCATCCTCAACCAATATCTCAATCTATTTGATCCTATTTAAATTATGACCGTCAATTACACAAAATCTCACTAATCCTTTCTTTTGTCAATAGACACTCAATACACATACCTATATATCCGAAATTCATACACCATAACGCTTCAATAATTCTCAATCCAATTATTCATGAATTACACCGTTACCAAAATCACATACACCATACCCAATTTCATACACAAATACATTTATCCAAATTTATCTAAAGCCATATACATATCAACACTAAAATCCAAATTACTCAAAATCTAACTTATACAAATTACAAAAACATGCAAGAAGTCGATCTGACATCTTGACCGTCTTTCATCCGATCTCCTGCTCAAATACCTGGAGATGTGGATGAAAGGGGGGTGAGCTTATAGCTCGTGGGTAACAGTTTATAACAAATAAATAAGCAAAACCTTTTAAAAATGCTTTTCTTTTCTTGCAGTGGTCGAAATCACAATTTTCAAAACATGAATGCATCAATCATAACACTTCACAATGCAAATGCACACGTAACGGCTCGAGAGTTCCATAAACACGACGGAAAACTAAATTTTTACCGTAAACATGATTTAATCCAATTTTTCAGATCTCGTGGCTCTAACGCAACCGGAGAAGGCTTATATCATCGTGCACGAGACTAACGAAAACAGTTCTCTCTTGCCCACACAAAAGCACATATCATGCTCAACTCAATTTATCGATCGATCTTTTCGAATATACTGAAATGCCATGAAATCTTTCGAGGCATAACACAAAGGTATTTTGAAATTCATCAAAAGTTCATGATTGAATCAATAATGATTTTCAAATCATTCATACAATGATGCAACATTTATGATGCAATAGAAATCGAAAATCTCTTTTGTTTAAAGAAAACAAGAAGGGCTTATAAATTCTATTATAAACAGGTACCCACCTCATTTCCCTTCTTGAAGCTTGTCCAATGCTTCAATTTGACCCTTCTTCTTTTATTCTCCCAATTGAAAATTCCCTACACCAATGTCACACAAATTTGACCTCATAAATGACATAATCCTTAATATTGAACTTAGAAAACACTAATTCCACACATAATCAAGCCATCTAAATCACCAATTTTCAAAAACCCCAATTCATAAAACTGGGCATAACCCTAATTAATTTCCATCCAAAATTAAACTCATAATACTAAGCAATCACCAAAATTGACTTCATACTCCACAAGCTCATACCATTTTCCATAATTCTAAACCAAAACTTCAAGAGAAACTCAAATCTTAAAAATTGCTCTTACCTCATTTCTCCTCCATTTTTGGATTTTCTTGGTTCAAGATGAAGCTCTCTTCATCCTCCACCTTTTTCCTTCATGAAGAAACATGGAAAGCTTGCTTGAAGACCCTTAAAAATCAAACCCTAGCTCTCTCTCTTTTCTTTCTCCTTTACTCATCTGAAGTCTTGCTCCCCCTTCTCTCTTCTTTCTCTTATTCTTTTTCTTCTTTTGTTTCTGTCAATTGTTGTGCATTCTCTCCTTATAAAGGACCACAATCTTGCCATGTCATTAAATGACTTAAAATTGACTCATTTGCCCTTACTCATAAGCCTAAAACTTAACTCTTTAAGTAAACTTCCAAAATTTCCCCTTCCTTTTTGCCTTAAAAACTTTATAGAAATGTCCCTCTATGTCTTACGAATCCATCGCTTCAAGAATCAGATCGATCGGAGCTCTATAGCTCAAGATATCTCCAAAATACTGAAGTTTGTTAGATATTTCGTTTGGACCAAAACTAAATCAAGACTAATCACTACACGTAACTTCACTCCAGAAGTTGAACATCTTAGAGGCTAAATTGTCGAATGGCTCCTTCATATAACTTGTATATCTATATCTCTAGTTTCATTTGAAATAAAAATCACCTCATTTTGACCTCTACGGATTCAGAAAACATCAAAATACTAAAATATGTTGAGTGGGAAACATCAACTCAAATCTTCTAAGAACACACTCACTGCACCCGTCCCACCTTTTCCACTTAATCTTTCTCACTTCATTTCAGATAGCTTCGATTTGGTGGAGATGAAGAGAAAGGTCTTATGAATCCAATGGTTCAAGAATCAAGTCATTCGGAGGTCTAGAGAAGAAGTTATGGTCAAAAGAAGCAACCATGTTTATGACCTCAATCGTACTGAACCTGTTTCGGGGAAACAGCTATAACTTTCTATAGAAATGTCTGATTGAGGTGTTATTTGAATGGTTAGAAAGAGGACATGAAGAGATACAACTTTCATGAAGGTCTCAATGGCCAAATCTTTCATCTGTGGGGTCAAAAACAAAAGCAGACGATGGTGACATCATTTTAAGATGATGATGACATCATCAGATGATACAGATTGGTAAAATTACTATAACTTTCCCTACGGATATCGGATTAAGGGTTTATTTATATGGATGGAAAGATAATTTCAAGAGCTAAAACTCTTATTAAGACCTCAAAGGCCAATTCAACGTTTTAAGTGTAGAAAATGGATCAGAAGGTAGCAATATATAGTAACTGAGACGGTCAAACTGAGACGCAAAAAGTCAAACTGAGACGATGAACAGTACTTCGTCTCATTTCTATGAACAGTAATTGAGACTATGAACAGTAACTGAGACGGTCAAACTGAGACGCAAAAATTCAAACTAAGACGATTGGGTGAACAGTAACTTCGTCTGACTTTTTCTCCAGAACGTCTCAACTTATAAGACGCATAACTTTTGACTCAGAACTCCAAATTTGACAAACTTGGTGTCTATAGAAAGGTAAAAGAACCCTCTACAACTTTCATGAAGGCCTTAAAAATCATATCAACTTCTAAATTGGTCAAAAACTCCACACAATGTGACTGGTCGATCAGCTTCACACTAAACAGCATTAGAACTTCTAAAAATCATAACTTTCTACTCTCTTGTCCAAAATTTTCGTGCTTTATATCAATGGAAAGATAAAAACATAATCTACCAATTTCATTAATACCACTTTGGCTAAATCCATCTAAATCAATACAGATTTGCCATTGAATTCTCTAAACACCATTCCAACACATCAACTTCACATATCAACACATCAACTTCACATATTCACCCACTACCACAAACTCTTCAACTAATTCATCTCAAACACAATTCAACTCTCCAATAAACTATTCCAAAGCCATTTCCCCACATCAAATTCAACACCAAAGGATATGCGCATACACATTTCTCTTTCACAAAAGTCATACACAATCTTACTCTTAATAGCATTTTCAAATCACGTAAAATACACTTAACTTTCAAAGATCATAACTTTCAATATCGATATCGAAAAATAGCATACTTTATGGCTACGAAAAGCTTTCAACATAAGCTACAATTTTCATAAAGATCATTTTCTCAAAATGTGCCTAAATCAAAAATTCAACTCTCAAGTCAAACTTTCTATCTTCAAAATCAACTTTCTTAATTTCTTCAAAATTTCACACTTTCACTTTCTATTTCTTGATTTCAACCTCTATTTCAATCATCTCATCCACTTAAACTTTCATAACCAAAACTAATCTTCAAAGTCATCAAAACCAATAAATTCCTTTTTCTCATTAATTTCCTCAAGGCACAATAACATCTATAACAAAATTCATATCCGAAAACACTCATTGAATTCATTTTAATATTTCTAATTTCCACTGAAAGTTCGGGGTCCAACAACTACACTAAGTTGGCTTATTGAGATCAATTTCTTCATGATGGCCAAAAGTTGTAGAATGTAGTTTATAACTTTGAGAGGCTTGGTTATTATGAAGGAGTTAGATGTATTGTGAGTTCGTATGAGGTGTAAGAATTCGATGGATAGAGGATCAAGCAATCCAAGAGTTGATGAATGGGTTTTGGAGTGAAATGCAAATTTTAATCATTAATCTATGATTCTCTAGAGTTCCAATTTGCTCATGAAATTAAAAATTGGTTACTCAAGGTTCAAATATGTTAAGAGATAAACATAAGGTAGTTAATAGCTTCATCAGTTGTTGGAACCCCTCCCCGGCGAGTCGCGGATCCGACGTCCTACGTGACATCTGGACGGGCATCCCACGAGAGAAGAATTCTTCACCACTAACTTAAACTCAAAACAGACTTAATTTAATGTCATCCGAACCAATCTCGAGAAATTCATCCTAGTAATCCTCCAAATATGCTTAGGGCCCATAATTAATTCTGATTCCTAAGATAAAATGAAATTCCATGTCTCTATAATAATTAGAAACAAAAATCACTTCAATCGGAGCTCCCGAGATCAAGAAATCACCGAAATAGCCGTATGGAAGAATGAGGGGGACGAATTTTTCATGTATAAAGAGGGAATTAGTGAAACTACATCGTTTGGTCATAGGTTTTAAGTTTAAGAAGCAAGTTTTCCCTTAAGTCTTTTAAGAGACTTACGAAAATTTTCAAAGAGAAGAGAGGGAGAGTGACTTTCGGCCAAGGGAAGGAGAAGAAGAAGAAGAAGAGAAGTAATGAGCTTAGGTTTTTATGCTTTAGAAAGGAGGGTTTAAGAGTTTTCTTAAAGAAGAAAGTGGAAAGAAAAGAGTTTAATCCTTTATTGGAGGCAAAGGAAGAAATTCGTGGGAGGCCAATAGGTAAGGGAATTTCGAAATTTTTGTAGATTCTTGATAGGTTTTGGTTTAAATAGTTTAGTTAAGGTATGGGTAAGATTAGATAGAATCGAATTCATGTCTCCTTTTCCTTAGAAATTCCAATTTTGCTATCTCTTATTCTTATGGGATCTTTATGCTTAATGAAGGTGAAGTGAGGCAAATTGAGGAAGAAGCAAGACCAATTGACCAATCTCAATGCTAAGGAATTAAGGTGGGTGATTTCTTAATAATTGAGTTATAGGCTTAATGAAATTTTTATAATAAATGCTAATAAATGCTTTCCAATGGTTTAAGATTTTGTATGAATTAATCTTTGTGATGTTTTTAACTTGTATGAGATGTCCTTTGAATGTAAACTTATGTTGGGAATATTTTTACAATGATTTGATAAGTGAAAAAGAATTGAATATGTGATTTTGGCAAATTATATGAAAGTGACTTTGGTAAGGGCCATTTATGGCTAATGTGTATAAATTGTGTGAATTATGTGATTTGCATGTTTTCTTTGGGTTTGTGATGGTCCATTAAGAGTCAGGTGCACCTGTCTAACCATAGGCTTCTCCCGCCTGCCCGCTAGTAGCATTGGAGTTCCTTACGGACTCCCATAAGTTCACGGCTATTGTTGGGCCCCAAATTTTTAGTGATTTTATTAAGTATGAATTGATTTGATTATGTGTTTTTTCTAGATAAATTATTTTTGTTTAAAGTTTAATTAACATGTCAATTATTGGAGGTTTTATTGCCTAGATTTATGGATTGGAAGTATTAAATGGAGAAATTAAGATTAAGTTAGAGTATAGTATGGTGTAGGTGAAAATGAAGAAGTAAAAATGTTTAAGGGCAAACATGGAAGATCACTTAAGTTTGAGAGGCTAAGGCATTACATGGAGGGGCATAATGGTCTTTTCTCATTCATTTAAGGCTTAAGTGAAAGAAATTAGAAGAAGAAGTATATGTTGCCTTATTTGAGAAGTGAGTGTCGTGGAAGAGAGGAAGAAGAAGAGAAAAGTAGGGTTTTGAGATTCTTGAAGAATTTGAAGCATCAACAAGTAAGTATGAGTTTATTCCATCTTGTTTTAGTTAGATGAAACCCCATTATAGCTTATCATGTGTAGGAAATGGTTGTTGAGTGGTATATGAAAAATAGTTTAATCTTTTAGGGTTGATGAACAGGTTATGTTTGTGTATTATTTTGGGTTAGAATGAGCTTAGAATGGAAGTATAAGAGATGGTTTAGGATTTAGATGTGTTATATTTGAAATATGGGAGGAATATAGTTGAACAAAGTGGGAAAATAGATTTCGGGAGGATTTTGCCTTCGCATGTTGGAACCCCTCCCTGGTGCGACACGAGTCCGACGTCCTGCGTGACATCGGGACGCGCGCGTCACGAGGAAGGAATTCCTCACCACTGATCAAAACTCAAATTGGACTTAAAAACACTATATCCGAATAACCCTTGATAATTAATCCTAATTATTCTCCCATGAACTTTATCTGATTAAGGCCCACAATTTAAACCCGACACTCTTAAATGACCAAAAAGGATAGAAAAGTTGATTAGTTAATCAATATTTCGAATTTCATACAAATCGGAAATCAAACAGGGAAGAAACATGGTAATTAAGAAAAACGGGTGTTATTCAACCCATTTTGCATATTTAAAACTTTTAATTCCAAAATCAGAAATTTCGTCAATTTATTGTCAATAGAATATAAATAAACTAAGATATAAAAGGATTTAGAATTACTTTAGTCATTAAGTTATTCAAAGACATAAATCATATTTTAACACTAAATCCAATATTTTAGGCCAAAGTCAAAATCTTATATCAAAGGTTTTGAATTTCATACCTTTGTTACCAAAATCAAAAGAATGGCTTATGTTACTTTATTTGAAAGATTAGAAGATATTTTACACCTTTTATTAAGGAATAATAGACATATCAATCTAGTTCATTTCCATAAGACCAAATGAATAGTAAAACTTACCATATGAATAGTAATCGGTGAATTAAACGTCCATAACTTTTTCGTTTTGAAACGAACTTTAACCCATTTTATACCATTTTCAAAATCTTATGAAACTCTATCAATCTCAAGAAATGCCCTTTTTCCAAATTTGGACTCTAAGATACTCAAAAAGCCCAATCAAGGTAGCTGCCCATTTAAAAAAAAATGGACAGCACCTCCCCAAAAACTGTCCTAGCCAAAACGTCAAATTACTCAAACCTGCACAAAAACACAGTTTAAAGGCAACAACGCACTCCTATTCTAACCATTTCTCAATCTACTCCTAAGCATCCAATAAAACTGACTGCATACCAGGCAATAACAAACTCGCAGAGACAAAGGAATGAGTGGAACCCGAGTCAAAAAGAACATATACATCAGAATGAAAAAGCCGAGCCAAACCAAGAATAACCTCCCAAGGCCGCAGCCTCCTCTCGAGTCATAGCAAACACCCGAGCTTGAGCTTGCCCTCTCGGTCTCCCTGGAGGAATGGGCTTCTTCACAGATCCAGAACTGCCCACTCCAGAAGCTGGTCTAGTCCCCATTGTCTCCACTCTCCTCTGAGCCTGTGACTGCGATCCCGCCCCTCGGGCCCACAGAGGACAGTTATTAATCAGGTGTCCCTTCTCTCCACACTTGAAACAGGCACCTATCAACTTGCGACATACTCCCCGATGTGGATTCCCACAATGCTCACATAGAGGGGTCGGGTTCCTGCTTCTCTCTGCCCTACTGTTTCCTCCCACTGAGGAGGCTCAGATCGATTCTCGCTCAATTGCTCGCTCACTGAGGGCACTTCTTGCCTCCCTGACTCTGCACCCGGAAACTCTTCTCACCCCTAGAAGCAGTCTGAACACTACCCCCTCTCCTAGGAAACTGCTCTCTGCCCTTTCTTTTCCTGCTCACCTCCTGTCTGATGTTCTCCAGTTTTTCTCGCTGAGTGCCGATCCACTACTACCGATAATCGGTGAAATTGTGAATCATTACCTTCTCCTAATTCCCGGATGGAGGCCTCCTCAAACTTTCTGCACTTATCTTCTTCATTAGCCACCATATATGCCGACAATGAGACAGTTGGGTAAATCTCACCATACTCACTAATCTGACAGCTCCTCTCGAGCCAAATTCATAAACTCTCCGGCCTTTTCTTGCATATAAACCCGGAGAAGTACTTTTCTGAAATAATTCCCCAAAATCTTTCCATGACAACACAGAGGTACCGCCTGCTCTCGTAGTACCGACTCCCACCAATGAAGAGCATTCCCTGTAAAGACTCCATCGATACTCCAACCTCTCTTCATCCGTGCATTTCATCTCGCATCAACCCTTCGTTCTTTTCATCCAAGCCTCGGCTTCCTCGTGATTGGTGGTACCATAAAGTCCACCGCCCATATTTTCGAACTTGTCATCTTGCCTCCCTTAATCACCTGAGCTGGCTGAAACTCGAGATCCCCGACCCAAGGCTACGGTGAATGCCCGGGCAAAGCTCGAAAATCTGCGGATCCATCGCAGTATAGCAGAGGAGGAGGAGGTTGCTCCTCAGGTTGCACACTAGGTGCCTGTTTCAAGTGTGGAGAGAAGGGACACTGATTAATAATCTGCCTCCTGTGGGCCCGGGGCGGGATCGCAATCACAGCTCGTGAGGAGAGTGGAGACAATGGGGACTAGACCAGCCTGGAGGGGCGCCGGATCCGTGAAGAAGCCCATTCCTCCGGGGAGACCGAGAGGGCAAGCTCAAGCTCGGTGTTTGCTATGACTGAGAGGAGGCTGCAGCCATGCACTGAGGTTGTTAATGGTTTGGCTCGACTTTTTCATTCGATGTATATGTTCTTTTTGACTCGGGTTCCACTTTCCTTCCTTTGTCTCTGCGAGTTTGTTATTGCACTCGTATGCGATCAGTTTATTGGATGCTAGGAGTAGATTGAGAAATGGTTAGAATAGGTGTGCTGTTGCCTTTAAGCTGTGTTTTTGATGAGTTTGAGTAATTTAGCGTTTTGGCTAGGGCAGTTTTGGGGAGGTTTTGTCCATTTTTTAAATGGGCTTGTTTTGGGCTTTTAGTATCTTAGGTCCAAATTTGGAAAAAGGGCATTTCTTGAGATTGATAGAGTTTCATAAGATTTTGAAAATGGTATAAAATGGGTTAAAGTTAGTTTTAACGAAAAAGTTATGGACGTTTAATTCACGATTAAATTAAATATGGTAAGTTTACTATTCAATTGGTCAAAATGAACTTTTATGTCTTTTATTCATTTAAAAGGTGTAAAATATCTTCTAATCTTTCAAATAAAGTAACATAAGCCATTCTTTTGAAAGGTAATCATATAAGATTTTGACTTTGCCTAAAATATTGGAGAATAATTAGGATTAATTATCATATCTTAGGTTATTCTTGATATGTTGAATAACACCCGTTTTAAGTCCAATTTGAGTTTTGATTTAAGTGTTGAACCCTCCCCCTCCCTGGTGCGAACGAGTCCGACGTCACTTAGCCAAATGGTAAGAGGCGGCATGTGGAAGCTATAAAACCTTGAGGTCAGGTTCGAGTCATGGCCTCACCTTGACCAAAGAGGATCTTCGATTAAGTTGATGCCGCAGTATAACCCGCAAACACCGCCGTGGTATAACCCAAGAAACACACGCTGGTGGGAAATATTAGCCTGTGTGGGGTGGGGTCCAACATTAAAAGGCGCTTTTCCATAAGTGTTGAACCCTCCTCAGTGCGACACGAGTCCGACGTCTCACGTGACATCGGGACGCCAAGCGTCACGAGGAAGGAATTCTCACCACCGATCAAAACTCAAATTGGACTTAAAACACTATATCCGAATAACCTTGATAATTAATCCTAATTATTCTCCCATGAACTTTATCTGATTAAGGCCCACAATTTAAACCCGACACTCTTAAATGACCAAAAAGGATAGAAAAGTTGATTAGTTAATCAATATTTCGAATTTCATACAAATCGGAAATCAAACAGGGAAGAAACATGGTAATTAAGAAAAACGGGTGTTATTCAAACCCATTTTGCATATTTAAAACTTTTAATTCCAAAATCAGAAATTTCGTCAATTTATTGTCAATAGAATATAAATAAACTAAGATATAAAAGGATTTAGAATTACTTTAGTCATTAAGTTATTCAAAAGACATAAATCATATTTTAGCACTAAATCCAATATTTTAGGCCAAAGTCAAAATCTTATATCAAAGGTTTTGAATTTCATACCTTGTTACCAAAATCAAAAGAATGGCTTATGTTACTTTATTTGAAAGATTAGAAGATATTTTACACCTTTTATTAAGGAATAATAGACATATCAATCTAGTTCATTTCCATAAGACCAAATGAATAGTAAAACTTACCATATGAATAGTAATCGTGAATTAAACGTCCATAACTTTTTCGCTTTGAAACGAACTTTAACCCATTTTATACCATTTTCAAAATCTTATGAAACTCTATCAATCTCAAGAAATGCCCTTTTTCCAAATTTGGACTCTAAGATACTCAAAGCCCAATCAAGGTAGCTGCCCATTTAAAAAAATGGACAGCACCTCCCAAAAACCGCCCTAGCCAAAACGTCAAATTACTCAAACTGCACAAAAAATAAGTGTTGAACCCTTCACAGTGCGACCACGAGTCCGACGTCTGCGTGACATCGGACGCTGCGTCACGAGGAAGAATTCCTCACCAGATCAAAACTCAAATTGGACTTAAAATACTATATTCAATAACCTTGATAATTAATCCTAATTATCAAGGTTATTCGAATATAGTGTTTTTAAGTCCAATTGAAGTTTGATCAATGGTGAGGAATTCCTTCCTCGGACGCCGTCTCCGATGTCACGCAGACGCCTGACCGGTCGCACTGTGGAGGGGTTCCAACACTTATGGTATCGAGTGGCGCATGGAAGCGTAGTGGCCCATAACCCACGTGTCCCGTGATCAAACCGGCTCGATATAGTATAGCCCTCACAGTCGACACGAGTCGGCGTCGTCGTGATGCGACGTCACGGAAAAATTCCTCACCACTGATCAAAACTCAAATTGGACTTAAAAACACTATATCCGAATAACCGCTGATAATTAGGATTAATTATCGCGGTTATTGATATATGTTTTTAAGTCCAATTTGAGTTTCGATCAAGGTGAGGAATTCTTCCTCGTGACGCCGTCCCGATGTCACGCAGGACGCCGACTCGTGTCGCACCAGGGAGGGGTTCCAACATCGCACGTCGCGACCTGCGGATGAGCACGCCGCGGCGCGCGCGCTCCAGTTTTCTTTCCTCGGCGAGAGGCCATTTTCCTGCACAGATATGCTTTGGTATTTTGGACATAACTTTTGTTGTAGATGTCCAAATGAGGTGATTTTTGATTCTTTGTAAACTAGAGACATAGGGATACAATTTTTATGAAGAAATAAAGTTCTGATTCAGTCTCTAAGAATCTCAAAATTTGGATCGAAGTTAAGCATAGAATTTTTGTTTCAGCTTTAGTTATAGTTCGAATTGTTGAAGTATGACTTTCCGATTTCTACACCAAATTGATTGGAATTTTGGTTATTGGTTAAAGAAATCAAGTGAGGCAAGAGTAGCAAGAGGAACAAGAGGAAAGACATTCCTAAGCAAGTTTATAAGCAAGGAACTCAAGGTGGGTACACGTTTATAATAGAGTAAATAAGCTGCTCATTGTTTTATTCAAATCAAGAAAGATTTAATGATTTAAATTGCATCATCAATGTTGCTTTATTTGCTTTTTGAGTGAATTGTGAAATTGTTATATGTTTGCTACATGATTTGTATTGATTGATGAAACGACTTTGAAAAGGGTTTCTCTTTAAAAGAATACATGCTCATGAAATCATGTTTTCAGAAATGATTTTTACAAGGATATCAAGGTTATGAAAAGCAAGTTTACAAGAAAGTGCCATTTTGGCAAAAAGTTTACAAGATTTTGAACTATGTATGTTATGTGAGTTTGTGGTAGTCCCTCAAGAATCATCATGTGCACGTTGACCCATGTATAGGCTTCTCCCGCCTGTCTGCTAGTGGCATGGAGCTCCCTCAAGGACTCCCTCAAGAATTTACGGCTACACAGGACCATTATATGGGAATGTGTAGTGCGTCATGAACCCGGACTCACCCAAACCATTCTGCTGTGCTTATATGCTTATGATCTGTTGACATGTGTGATGCATGCATGATTTTAAAATTGCTCATGAATTGTTTGAAAATCAAGCATTTCGAGATAATGATATCTACATGTGAAATTTCTATGGTTTCAAGAGTGTACCACAACAATGAGTTATCTTTTGCAAATAGTTTTGCTTGTTTCTTTATTATAAATATGTTACCCATGAGCTTTATAGCTCACCCCCTTTATCCTCCCCCTATTCAGGTGATGAGCAAGAGAACAAGTAAGTCAAGAGTTATGGCATCACTCCGAATTGTCATATTTTTGTATTTTCAAGTTATCTTTTAGAATTCAAAGCTTTAGTCACATTTCACGTTTTAATTATTCAAGTGTATTTTGTATTTTGGTCTTGAACTCAAATGATGTATTATGGCTTGAAATGCCATTAAAGCTTTGTAAAACCCTTCTTTTGGTTATCAATGAGATATGGATGATGTTGATTTTAGTTTCCAACCTTTTGCATTAAATCGTTTACTCATGAGGATAAGTTTTGGAAGGTTATGTTTATGTTCAAGTTTATTTTCGGGTTGGGTTGTCTCGATGAAAATGGATGAAAGTTTAAAGTTTGGGTTTTTGTGGGAGAAAGGGGTTTCACCGCGACGAGACCCTCTACTCGCCGCGGCGAAGCTTATCTCGCGGGTTCACCGCGATGAGAGATCCTTCACTCGCCGCGGTGTAGCTTCCTGAAGCGTTTCGTCGCGGTGAGACAACACACGCCGCGACGATGCCCGCCTTTGCTTCCGAGGGGTATTTTCTTCTAAATTTTCAACTTCAAGGTCTCCCCTCCTCGCGCAAGCATCACGCTTCTGTGTCCGATGTTGGGCTCCGGAAACGGAGTCCAACAGCTACACATGACCGCTTCGCGGGAATGTGTAGTACGTTCTGTTTCGGATCCACCCGAACCACTTTTCTGTGATTATGTGATACGTTGATTTGTAACTTGTTTGATATGATGATTTTGGTGAAGAGAATTGAGAAATTGAAAATGTTTTATCAATGTGATATTGATTTTAAAAGTAAATGAATACCTAATGTTTTTGCTTATTCTTAATTATTAAGTTGTTACCCACTGAGCCGTCGAGCTCACCCCCCATTTCCCCTCTACAAGTGACGAGCGAGAAACTGAGTCATCGCATCGGGATTGAGGCATCACTCCGATGCATTTTGCTTTTGAAGTTATATTTTAGAAAACAAAGCTTTAGCTAGCATTTTGGGACAAGTGATGTACTTTGTATTTTTGTTCTTTGATACTTTGATGTATTCGGGATAAAAATACCCTCTAAAGCTTTGTATTAACTTATTTCAATGTAAATGTAAGAGTTTTTGAACTTTAAATGTATCTTGTATATGTTTGCTAGAAATCAAAGAAAAGAATGAGATTGTGTTGTTTGATATGTTTTGAAATGAGTAGAATCCTAAGAGTGTGGTGGCTGCCATTGGAGTAGATATTATAGGATATTGGATTGGTTTGTGCTTTGGGAAATTTGAGGATTGTGTAAATTGAGTTTTTATGTAAGTAAATGAATTGGATTGAAGATTTTGGATAAATACATTATAGGGGAGGTGCTGTCCAATTTTTCCTAAAATGGGCAGAACCTTCGCTTAGGTTTTAGACCTTCTTAGAGCTTGAATTAGTTTGGGAGGTCTTCTTGAATATTGTATCATATGTTTAGAGCTTTCTAATGGTGTATAATGTGTCTTATTTGGAGTTAGGAATAAAAAACTTATGGGGGTTAGACCTAGTTCAGTTACTGTTCATTTGGCAAATTTGGGCAGAAACTTGGTTTGGATTTTAGAACATTTTAGAGCTTGAATTGAATTGGGATGTATTCTTGAAGAATGTATTACTTGTTTAGAGCTTTCCAATGATGTATAATTTGTCAAATTTGGACTTAGGATGAAGAAGTTATGATGGCTGAAAGATTTCAGTTACTGTTGATAAGGGTCATAATTGTGCAGTACCTTTAGAAGGGTTTTTCACCCCCTTAGAGTCTGCTTTGATTTTTTCACTCTTCATAGAAAAGGTAGCTTGTCTTTCTCCCTTTCTATTAATGTATAATTTTCAATTATTGGAGTTAGGAATAAAAAGTTATGAGGTTGGGAAAATGGCAGGTACTGGTCATTTGGTCAAGTTACTGTTCCATTGGCTATTGTATAGGCAGAAACTTTGAGAGGGTTTTTACCTCTTTAAACGACTGAATTGATTTTTGATCCCTTCATGAAACTTGTAGATTATCTTTTTATCTTTCCATTGAGGTAAAATAGGACATTTTTAGAATATCGTGTTAAAAGATATGGTTGTTCAAACTTCTGATATAGTATAGGACCCTTTTCAATTTTGCAGAAACTTTGAAGCACTTTTTGAACCTCTTAAAGGCCAAACTAGTTTTTCCATCCTTCATGGAAGTTGTAGAGCTTCCTTTGAGCTTTCTTTTGATACCCAATTTGTCAATTTTGGAGTATGGGAGCAAAAGCTATGATTTTTGTAAATTCTGAAATTTTCCTACAAATCCAGATTTCATCCTTAGGCGTGGCCACGCCTAGTCTCCAAATTTCTTAGACGAGCCCACGCCTAATCTCTTAATTTCCTCCTCTCACTCTTTCGCTTGTAAATTTTTTGTTTGACCTCCGATTCACTCGATTTTTGCAGCATTGGTTTTCTAAGAAAATTTTTCTACCCTCTCATACAAATTTTAGAATTTTTAGGATTAAGTTGGATTTGTCGGATGTTATCAAAGAGAGACAATTAGTCAGATATATTGAACATATGCTATTGAAGACTTCCTGCTCAAGGCATCTGCAACCACATTGGCCTTACGTGGATGATACTCAATCAACAGGTCATAATCTTTTAGTAGCTCAATCCATCTCCTCTGTCTCAAATTCAGCTCCTTCTGACTTAACAAGTATTTGAGACTCTTGTGATCTGTAAAGATCCTGGTTTGCACTCCATACAGATAATGCCTCCAGATTTTCAAGGCAAAGATCACAGCTGCTAATTTCAGATCGTGGGTCAGATAATTCACCTCATAAGGCTTTAGCCGCCATGAGGCATAAGCTATCACCTTATCTCCCTGCATAAGTACACATCCTAACCCCTTTTTGGAAGCATCACTATACATAGTATAACTCCCCTCTCCTGTGGGCAAAGCCAGAACTGGTGCACTAGTCAATCTGTGCTTGAGCTTCAAAGCTCTGCAAGGCCATCATCCTCGCACAAACTTCTGGTTCTTCCTCAATAGTTTGGTCAAATGAGCAGCAATCATGGAGAATCCCTCCACAAATCTCCCCGCAGATAGCACTGCTAAACCCGTAAAGCTTACCTCGATTCATTGTCGCTTGAGCATGCCACCACCTCTGACTTCAATCTTCTTTGAGTCCACATACACCCCACTCTAAAAAATAATGTGACCCAAGAAGACCACTTCATGAAGCCAAAATTCACATTTAGTGAATTTGGCATAAAGCTCTCTCTACCTCAACCTCTACAATACAATCCTCAAATGCTCCTCATGTTCTCCTTCACTCCTGGAATAT
The DNA here is from genome assembly GCA_029891385.1 of Erythroxylum novogranatense. Classification (NCBI taxonomy): domain Eukaryota; kingdom Viridiplantae; phylum Streptophyta; class Magnoliopsida; order Malpighiales; family Erythroxylaceae; genus Erythroxylum; species Erythroxylum novogranatense. Next base: position 32,682 of record JAIWQS010000191.1, on the reverse strand, counting down.
ACCAGAATCTCATCGATGAACACGATAACAAATTGATCCAAAAACTCCTTAAAAACCCTGTTCATCAAATCCATAAAAGTAGCAGGAGCATTGGTCAATCCAAAAGGCATAACCAAAAACTCATAATGGCCATACCGTGTTCTGAAAGTTGTCTTGCTCACATCAGACTACTTAATCCTGAGTTGATGGTAGCCAGACCTGAGGTCGATCTTAGAGAAGACCGTTGCCCCCTACAGCTGATCAAACAAGTCATCTATCCGAGGCAGAGGATATTTGTTTTTAACTGTCACCTTATTAATCCTCATGTAGTCAATGCACATCCTCCAAGTTTCATCTTTCTTTTTAACAAACAAGACCGGCGCTCCCCAAGGTTAGGTGCTTGGCCTAATAAACCCCTTCTCTAATAAATCCTCCAACTGCTCCTTAAGCTCCTTCAGCTCAGCTGTAGCCATCCTGTACGATGGAATAGAAATAGGAGCCGTCCCGGGAGCCAAGTCAATAGCAAACTCAATCTCCCTCTCCGGTGACAAACCGGGCAACTCCTCTGAAAACACATCAGGAAATTCCCTCACAATGAGAATATCCTCCACCCTGCTCTCCTGTACACTGGTATCCACTACACACGCCAAGAAAGCCTCACGTCCTCTTCCCATCAGTTTATCAGCTAACAAAGCTGAAACAAGCCTTGGCAGTGTCAACTTTCTATCCTCTCTGAAAACTACTTTCTGACCCTCACCCAGATCAAACTCCATTTCCTTTCAACCACAATCCCGCTTCACCCTATATTTCTCCATAATGTCGATTCCGACAATCGCATCTAACCCCTTCAGATCTAGAGGTAACAGATCCGCTACCAAACTAGGTCCCTCGATCACAAGCTCACAATCTTGAAAGATCCGGCTTACAATAACATTCCTCCCTAATGGAGTACTAACAAGCAGAAAATCATCCAAAAGAATTGACTGCATACCAGGCAATATTATACTTGCAGAGACATAGGAATGCGTGGAATCGGAATCAAAAATAACATATACATCATAATGAAAAAGCTGAGCCATACCAGTAACAACTTCCGGTGCGGCCGCAGCCTCCTCCTGTGTCATGGCAAACACCCTAGCCTGTGCTTGCCCTCTCGGTCTCCCTGGAGGATTAGGCTTCCTCATTGACCTGGCGCCCACCCCAGCACCTGGTGCAGTCCCTCTTGTCTGCTCTCCTCCGAGCCATGGTCGAGATCCTTCCCCTCTAGTCATCTGAGGAAAATCTTTAATTTTGTAGCCCTTCTCTCCACACTTGAAGCAGGCACCCAAAAGCTTATAGCACTCTCCCCGATCAGCCTTCCCAGTGCTCACATTGAGGATTCGGCTCCTCGCTTCTCTCGCCCCTCTGTTTCCTCCCACTAAGGAAGCCTGTACTGACCCTGTCCTGATCTGCTGAGGGGCACTACTGCCACCCTGACTCTGAATCCAAGCACTCTTCCCACCTCGTTGTTGATCGCCCCCCTCTCTGGATGACCGCTGCTCTTTCTCTTCTCGCCACCTCTCACTTTGATGTTCTCCAGATTCTTAGCCTGGAGTGCAGCATCCACCAGCTGCTGATAATCACAGAAATTATGAATGATAACCTTCTCTTTGATGCCCAGGTGGAGGCCTCCCTCAAACTTTCGGCACTTGTCTTCTTCACTGGCCACAATCTGAGGTGTATACCGAGATAACTGGGTGAATCTCATCTCATACTCACTAACAGACATCTCCCTCTAAGTCAAATTTAGAAACTCCCTGGCCTTCTCCTGCATATAGACCTGGGAGAGGTATTTCTTCCTGAACAACTCCCCAAAATCCCTCTATGTAAGCCCTGGTGGCACAGCCTGACTGTGTGGCACTGACTCCCACCAGTGGAGAGCATCCCCCTGCAATAAACTCACATCATACTCCAGCTTCTCCTCATCTGAGCACTTCATCTGAACAAGTACCCTCTCTGTCCTCTTCAGCCAAGATTCAGCTTCTTCCGGATTGGTGGTACCATGAAAGTCCACCGCTCCAAACTTTTGCAGTTTATCATACTGCCCGCCCCTAGCCACTGGAGTTGGCACTGGAGTCTGAGACCCTTGACCCATGGCGAAGGTGAAAGCCTGGGCAAAGGCTTGGAAAAACTGTGGATCCATCGCAGGCATAGTAGGAGGAGGAGGAGGAGGAGGCTCCTCGGGTTGCACACTAGGTGCCTCAAAGCCAGGAGCAGTGTAACATCCCGTTACTGATGTGATGGGCATATCGGTAATTTGGATGGGTTAGCTTTGGGTGCATTCATAATTGAACTGCACGTGCATTTTTGCCTTTGTATCAATGATAAATGAGTTAATTGCACATGCATACATAGGGACATGCATTCATGATTGTTCCAATATTTAAATTGTGATTATGAGTTGAATTGTGAATCTTGAGAGAATTAGGTTAGATTGTGACTTGATTGAGAATTTAAGAATAATTGGCTTGTATAGTTGAGTTAGAGTGAGAATTGAATTTTAGGGAATTGGAAATTGAAAATTGAGTATGGGATCGAGTGTTTTTCATTTTTGAGGAATTATGGGAATTTTTCGGGAATTTTTAGAGTTTTGTGTCCGAACCGAGAAATTGACCTAGAGACTGATGATTTAGATTCCGGTTCCGAAATTAACTGAAAAATGGCTTGGAAAATTTAGATTTGTGAGTTTAGGAATTATTGTGATGAGTCATTGAAATTAAAGACGGAAATTAAAAGAAATTGAGGGCTTGTGATCTTATGAGCAATAGGTCTAAATCTTTATATAAAAGAGTTAAGTTTTGAAAATTGGAGATAAGCATTTCCTTCTCCTTTCTCTTCTCTCCCCGTCGACGATCTCTTCCTTCCTTGGAGATTTTCATTTGTTCCTTTCATTGTGGTTAAAGATCTGCTAGAGCGTTGGAGTTATTGATGTCTAGCTTGGCGTTGTAGTCTCATCGTTGGTGTTAGAAGTTGAGAGAGTTTTCGGAGATTTAGGGTTTTGGGTTCGATCTTTGATTTGGTAAGTTTATTGTGTTTAATGTTGTTATTTATTATGGTTTGTTGCATTTATGGTGTTTAATGTGTTAGATAAGGTAGTTGAGTGTGTTAAATGTTAGCTTGAGAGAGTAAATATGGTGGAGAAATCGATCGGAGAAGATGAAGTAGTCGCACGTCGCGACGTCTGAATTCAGGCCATGCCGCGACGAGAAAAAAGCGTACTCGCCATTGGCGAAATACGCGAGATGTCGCATGACGAATGGGTTTTACGCTGCGACGAGGTTGCTCGTAGACGTCGCGGCGAGGCGAAGAGTCTTACGTAGCGGCGAAGGGCGAGATTTCTGAATGGATGTGTTTTGGTTTATTGGGCATAACCTTTAGTGTAGACCTCCAATTGAAGTGATTCTTGATTCGTTATGAACTAGAGAAGGATATCTACAATTGTGGTAAAGACTGAGAGTTTTAATTTTGGTTAGAGGAATCGTAATTATCAAAAGAGAGGCAATTACAGTATCAAATGCAACTTAAGAGCTATGTTCTGACTAATTGAAGTTTAAATTGGAGACTTATGAAATCAATGGATATTATTGACCTAGTGAATAGTAAATTTTGGTTGTGAAGCGAGAGATAGCGGAATGGGATTAGAGCGCTGGAAAATCATGATCATGCATCGTACAATTTTGAATTTGAGACATGTGCATTATCGAATTTATTTGATTGAGCATCTAGTGATGATAATTTGTTTAAATTGTTATAGAGGCATCATTGGATCGTCAGTCCATGGATATTGCTGGGACTTCCAGGCAGTAGCTCAGAAGTTACAGATGAGTAACCTAGTTGGTTCCTCAATCTTTGTGTGTTAAATGCTCTATGAATGTGTGAATTGTTTGTCAATGTGAGTGCTTACAATTGTGAAATAAATGTGCTGAGTCTATGAGTAAATGTTCTGAAATGCGATAAATGAAAGTGGTTGATACATATGTTAGTGATTGTGCAAGTGTGAGTGCATGCTAGGCATGATTGAAATCGATAATTAACAGATTGTGATCGGGCAAGCAGTGATCCGAGCTTTAAGCTCGATTATCGATGAAAAGGGCCTGGGCCAAAAGGAAATAGTGCATACCAGAGGGCTCTCCTATCCCTATGTGAGCGGGCAGTGGCATACCACGAGGGCTCTCCTACTTGCCAAAATGCGATTATTGTGAAATGTGCCGAATCGGGACAATATTGATGCTCAATCACAACACTGACATAAAATGAGAATTTGCATGCATTATGCATCTGACTGTACTGTGAAAAGTGACAATGTGTGTTTTAAGTGACGATTGTGTAGTGATATGTGTGAGTTATGTGATGGTGAATATGTGTAAATTGATTTACAGTGTTACAAATGTGTACTATGTGACTATGTGATATATCGTGTGTATATGCATGAGTTGGGTGAACCATCGATGATGGTTTCTCATTGAGTTCGCAAACTCACCCAACATTGCAAATATTTTTCAGGACAGCGTTAGTAGATTTCTAGCTCCCGTGATAGACGTTTCCTGCTGTGCGAGTGCATGGGCAAGTGAAGCGATGGCACACAAGTGGGTCAGCTAGGACGATTTTTGGGGATGACTTAGTATAGACTTTTGTATCAGTTTCCTTTTTGGGATATTGTATTTTAGACTATAGGAAACTGATAGACTTGTCTATATTTTGGATTGATTTTATGAGATGAAAGATTATTATGGTTTTAAATTTTAGTGATTTGTATAATGCGGTTTAATTGTATTGACGCCATGCGAGTATTTAGTGATTGTTTTCGATAGTAGCACTTCCTTACTGTGGGATATGCGCCGGAATGACCCACGGGCGTCCCGGAGCATACCCTACTGTAAGGGGGCGCTACACAGAGTGTGTCCCTGCATCTTGTGGGACGTGGGACTCATCTGTGCTCCCTTGGTGAGAGCGAGAACGAAGCTGAGCTCCTCGAGTTCTACTCCGAGGTAGCATATTACTCCTTCAAAAGAAAACCAGCGAAAAACTTTAGTTCATGCAAAAACAATTTGTCAAAGTGTATCGTACGATTTAAATCATGCAAAATCAACATTTAGTCAAAAAGCAACATTTAGTTACTGAAAGCTCTGATACCATAAGTGTTGGAATCCCTCCCCGGCGAGTCGCGGGTCTGACGTCCTACATGACATCTAGACGCGCATCCCATGGGGGAGGAATTCCTCACCACGAACTTAAACTCAAAACAGACTTAATTTAATGTCATCTAAACCAATCTCGAGAAATTCATCCTAGTAATCCTCCAAAAAAAATTAATCTGCTTAGGGCTCATAATTAATTCTGATTCCTAAGATAAAATGAAATGCCATGTCTCTATAATAATTAGAAATGAAAATCACTTCAATCGGAGCTCCCGAGATCAAGAAATCATCGAAATACGAAAGCATGTTCAATATATCCAACTAATTGTCTCTCTTTGATAACATCTGACAAAATCCAACTTAATCCTAAAAATTCTAAAATTTGTATGAGAGGGTAGAAAAATTGTCTTAGAAAACCAATGCTGCAAAAATTGAGTGAATCAGAGGTCAAACAAAAAATTTACAAACGAAAGAGTGAGAGGAGGACATTCAGAGATTAGGCGTGGGCACGTCTAAGAAATTTGGAGACTAGGCGTGGCCACGCCTAAGGATGAAATCTGGATCTGTAGGAAAATTTTAGAATTTACAAAAATCATAACTTTTGTTCCCATACTCCAAAGTTGACAAATTGAGTATCAAAAGAAAGATCAAAGGAAGCTCTACAACTTCCATGAAGGATGGAAAAACTAGTTTGGCCTTTAAGAGGTTCAAAAAGTGCTTCAAAGTTTCTGCAAAATTGAAAAGGATCCTAAACTATATCAGAAGTTTGAACAACCATATCTTTTAACACGATATTCTAAAAATGTCACAGTTTAACTCATTGGAAAGATAAAAAGATAATCTACAAGTTTCATGAAGGAGCAAAATCAATTCGATCGTTTAAAGAGGTAAAACCCTCTCAAAGTTTACGCCTATATGATAGCCAATGGAGCGATAAGAATTGACCAAATGAACGAAGACTCGCCATTTTTCCAACCTCATAACTTTTTATTCCTAACTATAATAATTGCAAATTATACATCAATAGAAAGGGAGAAAGACAAGCTACCTTTTCTATGAAGAGAACAAAATTCAAAGCAGACTCTAAGGGGGTGAAAAACCCTTCCAAAGGTACTACACAATTATGACCCTTATCAACAGTAACTGAAATCTTTCAGCCCTCATAACTTCTTCATACTAAGTCCAAATTTGACAAATTATACATCATTAGAAAGCTCTAAACAATTACTACATTCTTCAAGAAGACATCCCAATTCAATTCAAGCTCTAAAATGTTCTTAAACCCAAACCAAGTTTTTGCCCAAATTTGTCAAATGAACAGTAACTGAACTAGGTCTAACCCCCATAAGTTTTTATTCCTAACTCCAAATAAGACACATTATACACCATTAGAAAGCTATAAACATATGCTACAATCTTCAAGAAGATCTCCCAAAATAATTCAAGCTCTAAGAAGGTCTAAAACCTAAGCGAAGTTTCTGCCCATTTTAGGAAAAATTGGACAGCACCTCCCCTATAATGTATCTAGCCAAAATCTTCAATCCAATTCATTTACCTGCATAAAAACTCAATTTACACAATCCTCAAATTTCCCAAAGTACAAACCAATCCAATATCCTATAATATTTACTCCAATGGCAGCCACCACACTCTTAGGATTCTACTCATTTCAAAACATATCAAACAACATAATCTCATTCTTTTCTTTGATTTCGAGCAAACATATACAAGATACATTTAAAGTTCAAAAAATATTATATTTACATGGAAATAAGTTAATACAAAGCTTTAGAGGGCATTTTAGCCCGAATACATCAAAGTATCAAAGAACAAAAATACAAAGTACATCACTTGTCCCAAAATGCTAGCTAAAGCTTTGTTTTCTAAAATATGACTTCAAAAACAAAATGCATCGGAGTGATGCCTCAATCCCGATGCGATGACTCGATTTCTCGCTCGTCACCTGTGGAGGAGAAATGGGGGGTGAGCTCGACGGCTCAATGGGTAACAACTTAATAATTAAGAATAAGCAAAAACATTAGGTATTCATTTACTTTTAAAATCAATATCACATTGATAAAACATTTTCAATTTCTCAATTGTCTTCACCAAAATCATCATATCAAACAAGTTACAAATCAACATATCACATAATCACAGAAAAGTGGTTCGGGTGGATCCGAAACAGAACGTACTACACACTTCCATGAAGTGGTGATATGTAGCCGTGAACTTATGGGAATCCGTGAGGAACTCCAATGCCACTAGCGGGCAGGCGGGAGAAGTCTATGGTTAGACACGTGCACCTGACTCTTAAGGGACCACCACAAACCCAAAGAAAACATGCAAATCACATAATTCACACAATTTATACACATTAGCCATAAATGGCCCTTACCAAAGTCACTTTCATATAATTTGCCAAAATCACATATTCAATTCTTTTTCACTTATCAAATCATTGTACAAATATTCCCAACATAAGTTTACATTCAAAGGACATCTCATACAAGTTAAAAACATCACAAAGAGTAATTCATACAAAAATGTTAAACCATTGGAAAGCATTTATTAGCATTTATTATAAAAATTTCATTAAGCCTATAACTCAATTATTAAGAAATCACCCACCTTAATTCCTTAGCTTTGAGATTGGTCAATTGGTCTTGCTTCTTCCTCAATTTGCCTCACTTCACCTTCATTAAGCATAAAGATCCCATAAGAATAAGAGATAGCAAAATTGGAATTTCTAAGGAAAGGGAGACATGAATTCTATTCTATCTAATCTTACCAATACCTTAACTAAACTATTTAAACCAAAACCTATCAAGAATCTACAAAAATTTCGAAATTCCCTTACCTATTGGCCTCCCACAAATTTCTTCCTTTGCCTCCAATGAAGGATTAAACTCTTTTCTTTCCAATTTCTTCTTTAAGAAAACTCTTAAACCCTCCTTTTTAAAGCATAAAAACCTAAGCTCATTACTTCTCTTCTTCTTCTTCTTCTTCTTCTTCTTCTTCTTCTTCTTCTTCTTCTTCTTCTTCTTCTTCTTCTTCTTCTTCTTCTTCTTCTGCTTCCCTTGGCCGAAAGTCACTCTCCCTCTCTTCTCTTTGAAAATTTTCGTAAGTCTCTTAAAAGACTTAAGGGAAAACTTGCTTCTTAAACTTAAAACCAATGACCAAACGATGCAGTTTCACTAATTCCCTCTTTATACATGAAAAATTCGTCCCCCTCATTCTTCCATACGGCTACAACACTATTTGCTTCATTTCTTATTGTTTTACTTAAGCTAAAAAGACCAATTAAGCCCTCCTTCTTAGCCTTTAACCTTAAAAACATATCTGCAAACTTCCTAAATTGCCCTTACACTATCTTAATCTTTTAATTCTAACAATTCATTAAAATTCCAATTTTAACTAAATACCCCAATTAATTTCTATTAACTAAGTACTAAAATCCCAAATTATTCTAATTAAAAGAAATTATCAATCTAAACCTCAAAATAAAATAAAACATGCTTAATGCGAATCGGGCCCAACATTTCTCCCTCCTTAAAAGAATTTTGTCCTCGAAATTCTTACGAATCATGAAGAGATGGGGATACTTCTTCATAGCTTCCAATGGCTCCCCACGGCCTCTTCCATGAATGGTTCCTCCATAAGACTTTTACCAACTGCACTTGTCTTGTTCCTAAGAACCTTTTCTTTTGTTTCCAAAATCTGCACTGGAAGCTCCTCATAACTTAAGTCATCACTCAACTGGACTTCATCAGCTTGAATGATATGAGAAGGATCTGATCGATATCTCTTCAACATAGAAACATGAAACACATCATGAATCTGTGAGAGCTCAGGAGGCAATGCTAACTTGTAAGCCAACGGACCGATCCGCTCCAGAATCTCATAAGGCCCCACATACCTCGGACTCAGCTTACCCTTTCTCCCAAATCTCAGGATCCCTTTCCAAGGAGAAGTCTTGAGAAAAACTTTCTCGCCGACCTCAAACTCCATTTCTTTCCTGTGAGCATCTTCATAACTTTTCATCCTATCCTGATCTGCTTTTAGTCTATGCTTAATTAAGTTGACCTTATCAACAGTCATCTGAATCAACTCTTGACCTAAAAGTTTCCTGTCTCCCTCTTCATCCCAACACACCGGAGTCCTACATCTCCTCCCATACAGAGCCTCATAAGGAGCCATCTGAATGCTCGAATGATACGAATTATTGTAAGCAAATTCGATCAATGGCAAGTGCTCATCCCATGCTCCTCTAAAATCCATCACACAAGCCCTGAGCATTCCCTCAAGAGTCCGAATGGTCCTCTCAGCTTGACCATCAGTCTGAGGATGGAAAGCAGTGCTGAAACTCAACTTACTGCCTAGAGCTTCCTGCAAACTGCCCCAAAATCTTGAAGTAAAACGAGGATCCCTATCAGACACAATCGAATCCGAGATCCCATGCAATCTCATAACCTCATCAATGTACTTCTTGGCTAGCACGTGCAGAGGATCTGTCTGTCTGATTGTCAGAAAATGGGCTGATTTTGTCAATCTATCCACAATCACCCATATGACATCATGCCTCCTACTGGTCCTGGGCAATCCCATCAAAAAAATCCATAGTCACTTTCTGCCACTTCCACTCCGGAATGGATAAGGGCCTCAACTGACCTGAAGGTGCCTGATGCTCAGCCTTGACTTGCTAACACACCAGACACTTACTCACATACTCGGCCACATCCTTTTTCATACCTCTCCACCAAAAATGTTCCTTGAGATCCCTGTACATCCTGGTGCTACCTGGGTGCATAGCATAAGATGCATTATGCGCCTCATCCAGAATCTCATCTCTCACCTCCTTGACATCAGGAATACAGAGCCTATTCCTCACTGTCAGGAGTCCATCATCACTCAACACCATATCGGATTTCTTACCCCCTCTGCATCTCTTCCCGCAGCTTATTCAATTCTGGATCCTGAACCTACAATTCTCTCACTTTTTCTCTGAGAATCGGTCTTACCTTAAAAGTGGCAACCATACAATCAGATTCCTCCTGTTTAAGACTGATTCTGAGCTTAGCCATTTCTTCCAATAGTGGCAGATAGACTGTCTACAACACTATTTGCTTCATTTCTTATTGTTTTACTTAAGCTAAAAAGACCAATTAAGCCCTCCTTCTTAGCCTTTAACCTTAAAAACATATGCAAACTTCCTAAATTGCCCTTACACTATCTTAATCTTTTTTAATTCTAACAATTCATTAAAATTCCAATTTTAACTAAATACCCCCAATTAATTTCTATTAACTAAGTACTAAAAATCCCAAATTATTCTAATTAAAAGAAATTATCAATCTAAACCTCAAAATAAAATAAAACAAGCTTAATGCGAATCGAAGCCCAACATCAGTTGTCCTATTTAATCTCCAATTTTGGGGTTTTTGTTATATATATTCGTGTGGAAGTATCCAATTTGTTGTTCTAAAAGCCAAAAAATGAATAACACAAACAATATTCGAGCAAGATTTTACATAAACACTCATCCATTTAAAGTGGAGCAGACCTATCAAAGTTTGGTAATTGATTTGAAGTTAAGCATAGATTAATAAGTGAGTGTGCTTTCATTCACCATTCTGCTGATAGGTTATCTTGTATATGTATGGTCAATTTGAGTTTATCTGGATACAATAGTTAAATTTGATAAATTGACCGTGAAATATTAATGGCTTGTAAAGAGATCTTAATAATTTATCCTTATTTTTAACTTTTGCTACCAATTAAAGTATTACTTTTCTTAGTTTCAAAGATATAATGAGATATAGACTTATAGGCTATATTAACAAAATTTTATAAGAACCATAATTAGGCTCTTTCTTCATTAAGAAATATTATTGTAATGTAGTCTTTTAAAGTTACTTGTTTGTGTGGTAACACTAAAGAAAAGAAGGTGAAGGAATAGGTTATGTACTTTTCTTTAATTTTGACATGCTTTCAATTTAATCAATAATACTTTTGAGTGTTTATGTCCATCTAATTATTTCACTTTATGTTTTAAATTTTTCTATATTTACTTTAACCATATTTGAACTATAATTTTAATTGTACCACAATTAAATTTAATTTGATATTACTATAAGTTATATTGATTCCTTTAATATTTACAATGAGTTTTACTCATTTAAATTAATTTGAAGAAAATAATAATATAATTATACATACAATAACTTGTGAATTGAGTTATATATTTTACTTATCAACATGAATTGCTTTTTTACTATAATAAGTATAAACTTGATAGCAGACTTAAGCTTACATGTTTATAAAAAGACTCAAGAAGCTTTTAATATAACCTTTAATTCATTGATTTTACTTTTCATGATAATGGACTGCTTCTAAATTAATTTTCTCAAATTTTATTAGAGTGAATTAATACAAATAGAAATTTTATTCTTTTTATAAATATTCATGTCACATTTATTCTATATTGAATAAAAACAAAAGATATTTTAATCTTGTTTGGCTATTTTGGTAGATATTGTAAATTATTTTTCTACTTTTTACATTAAAATTAAAATGGAGGATATGAAATTATTAGAAAAGATTTGATTAACTTAGCATCCTCTATCATAGTAAGTCGGATCCATCATGAGATTATTTTCTTCTTCTCAAACATCTAATGGAAATACCTAATATAATTGCATGTTTTGCAGACGAATATTTAAAGGGAAGGAATTTATAGAATGAAAAACTTTTTGATGTTAAGGATAATATTGCTTTTATATTAAAAAAATACCATTTGATGTATGTGAAAAGACTAGAAATTATTTGAAGTGACAAAAAGAAAAATAAAAAGCTCATAATATATCTATTGGATATAATGAAACACAACATGTCTTAGATAAAGGAAAAAGGAAAATGTTGTTAACATATATTCTTATTTTCCTCTAGAACTATTTCTAGTTATCATCCTAATTTAAAAGTATTTTGGTTGATAAGGATGTTGTTTTGCAATGTAAATGAGCATAGGCTAGATGGTTTTATCATTCATGTATTCTTTAAATGCTTTGAATTCACCCTATTTTCAAGAAACAATAGATGCTACAATGACGATAGTCCAAGATTTAAGACACCTTCTTATTAATGATTCATGTGCCTTTTCTTTAAGATTTAAAAAAAATGTCAATTGATTATGGATACACAAAAGTCTAATTGGGAAACAACATAATGCATTATTATGATAGATGGGTGCATTGTTCAATGACAAAGAACCTCGACTAATTTCTTAATTTGTTCCGATATTAGAACAACTTTTATCAAGTCTGTTGATACTTCTGATATGGTAAAAATTGTTCTTATTTTGTCAGAATTATTTTTTAAAATTGTCGCGTAGGTTGGATCATAAAATGTTATGCATTTTATTACGATAATGCAACTAATTATATATCAGCAAAGTATTTGTTACAATCAAAGTATGAGGATATTTATTGTCTCTATGTGCTTGTAACATCTCGTTACTCATGTTAAGGCTAGAATAGTATATATGTGAGATTATAGTGAAATTTGAAAGTGTAATTCATGCTCATGCATAATATGACATACACATACATATGAATACTAACTTTTGAACATTAAAATAATTGTATATGCATTCATTGATAATTTTTGGGTATAATTGATTTTATATGTGATATGTGATTTTATTGAGAATTGTGGTTTATTTGTATTGAAAACTAATTTGAAGAGTGTAATTATTGGATTAGAAGTTTTGGTGAATTTTAGAAAAATTTTGAAAATGTTGGACATTGTTGGACTAGGAAAATGCCAATTGGTAAGTAAATTGATGAATGGAAATAGAAATGAGAGTTAAATGATAATGAAGAAATTTTACAGATGATTTTAGAATTTGTGAGATAATGATATTAAAAATTTAGAGACAAATTAGAGTAAAATTTTGGAGATGATTAGACTGATTTAATTAGAAAACCCAGTTTAAAGTTTTAGAAATTGGATAAGTGGACAAGTGACAAGTGTCACTTACCAAGCCAAGTCAAGCCAAATCTTACTAAGTCTACCATTCTTTTCATTTGAAAGACCAAGTCACATTTCTTATAACTTAAAGACTAAGTATTGTTGTTCTTGTCCTAGTTCTCTTTTTCGTAGCTATCTTCTTCAAACTTCTTCCTTTTTACAGAGTTTTTCACCAAACCTTCACCAAAGATACATCTTTCTTTCATTTGTCTATTACTCCTCCCACTTTGTTATCTTTTTTCTTTTACCATAAGAAAAAGCTAAACCAATTCACCTTCAAGATGATGTATGTGGGGGTATGAGAAATTAGGGTTTCTTGAGGTTTTGAAAATTTTGAAGCCTTATCAAGTAAAGGCATGTAAATCCTTATGAGTTTTTGGTATATGAGATAAATTTGGTGCTTTATTGACATTACATAAACAAGAGAAAAATGGATATTTTTCATGAACATCGTAGATGAAGGATGATAATATTGATATTTTTGTTTATGTGTTTTTAGGATCAAAATGCTATAAGATAGTGTCAAAATGATTTTTGGAGTTGAAAGATCAATGAAAACGTGCATAAGATGAGGGCAGAAATTTTTAGAAAAATAAGTTGATGAATGCTCTGTTTTTGTTTGTCTCTACGGTATATACATGAATTTTTGGGTGTTTTTAAAAATGAACAAACATAAATTTAGAGTTAAGGAAAACATAGAGTGAGGTGATGTCTTGCTTTATAGAATGATTAAAATGATAGTTAGAAGAAGAAAATAAAGAGAATACATAAAATGAAAATGCAACAGTGAAGAAAGGGCAGAAAAATAATGATATGCGTGAGTGTGACTTTCTATTTTTGGTGGTTATGTTTTAGTATGAGATTTTGGAATTATTTATGGATGATTGGAGTTGAATGGAAGTCGAAATGGGGGAAGTATAAGGTTAGAAATGAAAGACTAAGAAAAGAGAAAAATGAAGAAAAAAATTGTAGGGTTTCGGAAGAAGAAAGAAAAGCACGATCGTGACTTTTTTAAAAAAGATGGAAAAGCATGATTGTGCAGACTTTTCTGATGTCTCTTATGGGTCACAATCGTGCACTCATGTACGATCATTACATCGTGTGAGGGACTAGAATATCACGATCGTGCAAGTGCAAGATCGTGACTTCTATAGCTACCGCAGAGGGATTGTTTCGAACATCCCTTATTCTTTTGACCATAACTTTTTCTTCCAACCTCCAAATGACATAATATTTGAATCAACAAACTTGAAACACATTATTCTACATCTCCAAAAAAAATTATATCCATCTAAAATCATTTGGAAGAAATTGATTGATGAATTTGGGACGAAATTGATGAGGAGTTCTGGAATTTCTTGACTTGAGTATTTTTATTGAACATGCTTTGGTATTTTGACTATATCTTGACTTGCATGTTGTCAAATGAAATAATTTTTAATTTATATTAAACTAGAGACATACAGATACAATTTTTAAGAGAAATTGAATTTTAATTATGTCCTTAAAGGTCTTGAAATTTAGCTTGAAGTTCAGTTTTAGCTTAGACTGCAACACTACCCGTGATAAAAAATCATATTTTGTAATTATCGAATAAATTGTATTGATGTAGGCCGAATCAGACAAAGTTTTCTTCACAAAAGTTGTATAGTATTCTCTTATCTTTCAATTGGTATAAATTTTGTAAATTTTTTATATTTTAATTGAGAGATATAAGTTGTACAACGTGGAGTGTATGATCATGCACTAACCAAAATTTCGAACCTACTCAATCTGAAGTATTTTGAGTATAACTTTCTGAATGTTGAATCAAATTGTATGATCTTAGTGTTATTAGAAACTAAAGACATAGGGGTACAATTTTCTAGAAAAAAGTTTTGCCAAATTACTTCATTTCCTAGTCAAAACATGTAAAGTTGACCCAAAAGTATATTTCAGGAAAAATCTGAATCGACCAAAAGAGCTATGAATTTTGATTATAATGGTTTTAGTGAGGTGTAAACCTAAGTACAAATTATACTTAGGCGAGTTTTGATATATGAAAGATAATGTGATGAGAATAATGAAAAAATAGTCGGGAATGTCATTGAACATGCATTGTGTATATTTCATATACATATATGTGCATTAATAGACACTTATACAATTGGGTAAAATTATCATATGTGTATGTTTTGCATGATATAGAGAAACAATTAGAACGTCAACATTCGGACGTTGCCAGGACTTCGAGGCAACAGCTTCGGGAGCAAACTGTGAGCAACCTAGACAGTCTCGCTCAACTAATTATTTATGTTAGATTATCTTATGAATGTGATTTGATTGTATTGAATTCCAAAAACTGAAGGTCTGAGACTTATGATGCATGAATTTGATATTTAAGTGCTACCTGTATGTGAATACGACGAAATAAGTGCTTCTTAATATAATCCTTGAATGGCGGGCCAAGGTTTGAAGATAAATGTGAATGTGATTGATTGAATATGTGAGATGCATTTCATTACATGAACGTATGATAAAATAAATGAGAGTTGTGACCTAAGTAGTCATCGAAAAAGAGCTTAAAGCTCATAATATGAATGTAATTAAGAGCCAAATGCTTACTATGTAAAATGAGTCCTGTATCTCCAATAGATAAGGGACGGTAGCAATGAGCCTGGTATCTACAATAGATACGGGACAGTTTAGACACTCATTCACAACAACGTAATAATTGGAAAGGAATCATATGAGCATTTCATATGCATTTTAATATGTATGTTTGAATGATTGAAATGTATGGTTATATTGTATTTAAATGAGAATGTGATGGTATATGCAAAATGCAAAGATGTGAATTATATGTTTACACATATAAAGTGTTATATGAATTGAGTGAACCATTGATGATGGTTACCTCATTGAGTTCGCAAAACTCACCAAAATTACACGTTAATTTTTCAAGATTGAGAGAGGACATTAGCTGCTGAAAGACGTTACAAGAAGTATAGTCTTGTATTTTTGAAAAAAAAGAAGAAGAAATGACTCAAAGGTCAGTCAGCTAGGATTGAAGCTGATTGAAGGATTAGATGGATTTTTGTATAATTCCCCTTTCATTTAGCATATTTTGTATTAAGATATGATGATGTACATGTATGGATGGTTTGTAAAGCTACAATATACATATTCGGTTCTTATGAAATGAAAGGAGGAATTCCTTCAGTTTTAAAAGATTGTGATATTTACGCTTTGAGTGATGATGCCATGGTTAAATGATTATAATGATTGCTCTAACATCTCATTATTATAGGTTACGTATTAGAATGTCCTCCGGGTGTTCCGATATGTACTCTATGGTAGTGGGGTGCGACAGTGCTGCTCATCGAATAAACTTATTTTAAAAGATATTGACGATATAGATTCTATTTCTAGTCTTACTTCCCATGCATCTAAGATCATAATTTTTTGTATAATCATATTACATTTTTGTCTTTATTAAAAAGGCAAGAAGATTGGGTTGAGATTGTGTGCCTTACGGCTACTAGGTTTGCTACTAAAATTATTACTTTGAAAAGTATTTATGAACATAAACAACTACTTCAAAAATTATTGACAAGTAAACTAGGCTTGGCAATTAGGTTCAAGCCCAAGTCAACCTAGCTCGAAGTCAACGAGTCAGACCCACCTAGCTTGAGATTCGCCAACTACAAGGAAAAGTAAATTATTTTATGAAAATTAATGTCATTTTTATTTTTAATTTTGAAAAACAAAATAAGTCAAGCCAAATCGATTCAGACTTCGGAATGCCTAGAAAAAGAAGTTTGTGATATTATTCTATATAATAAATTTGTGATAGTTGCTTGATCATTATGAAGATTATGGCTCCGCTTATTAGGATTGTTGACTCAGATGAGAAGCTATCTTTAAGTTATATATGTAATGGTATGTATAAAACTCGCAAAACCATTATGAGTCTTTTTAAAGGGAAAAAGAATTGTAGAAGCATTATATGGATATTCTTGACCAATGATAGGGTAAGCATCTTACTTAAAGGATCTACTTAACAACTTATTATTTCAATCCTCATTGCTTATTTAGTATAGACGCATATACGAATGATATCATGAGCGATTTCTTTTATATGATTAAATGCAAAGGTATTTCTTCATTGAAAAGCAATCATAGGTAATAAATGAAATTAAATTGTATCATAAAAGTTTAAGGAGTATCACTAGATCATCTCAGAAGAGAGAACTTATGATAAAACATGCAACCTAACAAGTTTTTATAATTTTAGTTCATCTTTATTTATTAATAATATTTTATTTCTCATAGCTATTAATTTAAAATACTGTATGTAGTGGAGATTATTTGGTAAAAGTGTTCCAATATTGAGAAAACTTGTTATTAGATTACTTAATCAAATTGCTTCTACATCAGTTGTGAACATAATTGGAGTAATTTTTAATGTATCTATACAAAGAAACGAAATCATTTGGAACATCAAAGACTCGGTGACTTTATTTACGTTACTTATAATATGAGAATAAAGAACAAGCATTTTGTTGATTTGTTTTATTTTTCAATATTTGTATTTTTATTATTGATTTTATAATTTAGCTATTATGTATTAAAAGTGTTTAGTAGTAAGAGAACATGTGATCTAGTTAATATTGATGTATGGACCATACTAATTTTTGGATCGAAGAAGAACCGCTATCGATCTTTATTATAATGAACTTCAAAAGGAAATTTATGAAGAAAATGTATTTTGACAACGAATAAATTAAAATATCTATTAATAGTAAATTCATATCAGATTTTGATCATATTTAACTTAAAAGTATAATGTATTATAATTTTACAATATTATTCTATCGTTACTAATTTGCAATTTATTTGAATATAGTAGAAAAAGTTGATGTGAACTTTGGATGAAAGTGTGATTTATAAGTCTTTAGATAGCGTTTGAGAATTTGAAACTTTTAACAATAATGAGACACTGACTTGCTTCAAAAATACAAATTTGACTTTTATTATTACTTTAAGTTTTATGTTAGATTTAAATTTATTTTGAATTATTAGATTTTATTTATTATTATTAGTTCATTATACAATAATAGACATTAGTGTATTCTTTTTATTTCATTAAAATATTTTATTTACTTATTCTTATAATTTTTTCTTATTTATTATATAATAGTTTTATAGTAGTTTAATACTAGTTAAACCTTTAAATCTTAAATCTTTCCTTTGATCAATTTGATTTCGATCCTTTTTAAAACATTAATAATTAATTTAATTGCTTGAAAGGTTGAAGTCTTTTAACACTTATAATAATGGTTTTAGTGTCCTTATCTTTGGGAGAGGATGAGGCATGAAAAGGAAAAAGTCATTAATGAGTTAGGATAATCCTTTTAATAGTTAGTTAAAAATACTTTCAAATAACATGAATTAACATGCCTATCTTGTTTAAAAAATAGAATGTAATAACTTCTTCATATCATATCTTAATGCTTTTAGAGGAGGTAAGTTATGTGTAGATTTCTTAGCCCCGAAGGGCTATTAAATCATGATAAAATTCGAAGATTTAAGATATGTCTCCAAGGGGTTGATGAAGGTTCCAAAAGTTGAAGAGTTTGTTAGGAAATAAGGGTAGGATCTAATACCATCCATAGCATAATCATCATAAAATCTTTTTGTTTTAATTTCTCAAAAGCTAAGATCATTTTAAATTCAATAAAATGATTAACACATAAATTATAATAAAGCGTGAATCTTTATTTGTACCTTATTCTAAAGCTTGATTTTTTTGTCGTATCCCTTGGATCGCTTTCAAAACTTGCTTATCCGTGTTACGCGTGTTTGTTCGTTATGTGTTATATATTCTGCGTGGTTTTACATGTGTTTATTTATATTATTTGAATATTTATATTCATGTGTAAATTACTATTCTATGCTTCTAATATATATATACTCAAGTATGTTGTAGTATAGGATTAAAACTACGCATAGTACAAACCCCCTTACTAATAGGATTAGTAACCTTCATAATGTACTAAGAACGACCTCATGATAATATTAAGTTTATATGCCTTCCATAAAACTTTACCGATGTTTATCTCTAGCTTATCCTTATGTGGGTTTTGCCAAAGCAAGGCATGTGGGGATCATCTAGGAAGACATTTGAATAATGGTGCTATTCATAGGTAAAGTATGGTTAAACTTAACTAAGCTATCAAAACGGTTTTGGGCTTAGGGCATAAGATTGGGTTTTTCATACATGCAGTACATAAGATGTATTTTAACATAAACCCATCAAGAGTTACATGTGATGTAATTGAAAAGAGTTTTTTACCTAAATAACTAAGTCTTGAGTGTTAAGCCAAAGCTTTCTTAGTACTTAGCAAAATATGGATCTTGTTTCTCCCATTTTAAATAGAGGGTTATTAATTCGAGTGGGAGTTAATACCTCTTAATAATTAGAATATTGACACTTATTGCATAATTTTGTAGATTATGGCCTCCCATCCATCAACTTTTCTATGCGATCTATCTAGAGAAAGAAAAGCAATGGAACAAATTTCCTAGATTGGTATAGGAACTTGAGAATTGTTCTCAAGCAAGAAAGAAAGCTTTATGTCTAGAAGAGCCCATTCCTGAGGAACCACCAGCAAATGCACCTAAGGCTCAAAAGGATGCTTACACGAAGCATATCAATGACTCTATGGATGTGTCATGCCTTATGTTAGGCGCCATGATCTCTGACCTTCAGAAGGATTGTTAGACCCCGAATTTTTTTTATGATGTCATTAAGCATAAATTGTGATAATTGAGTGATTATGCCTTAGTTTGATTAAATTGAGAACATTAGTGGATAATTTAGGTGTATTTGCGTTTTATATGGTTTAATTGTGGTTTAATGAGGATTAAAAAGGGTAAAAGTTTATGAGGGCATTTTAAGAAAATTTCTTAGGTTGGAATGGGTTGAGGCTTGTAAGGAGGGGTAAGTTGGACTTTGTATTTTCTTTAGGTTAGGTTTGAGAAGAAATAAGAGAAAGAAAGAAAAGAAGGAAAATAGAAGGAAAGAAAGAAGAGTGTCATCGGTGAAGGAAGAGGAGAAAAAGAAAGAGTTTTGCGATATCAGTGATTTTCGGTAGATTAAAGACGTTTCCTGGTAAGTTTAAGTTCGATCAAACTTGTTATGGTTAGATTTAAACCTAGATATGTTGGATATATAGCAGAATCGACGAGTTAGGGTTTTTGGGTGAAAAGATGGGTAGATCCTTGGGTTGATGCATTTGTGCTTGATTTTGAGTTGTTAATGGGTTAGAAATGTAGCTTGAGTCTTGATCTAAGGCTTATGTGTGTTGCATTTGAGTTTGGGAAGAAATGGAAGTCGAAAAATGCAGAAATCGGGGTTGAGTCGAAGCTCCATCGCGTCCACGACGTCTTGCAAGAGCACCTTGTGGCGTCACGATGAATTGGTGACACGCCACGTGCACCATGTACGCGTCGTCATGCGTCAAGGGTGATGAAACGCGCCCTTGGCTATCTTGCTAATTGCCTTGGCGAGAAGGCGTCCTTCTGCATGACGAGCCCCCTTGTTTCCGAAAGTGAGATTTTTACATTTTTTGGGATATCTTTTGGTGTAGATGTCCGATTGATGTGATTTTGGATTCGTTGTGATCTAGAAATAAAGGACTACGAGTTGTATGAAGAAGGGAAGTTCAGAAATTGCTTTGAAGGGTTCAGGAATGTAGATGGGAGTCGGATGGAGACTTTTAACGCTTTACTTTTTGCTTTTTGAGCTTTATTGAATATTTGTTATGGATATTAATTGTATGGAAACTTGGTTTATTATAGGGAACCAAACTGATTTGACCCAATCGCAAGAGGAAGGACAGCAGTGAGTCTGATACTCAAGCGATACTAGGTGGGTAATATGTTTATGGTTATTGTGTGTATGGGCAAATTGCCTGATTTGTGCTTGCTTGCATTATATGACATTACTTGTATTGAATTACATGAGAATTATGGAATATGCTTTTGATTATAATTATGCATGGATTGATAGGCCTTTATGGCAATGGACAAGAATGAGAATTTAGAAAATGTGAGAAATGTTTTAAGCATTAATCGAATGGACTATGTGAATTGTTTGGGTAAGAGAGTTACGGATGGAGTCACGTGCGTTGTGATAAAAGCCTTCTCCGGCTGCCGCTTGTGACAACGAGATCCTTGAAAATCGGACTCGGATAGTTCTGGTTTACCTTTGGGTTATCCGGATCGTTCTGAAACTCGAGCCAATTGATTGTGCATACGATGGACTTGTTGAGCATAATACATGTTTGTTATGATTGACTTGTTGCATAAAATTGTTATGTTGAAAAATAGAAATTGCATGACCTATGTTTATCTGAATGTGAATTATTTAATGAATGTGGAGTTATGAATATATATATATTGCTTGATTGTGTGGCTCGTTGTCAATGGCTATAAGCGTATATGCTGCTGAGCTTCTGCTCACCCATTCTCTCCCTCCTCGAGTGCGGATCGAGGCGATTATCGACCTTGCAAGAGCATTGGAAACTTCAAGCTAGTTAGGAGCCTTGTATAAGTTAGTATTTTGGTTAGCCCACCAGCATTTCACCATGGAGCATACTTTTGTATTTTGGGATTTAATTTCATTTTGTATTGTGTTATATTTCAAGATACTTATTGCATTTCTTGAATGAGAATGACAAATGAATTATGCAATTGGAATGGTGAATGGATGTTTAGAATGCATGTATAGAATGTTTACATGTATGAGTATATGTATTTTATATGAATAGAATGGTTCTTTGTATGGATGTTGGGATCGGGTCCAAAAGGTATATGGGCGCCGTCGTGGTAGCGACTCGAGAGGGGCCGCCTAGGAATCGAGGATCCGAGCTCGGACTGACATGTTTGAGTATCGAGCCTAGGTTTAGGTGTCCTCGGCTTAGAATGCATAGTAGGATGAATTGTTTGCTATCGACTCTTTGTTGCATTGATTAAGTGACATGCATATCATGCATACATGTAGATGCCGTATAGCTAATCCTTAGTGTTTACCTTTGAAGAATGCGATGCCACCTCGTAGAAGGACACGAGGAGTGATCTGAGGATCTGCTGCACGACTCTCGACGAGAGAGGAGAGGATGATGAGTCGATAGCCGAGGAATCTTGAGGCTTACGTAGGGCTAGGTAGTGAGCCCGTTTTGTCGTCGACGAGAGTCTCCTATCCGCGGAGCAGTACCTCCATTGGATCAAGGCTGTTTGAGCGTTTACTCGAGCATTAAATGCGGGCTATGGGCGGATACCACGACCTTCATTTTTCAGCCCAGTTGAAGGCGATTTATTTGATAGATTGAGGAAGTATGGGGCGTTGATTTCTTTGGGACTTCGGATCCTGAAGAAGAGACTTAGTTCGCGAAAGACCGAGAGAGTCTTTGGATCGGATGGAGTGCGAGGATGACGAGAGTCATCTATGATGCCGGCTGCTTGAGGAGATGCACTTCTTTGGTGGGAGGCTATGCGGAGAGTCGGATTAGGCGATAGGGTTGGCATGGCGGGATTTAAGTGGTTGCTTCGGGAAGAAGTACTGTCGGTATATGTTCGTGACAGAGGAGTTCCTCGGTTTGACTCGAGAGGATATGATTGTCGTGAGTATGGCGCCGGTTTACGATTATCGGTATGCTTGGTTGATCTTTGAGTGAGGCTGCGGATATCGCGAGTTTGAGTCGGGATTGCACCTGGCTATCAGAGAGAAGGTGATTGTGCAGAATTTTTGTGATTTCCAGCAGTTGGTTGAGGCAGCGCTGAGGGTGGAGAACATAGAGAATATTAAGAGTGCGGTGAACAAGAAGAGAAAGGCGAGAGCGATCCGGAGAGGGTAGCACTAGTACTCTATGCGAGCAGAAGTGCTAGGAGCTTCCTGCTTGATCGAAGGAGAGGAGCAGTGGTGCGAGCCGACCGAGGCCGATGAGGACTTCTATTGTTTCTCACCAAGCCTCAACGGTGGGTGGCGGTAGAAGGGGAGATGGAGATAGATCGTTCGTCCAAGTGTGAGCACCTGGGAGAGCTCATAGAGGAGAGTGCTTCAAATTGTGAGAGCTTGTTTCAAGCTGAGGGAGAAGGGACACATTGCGGAGAGTGTCCTCAACCTCCACGACAGGGAGAGAGGTCGATCTGAGCTCAGGAGGGGCAGAGACCATGGGACGGAGGGCTTGCAGATGGCGGGCGGTTCGAGATGCAGTAAGAGGATGAATCTTCGGGAGACCGAGAGGCGGGGCACCAGCTAGGGTGTTTCATGATGACTAGGGAGGATCTTTGAGGCGCACGGATGTTGTCGCAGTGCAGTGCAGTTATTTTACGATCTTGTGGTTGTTTTGATTGATCCGGGTTCTACTCATTCGTTTGTTTCCTCGAGTAGACCGTGTGTGACATGATTGTGAGCCCATTGGATACTCGGCGATGGTGAGTACTCCAATCGGTCGATATATTGTGATTAGTCAAGTGTATAGAGGTTGTGAGATTCGCGTCGGTGGAGAACTTCTAGTGGTAGATTTGATGCCA
This sequence comes from Erythroxylum novogranatense, assembly GCA_029891385.1. Classification (NCBI taxonomy): domain Eukaryota; kingdom Viridiplantae; phylum Streptophyta; class Magnoliopsida; order Malpighiales; family Erythroxylaceae; genus Erythroxylum; species Erythroxylum novogranatense. The sequence goes on along the minus strand of JAIWQS010000191.1, from coordinate 8,917 downwards.
CCAAGATGGCCGGTTTAGATGTGATTTTGGGCATGGATACATTGGAAAAGTGAATGCCGTTTGGATTATGTGAAGGCGGTGGAATTTGATTTGGGTGATGGCGGAAAAGTAGTGTTCTTGGGGACGAGGAAGCGAGTCCGTCGAAATTGTTTCACTATGGCAGAGAGGATGATGAGTAAAGGATGTGAGGCATTCTTGGCCTATGTGGTGGACACGAGGCGATAGAGGAAAATTGGAGGATATTCCGATGAGTCGGGGAATTCTCGGATGTCTTTCAGGAATTGCGGGACTACCGCCAGTAGAAATTGAGTTTCCATTGAGCTTTTGTCGGTCAAGGCGATTCGATTCCGCCTTACCGGATGGGTCCGTCGGAATTGAAGGAGCTTAAGGAGCAGTTGGAAGAATTGTTGGAGAAGGGGTATATCAGGCCGAGTTCTTCACCTTGGGGAGCTCCGGTTCTTTTTGTCAAAAAGAAAGATGGATCGTTGAGGATGTGTGTAGACTACGAAAATGAATCGAGTTCTGATGAAGAATAAGTATCCGCTTCCTCGCATTGATGATCTGTTTGATCAATTGCAAGGAGCGAGAGTCTTCTCTAAGATTGACTTGAGATCGGGATACCATCAATTGAGGATTAAGGAGTCGGATGTGCCGAAGTCTGCTTTTAGGACTCGGTATGGGCATTTTGAGTTCTTGGTGATGCCTTTTGGATTGACAAATGCTCCTGCAGCATTTATGGATTTGATGAATCGGGTTTTTAAGCCATTCTTGGACCAATTTATCATCGTCTTCATTGATGATATATTGGTGTATTCCAAGAGTGATGAGCAGCATGAGGAGCATTTGAAGATCGCTTTGGAGACTTTTAGGACGCATGAGTTGTACGCCAAATTCGATAAATGCGAATTTTGGCTTAGGGAAGTTTCATTTCTTGGATATGTGATCTCAGAGCAAGGAGTTCATGTGGATCCAAAGAAGGTAGAAGCTGTGGTGAATTGGGAAGCCCCGAAGAATGTAGCAGAGGTGAGGAGTTTTCTAGGTTTAGCAGGCTATTACAGGAGATTCGTGGAGGGATTCTCCATGATATCCGCTCCGATGACTAAGTTGTTAGGAAAAATCGAAGTTTGTTTGGGTGATGAGTGTCGGAGGAGCTTGAGGAGCTCAAGCGGATTAACGAGTGCTCGATTTTGATTTTGCCTTGGAGATGAAGGTTATCGGTATATAGTGATGCTTGAGGAAGGGTCTTGGATGTGTTTTGATCTGGGGAGATCGGGTGATTGCTTATGCTTGAGGCAATTGAAGCCTTATGAGCTGAATTATCAAGCGCGTAATTTGGAGTTAGCGGTGATTTTTGCCTTGAAGATTTGGAGGCATTATTTGTATGGAGTTGAGACTTCGGATCTTCACGATCATAAGAGTCTCAAGTATTTGCTAAGTCAGAAGGAATTGAATTTGAAGCAGAGAAGGTGGATCGAGCTACTAAAGGATTATGACTTGTTGATTGAGTATCATCCGGGCAAGGCCAATGTTGTAGCGGATGCCTTGAGTAGAAAGTCGTCGATTGCTTATGTTCGATCAGTTTATCTTCCTTTATTGGAAGAGATGGCCAAGCTTAAGATAAGCTTGAAGCAGGAGGAGTCAGAGTGCCTTCTAGCTAACTTTCGAGTGAGGCCGATTCTCAGGGAAAAGGTTAGGGAATTGCAGGCCCAAGATGCAGATTTGAGCAAGCTTCGGGATGAGATTCGGAATGGCAGAGTTTCTGAGATAGATGTGCAGGATGATGGGCTTATGACAGTGGAGAACAGGTTGTGTATTCCTGATGTGCAGGAGGTTAAGGCTGAGATTATGGATGAGGCACACAATGCGCCTTATGCTATGCATCTGGGTAGCACCAGGATGTATCGAGATTTGAGAGAGCATTTTTGGTGGAAAGGCATGAAGAGGGATGTGGCAGACTTTGTGAGTAAGTGTCTAGTGTATCAGCAAGTCAAAGCCGAACACCAGGCACCTTCAGGCAAGTTAAGGTCGTTGCCTATTCCGGAGTGGAAGTGGCAAAGGTAACGATGGACTTTTGATGGGTTTGCTAAGACCGGCGGGAGGCATGATGCCATTTGGGTGATTGTGGACGGTTGACCAAGTCAGCCCACTTTTTGGCGATCAAGCGGTGATTCTTTGCATGTGCTAGCAAAAAGTATATCGATGAGATAGTGAGATTGCATGGGATTCGGATGCAATTGTGTCCGATAGAGACCCTCGGTTTACTTGAGGTTTTGGGCGATTCCGAGGAAGCTTTGAGGACGAAGCTAAATTTTATTACGGCGTTTCACCCCCAGAAGGATGGTCAATCTGAGAGGACCATTCGGACTCTTGAGGGGATGTTTCGGGCTTGTGTGATGGATTTCAGAGGAGCTTGGGATGAGCATTTGCCGTTGGTCGAATTTGCTTATAACAATTCGTACCATTCGAGCATTCAGATGGCTCCATATGAGGCATTGTATGGGAGGAGATGTAGGACTCCCATCTGTTGGGATGAAGAAGAAGAGAGGCAATTGGAAGGACCGGAATTGAATCAGATGACAGTTGAGAAAATCAAGCGATACTAGGTGGGTAATATGTTTATGGTTATTGTGTGTATGGGTAAATTGCCTGATGTGTGCTTGCTTGCATTATATGACATTACTTGTATTGAATTACATGAGAATTATGGAATATGCTTTTGATTATAATTATGCATGGATTGATAGGCCTTTATGGCAATGGACAAGAATGAGAATTGAGAAAATGTGAGAAATGCTTTAAGCATGAATCGAATGGACTATGTGAATTGTTTGGGTAAGAGAGTTACGGATGGAGTCACGTGCACGTTGACAGTAAAGCCTTCTCCATTGCTGCATTGCTGGCAACGAGATCCTTGAAAATTAGACTCGGATAGTTTACGGATTTACCTTTGGGTTATCCGGATCGTTCTGAACTCGAGCCAATTGATTGTGCATACGATGGACTTGTTGAGCATAATACATGTTTGCTATGATTGACTTGTTGCATAAGAATTGTTATGTTGAAAAATAGAAATTGCATGACTATGTTTATCGAATGTGAATTATTTGATGAATGTGGAGTTATGAATATATGTATATTGCTTGATTGTGTGGCTTCGTTGCCAATGGCTATAAGCGTATATGCCATCGAGCTTCATGACTCACCCCATTACTCTCCCTCCTCGGTGCGGATCGAGGCGATTATCGACCTTGCAAGGCATCGGAAACTTCAAGCTAGTTAGGAGCCTTGTATAAGTTAGTATTTTGGTTAGCCCACCACATTTCACCATGGAGCATACTTTTGTATTTTAGATTTAATTTCATTTTGTATTGTGTTATATTTGAGATACTTATTGCATTTCTTGAATGAGAATGCGGATGAATTATGCATTTGGAATGGTGAATGGATGTTTAGAATGCATGTATAGAATGTGTACATGTATGAGTATATGTATTGTTATATGAATCGAATGGTTCTTTGTATGGATGTTGGGATCGGGTCCGAAGGTATATGGAGCGCCGATCGCAGGCGCGACCCGAGGGGCCACCTCGGGAATCAGGGATCCGGGGCCCAGGCTGTAGCGCCCCCTCACCGTAGGGTACACATCGGAAACCGAAGGTCGCTCGACACGTATCCCACGATAAAGGATTTACTACCAGAAAATTTCGCTAAAATCCATGGCATCAAGTATTTTAAATCACAAAATATCGTAAATCAACAAATTGACATCCAAAGTAATAATTATCGATGCGATAATCCAATCCGAATAGACAAGTCTATCGGTCTCTAACAAAACCAAAAAAGACCGATACAAACATCTATCCTAAGTCATCCTCAAAACACTAATCCGGTGACCGACCTATGTGCCATCACGACCCTCGCCAAGCTTTTGCACGCGCAGAAAGAAAGATCTTGAAGCTAGAGTCTACTCTAATCCCGAAAAAATAGGTTGCAAACTTGGGTGAGTTTGCGAACTCGGTGAAAACCATCATCGATGATTCACTCAAATCATGCATTACGCACGTGTCTGACATAAGATCAATAGTATTCATAACGGTATCATATAGCCATATCGATGATATTATAAAAGCGATTTACATTGATAAACCATTTACAATGTCATTTCACGAGTTTACGATAGCATGTAACAATTTGCAAGATCATATCGTAATACTACATAAATCATGTCATCACGTAATCGATCAATGTCACAAATCAATCGGTCATGTATACAATGCATATGTGACTCTTTTCCAGATTATTGATGTTGTGCCCAAGTGCTCGGTCGATGCGCGATGGACGGCGTGGGGATTTCTCCCCGGGCTAAGCGATCGATGCGATATTCGAGCACTAGGCTCTTTTCGATGAAATTAGCAACTTGGGACACGTCCATTATCGATCATGCATTTATGCATGCAATGCGATGTTCAGTAAATTCAGATTCATGATTCGGTGTATGGCTATAAAAGCCCGATATTCATCTCGATATCATGTAGCGATGCAGTTGATTCGGTAAAGACATGCAATTCAATCCAATACATGCGGTAATCATCGGTAGTCATACAATTCATCTTTGCATGTAATTCATGTAGAGCATGTAAGCAATCAGAATTTGAGAAACCAACTAGGTTACTCACCAGAACTTCCGAACTACTGCTCGAAGTCCCAAAGAATGTCCGTGGAGCAGCCGGTCCAACAGTGCCTCTATAACAATAAAGTACAACCCATCATTTATTGCCCGATAAAACAAAGACAAGAATGCATATGTCTCAAAGAAATAATGTACAATGCACGCTCACGATTCCGGTGCTAAAAACCTAATTTCGACTCTTCATTGAGTTGATTGACAATAATTGATTCATTCACAAAATCCGACCAATTTACCTCAATTAGGATCCCCAATAGCAATTTCCTATTCCTTGGGTGAACACATCCATAAAATTCCAATTTAAACTTCAAATCAAATCTAATCATTAATCACCTCAATCCGTTAATTTCCTAAGTCCCAATGCCAAAAGCCTCAAACACTCCTCTTGAGACTGACTAGGGCAAGTTGCATGCACCATGGAGTGCGCTGGCGTTCACCCGCGTGCCACAGTCGACTGGGCGTGAGCCACAGCACTTGCTAAACCGCTCGCTCATCGATCTAGCTCGCAGACCGCCCATCACTTTGCTGCGCTGCGTGCCGAAGCGACTCCTAAAGCTCGTCGCTCGCCGCCGTGATAGCATAACGATCGCACAAATCGTTGGCCGGTCGCCGGATGATCGATCGATCCGCACTTTTCGCTCAGATGCGGGCTACTGCATGACGTCCGTATGCTGAACTCCTCATCGCTTCGTCGCATAGAACTAAGTTACTTTGCGCCGTCCGCATGCCGAAGCTCCTCACCGTCCGTCCGCATGCGAAGCTCCTCACCGCTCGTCCGTGATGCCGAAGCTCCTCACCGCATTGTCCGCGATGCCGAAAACCATCCTTTTCGTCCGCATGCCGAAGCTACTCACCGCTTCGTCGCGCATCTTGAAACTCCTCACCGCTTCGTCCGCATGCCGAAACTCCTCCTTCGCTTCGTCCGCATGCTTAAGAGCTACTCCTTTGCTAGTCTGCATCTTGAGCTCCTCACAGCTGTCACGGTCTCGAACCTAAATCCACTACGCTTGCCTCTCCTTCCCCAACACATAGCTTTTAAACACACCCGATCCGAGATTTCCAGTTTCGATTACGCAACTCACGATAACTTTCAATACACATAAATCAAGCAATATCATCATCGCAACCTTAGCATATTCAATCATCCATATAACTCTATCCATCAACAAATCGATAATCTACCTCCACCAATCCACACTTGACCTATACACTCTCTACGGTAATCATCAATAACAAAACCCATCCATAAACACTCCCAACTACCCGATCAAATATAATAAATGCCATAAATACAGTAAGAATCATCCATAACAACATCAAGCTCTTAAAACTTACCAAATCACGAGATCAAGCTACGGATTCCTCAAAATCCTCCGAAACCCTAAAATCCTTCAAGCTCAGCGATTCCTAATCCCGAGCCTCACAACCTTCACCAATAACAGTCAATCGATTAACCTCATCTCAAGGAAAGAATCCATAAAAGAAAATCGAGGAATCCTTACCAATGGGAGGAAATCGCAAGTCACTGATGAGGGAAAGAAGAAAGCGTGAAATTGCCTTAGGTGTTTTCCCCAAATTCCTCAAACCTAGTATTTATAGACCTAAGTCTCCAGTCGATCCAATTTATCTCTAAATCCCAATGGTTCCACATAATTATTTCCTATCAGTAAAATTCTAATTTTTCCATTGCCATTAGACGATTACTTTCGATCTTGTAGAATTCGATCGATCGATCACCCAAAACTTTCGGTTAGGGCATTATCTCCCGAATTTCACGAATTTCCTATAAGCCATTATAAATTACCAATCACTCATAAGCGATATCAAATCAATCCAATTGCACTCGATTACTCAAATTCTCAATTAACTCTCAATCCAAATCAGTTTGATCAACTAACTTAGGTTCTTGCTTACAATTAAATACCGAAAATCATGAATGCATGTACCTATGGATAAATGCATATGCATTAAACTGTTCCTCTACAATTAGAGGCCAAGAACATGCTCATTCAATGAATGCAATGAAACCTATCATTATGACTCATAATAACCAAAATACCACTTAATGACGGTGGCCAGGATGTTCACATTCACCCTCCTAATAAAAATTTAGTCCTCGAAATTTCATACTATCCGTCAAATAAATGAGGATCTGGCTCCTCATATGCTCCTCGATCTCCCAAGTAGCTTCCTCAAAGCAGAGTGGTTCTTCCAAAGTACTTTCATCAATGGAATCACCGGTTTCGCAATTGCTTGACCTGATCCAATGATCTGTACCGCTCTTCCACATAACTCATATCATCGCTATCTCGATATCCTGAGCAGAATCACATGCGTCGGAGTCTGATCGGTGCCGTCGGAGCATACTAACGTGAAACACGTCATGCAATCGGACATCTCAGCTCGGTAAAAGCCAACTCAGAAGCCGCTGGTCCTATCCTCTCAAGGATCTCAAACGGACCAATATACCGAGGGCTCAATTTGCCTTACGGCCAAATCTCGGTACTCCTTCCAAGGAGACACTCGAAGGAATACTCGATCACCCACTATACTCCATACCCCGCCGATCTTGATCCGCATAACTCTTATGCATCTGGAGCAGCCAGATCGACTCCCGATCAATCATGATCTTATCCGCTGTATCTCGGATCATTCGGGACCTCTGTCGATCTCGAACCCTCTTCATCCCAACACGGTGGTGATCTACGATTTCCGCCATACAAGGCCTCATCCGGTGCCATCCCACATCGCCTGACATCGGTTATTGTATGCAAATTCTATCAAGCCAAGTATTGATCCCACGCACTCTAAACTCCATACCATGCGAAGCATGTCCTCAACAGATCTTGATCGTCTCTCTCACTCGCCCATCACCGAGGATGGAATGCGTGCTTGAAATTCACCGAAAGTACCCATAGCGATCTGAGGCTCTTCCGTAATCTCGATGTAAACTCGAGATCCACATGCGAAACTATCGACCAACGGAACCCCATGCAATCGCATAATCTGCTACATACTTACTAACCGATCGATGAGTATTACTCTCTCACCTGGCAAGAAGTGAGCCGATTTGGTCAATCGGTCCACTATGACCCAGATAGTATCATGTTGCCTCGGTGTCTTAGGCAACCCTATCACGAAATCCACGGTAATTCGCCTCCCACTTCCACTGGAACGGGCAACGAATGCGACTTTCCCATCGGAGCTTGATGCTGCGCTTAACTCGCTGACATATCGGACACCGGACATATTCTCGCCACTTGCCTCTTTATACCAGGCCACCGTAATGTCGTCTCGGTGTGTTATACATCTTAGTCGAACCAGGATGCATAGCATAAGCGCTACACGAGCCTCCTCTAGGATCTCCGTCTCAAATCATCAATATCAAGCACACAACGGCCTCTGTCCCATCCATAATGTCCCATCTCTCAACTCAAACTCAATCTGCATGCAGTCTGAACTCTATCAATCGGTTTCACTAGACTGGGTCCCGGTCCCGAACCTCCGAATCTCGCGTCACGCAAAGATCGGCTGAGCCTCAGTATGTGTCAATGCTCCATCCCCGCCCCAATTCCATTCGCATATTAAGAGCTCTCAATGCATGTATCGGATTAGGCAATCTCTCCATCTGAATCGAAGCTACAATACCATGCGATCTCTGCTGAAAAAGCATCGGCCACTACATTGGCCTTTCCCGGATGGTACTCAATAAATGCGGTCGTAATCCTTCAAGAGCTCTATCCATCTTCTCGCTCTCAAATCGAGCTCCCTCACTCAACAGACACCTCAAACTCTTGGAGGTCCGTGAAGATCTGGAACGTCTCCCATACGAGAAGGTGTCTCAGGATCTTGAGCAAACCTCTACCATGACTAACTCCAAGTCATGCCTTTGGATAATTCACCTCGTGAGACCTCAATCATCTTGAGGCATACGCTATAACTTTCCCATGCCTGCATCAATACATCCAACCCACAGTGCGAGGCATCACTTGTAAACCACAAAAGCCTCAAGTTCGGTAGGAATGCCCAACACCGTCGCGATCGCCAACCGATGTTTCAGCTCATAAAGCTCTTGGCAATCCTCAGTCCATCTGAGCGGTACATTCTTCCTCAATAGGCTGCGTCGAGGCGGAGATCAACGAAAATCCCTCGGCGAATCTCCGTGTAATAACTGCGATCTAAAACTCCTCGGCTCAGCACGGTCCTCGGAATCTCCCAACTCATCACGCC